>CM060289.1:7347332-7364247 GCA_030684275.1 Acipenser oxyrinchus oxyrinchus
TATATATATATATATATATATATATATATATATATATATATATATACAGCTCTGGAAAAAATTAAGAGACCACTGCAAAAGTATCAGTTTCTCTGGTTTTACTATTTATAGGTATGTGTTTGGGTAAAATGAACATTTTTGTTTTATTCTATAAACTACTGACAACATTTCTCCCAAATTCCAAATAAAAATATTGTCATTTAGAGCATTTATTTGCAGAAAATGACAACTGGTCAAAATAACAAAAAGATGCAGTGTTGTCAGACCTCGAATAATGCAAAGAAAATAAGTTCATATTCATTTTTAAACAACACAATACTAATGTTTTAACTTAGGATGAGTTCAGAAATCAATATTTGGTGGAATAACCCTGATTTTCAAGCACAGCTTTCATGCGTCTTGGCATGCTCTCCACCAGTCTTTCACATTGATGTTGGGTGACTTTATGCCACTCCTGGCGCAAAAATTCAAGCAGCTTCGGCTTTGTTTGATGGCTTGTGACCATCCATCTTCCTCTTGATCACATTCCAGAGGTTTTCAATGGGGTTCAGGTCTGGAGATTGGGCTGGCCATGACAGGGTCTTGATCTGGTGGTCCTCCATCCACACCTTGATTGACCTGGCTGTGTGGCATGGAGCATTGTCCTGCTGGAAAAACCAATCCTCAGAGTTGGGGAACATTGTCAGAGCAGAAGGAAGCAAGTTTTCTTCCAGGACAACCTTGTACTTGGCTTGATTCATGCGTCCTTCACAAAGACAAATCTGCCCGATTCCAGCCTTGCTGAAGCACCCCCAGATGAGTCAATTTTCAGCTTTGCCCAACACCTGGTCGTCTAATGGTTAGGCGGAGACCTGGAGAGGCCTACAAGCCACAGTGTCTCGCACCCACTGTGAAATGTGGTGGAGGATCGGTGATGATCTGGGGTGCTTCAGCAAGGCTGGAATCGGGCAGCTTTGGCATGAATCAAGCCAAGTACAAGGTTGTCCTGGAAGAAAACTTGCTTCCTTCTGCTCTGACAATGTTCCCCAACTCTGAGGATTGGTTTTCCAGCAGGACAATGCTCCATGCCACACAGCCAGGTCAATCAAGGTGTGGATGGAGGACCACCAGATCAAGACCCTGTCATGGCCAGCCCAATCTCCAGACCTGAACCCCATTGAAAACCTCTGGAATGTGATCAAGAGGAAGATGGATGGTCACAAGCCATCAAACAAAGCCGAGCTGCTTGAATTTTTGCCAGGAGTGGCATAAAGTCACCCAACATCAATGTGAAAGACTGGTGGAGAGCATGCCAAGACGCATGAAAGCTGTGCTTGAAAATCAGGGTTATTCCACCAAATATTGATTTCTGAACTCTTCCTAAGTTAAAACATTAGTATTGTGTTGTTTAAAATGAATATGAACTTATTTTCTTTGCATTATTCGAGGTCTGACAACACTGCATCTTTTTGTTATTTTGACCAGTTGTCATTTTCTGCAAATAAATGCTCTAAATGACAATATTTTATTTGGAATTTGGGAGGAATGTTGTCAGTAGTTTATAGAATAAAACAAAAATGTTCATTTTACCCAAACACATACCTATAAATAGTAAAACCAGAGAAACTGATAATTTTGCAGTGGTCTCTTAATTTTCCCAGAGCTGTATATATATATAGCCCTTAAAAACACTTCCTTAATACATTCTGCATCTACTGTTCCAAATGTGGACTTGCGTTCCTTCAAGCGAAATGTGATACAAAATGAGGTCCATACATGTTAATGTGGGCAGGATTTTCTGAAATGACTTTGCCTTCTCTAATGTTCTTTAAGACCATGTTGTGTTGGTCCCTTGATTGTCCTTAATAGTTTTCCCTGTACTACAATGCTGGGCTGCAAGATACAAACCTGAAATGCCATTAGATAGGACTTCAATGTAATTCCTGGCACGGTAAAGCCACTGTCTGTGCGATGGGGTTCTTGCTGATTCCAGGGGTGTTTCTTTGGGTTTCAGGTACTTTTTCTACCACAACACGGGTCTGCAGAACCAGAGTGTGCTGTACATACAGGACTCGGCCGACAGTGACCAGCGGATCTTCTTCGACCCAAACAAGCTCTCCACAGACGGGACGGTCTCCCTGAAAAGTAAATACCCTCCCCAAAACCTTCAGACATCAAGCATGTGGTGCCTTGCAACATTCTTTGTAAATGCCATGTTCATGACCGTTGAGGGACAGTGAAACTAGCCACAGTCAGGCACTATGAGGCGCCTCCTCACAGCACACCTCAAGCAGAGCCTGTTATTGTACCATTCAAACTAGCCTTATGCCTGGATGGTATTTCATCTTATTTTCTGTGATTCAAGAAGCCCCAAACCCATTGCTTTCCTCCTTAACTAAGTAGTCACATACTGCACATAGGATTGTGCAGAGAATCTGAGTAATTACCTTTAACATGTTTTAAGATGCTAGGTATTATTGAAATGGAATAAAAACATGTTAATTGCATAACATAAAACCAAGCGTTTGGTCACAATTATCAAGGACTAATCAAGCACAATCTGACAGTAGGATTTAAAATAAAAGCATATTTATCTGCAATTATTTATCTTACCTTTCACGTTTTATATCAGATCTTTTAATTTCACTACCTGATTTTCACTTGCTTGTTTCCATAGAAATGCAACATCTCTGCAGTGAATGCGGGATTGTAGTGCTGTAACTTCTGATTAAACTTGCTAAACAATACATCTCCCAGGTCACACCACGGTAGATCCTACCGTCAGAGTTGTTGTCTCTAAAGGTAGGGCCAAGGGAAGGTCACATGCACGCTACAAACCAGTGAAATCTCCTAGTAGCGTGACACAGGCCCCGGGTGAATTCACTTCAAGCGGCTTTGAAACACCCAAGCGGAAGTTAACTGTCATTGATTGGCACTCAGTTGAATGGATGAGAGCAAATGAGAGGAATGCAGCTTTTCTTGTTGTGAAATTAACACATTTTAAAAGGCCTGTTGTTTATTTACCAGTATACAAGTTTACCACGGTATTTTGCATGGTTTTTTCACATGGTATTTTCACATGGTATTTTCACATGGTATTTTTGCATGGTATTTTGCATGGTATTTTGCATGGTATTTTTGCACGGTATTTTCACACGGTATTGTCACACGGTATTTTCACACGGTATTTTCACATGGTATTGTCACACGGTATTTTCACACGGTATTTTCACACGGTATTTTTGCATTGTATTTTTGCATTGTATTTTTGCATGGTATTTTCACATGGTATTTTTGCATGGTATTTTTGCATGGTATTTTTGCACTGGTATTTTCACATGGTATTTTCACATGGTATTTTGCATGGTATTTTTGCATAGTATTTTTTGCATGGTATTTTTGCACTGTATTTTCGCATGGTATTTTGCATTGTATTTTCACATGGTATTTTCACATGGTATTTTGCACGGTATTTTCGCACGGTATTTTCACATGGTATTTTCTTTCACATGGTATTTTTGCATGGTATTTTGCATTGTATTTTGCATTGTATTTTGCATTGTATTTTCACATGGTATTTTCACATGGTATTTTGCATGGTATTTTGCATTGTATTTTTCCATTGTATTTTCGCATGGTATTTTCGCATGGTATTTTGCATTGTATTTTTGCATTGTATTTTCACATGGTATTTTTGCATTGTATTTTTGCATGGTATTTTGCACTGTATTTTTGCATTGTATTTTTGCATGGTATTTTTTGCACTGTATTTTTTGCAGTTTTATCATTCTTTTCCCATGGTTGTACTATGCATTTACCATAGTTTACTCTAGTTTGCCATGTTTTAAATATGCTTTGCCAAACCTCCCTATTCTTTACAATGCGATTATAACAATGTATTACACCCTTAAAATTCCAGTTCTCTTTTTGACATCCCTGTGCTTTGAAAAACAGTGCCACACAGCTGTAAGTCATTGCAGCTTGGCTGTGCTATTCATGCAACATTTTCATGAAACAATATACAACTCGAATATTCGTTTTCATGTTTTATTTTTTCGTTTTCAGTTTGGTTTTAGTTTTTAAACATTTTCCAGTTTCTGTTACTATTTCGTTAAGGAAAAATGCTTATTTTTTGTTTTTGGCCATTTTTTGGTTAACTGAAAAACGCTGCTTTACCATGCTTTCACTATTACACTTTGCTGTGCTTTTTACTATAGACAAAAAAC
This sequence comes from Acipenser oxyrinchus oxyrinchus, assembly GCA_030684275.1. Classification (NCBI taxonomy): domain Eukaryota; kingdom Metazoa; phylum Chordata; class Actinopteri; order Acipenseriformes; family Acipenseridae; genus Acipenser; species Acipenser oxyrinchus. The sequence goes on from CM060289.1 coordinate 7,351,538, forward strand.
ATGTTAAAGGGAATTACACAGAAAAGCGGAGTACTTGCACAGTCCTAATCACAACAGTATATTACAGAAACTAGGTGCACAACTAATGCGGCTCATAGTGCAGTAGCAAGCGGCGAAATGAAAGAATTATTGAAATGCCAACTTCAAAATATGCAGTTTCCTGCAACCTAGTACTGGAAGCTGAGCGCATGGTGCTGAGTGGAGGATGTGTTACAGTACACCCTGCAATCGCTCATTGCAATGCCTTCCCTCCTGTGTGTGTGTCTGCAGTGGCTGGCCTGTCGGAGCAGTGCGAGTGCTTTGCCCACGGGCTGAGTGGCAGTGGCTCGGACTGGGTCACTGTGAAGTTCATGACGGTGGCAGATCAGAAGGAGCTGCCCGACACTCTGGAGAGGGTGAAATTCAGCTGCCTGTCCTGGACTCACGACGACAGAGGAGTCTTCTACAACTGCTACCCCCAGCAGGAGGGCAAAGCCGACGGTACGCGGGCAGAGAGCCAGTGGGGACTCACCCACATCATACTAGTTATTGGGGTCTCTTTGAATGATCTTTTTCCATTGTATTTGTCATATTTGAGAGGCTTCAGTAAGTAACTTGATTAATGTAGAGTTATAGATCGCCTGGAATAGGTATGAGGTATCAGTGTTGTATTCTTCTTGATGTTTAGATCTTATTCTGGATAAAGTGTTGTGAAGTGCAGTCAGGAATGATTTTCTTAGGCTGCACCAACATTTGGTGATTTCTTCATGAAATATAGCACTGGGGAAAATGCTTTGTGAATGTTGCCCTGTATGTCAGGAACCATTACCTTCCTGAACCCCTTTAGGCACAGCTGAAGAGCCATCACTAAAACCTAGTATGTTCCAGGTACTGAGACCACCACCAATCTCCATCAAAAGCTGTACTACCATGTGATCGAACAGACCAATCCCAGGACATCTTGGTTGCTGAGTTTCCTGATAATCCCAAATGGCAGAGTACTGCTGAGGTGAGTGGCTGCCTTGTTTCACAGCAGATTTCAAACCCCTTTCATAACTGTGCAGGCCCTATTGATCAGAAAGAGGGGCCAGTGTCAGACTGGATACCCTTGCCGAGCTCTCCTCCAAATCCTCTCTCTGTTTACAGGTGTCGGATGACGGGCGCCACGTCCTCTTAAATATCCGTGAAGGGTGCGAGCATGTCAACCGTCTCTGGTACTGTGACCTGCAGCTGCTGCCCAACGGGATCAAGGGTAAGAGCAATCCAGAATAGCCCTGGGGCAAGGGGCGAAAGGAACAAGAGGAGGCGTATTCCATCTGGCTGAAAGTCTAGAAAGAAAAATAGGCATGGCTGGGTGTACAGCCTTCATCATGCCTCGCCTAGCACTAAGACTGGCTTAGCTTTGTACTTGAAAAAGCTGTATCATATTGACACTAGATAATGAAGCCCTCAGACTGAATCACCGATGGTCCCCGATGATCCTGGAGGTATTAGAGGCTGCTGTCTGTGTCACATCCATGTCTGGTATTTATATCATATGGGCTCCGGACATACGTGACTACAGTCTGTTTCTGTTATCTTACTAATTCTCAATAGAATGGAGCCCTTTAGCTGTTACTCCATTCAAGCGCAGCCAGCCATTAACCAGCCTCCTTTACAAGGTGACCGTGGTTAATTGTGTACCATCTTTCATCCCGTACATTTCTGCACATGCTTTATCTCTCATTTTACCCAGTACATTCTACTCTCCTAGGATTCCAAATACATGTTCATCCTACAGGCAGTGGAAACAGAGTTTCAGATCACAGCTTTTGATTTGTTTTCCAATCCTCATTAATATGTGCAGGCCTCCTTCCCTGGGTCAAGGTGATTGATAACTTCGATGCCAAGTACTCGTACATCACCAACGAAGAGACTGTGTTCACCTTCCTGACCAACCTGGACGCACCTCGCTCGCGCGTCATTAACATCGACCTGAGTGACTGCGACCCCACCCACTGGAGGACACTGATCCCAGAGCACCACAAGGACGTCTTGGGTATGCGCTAGCAGGAGACCGCTACCATTCTGAACAGCTCCTTCCTGCAGCTAATGTATTGAATTCAATACTGAGCCCTTTTCACAAAGCTCTCACTCCTACATTTTTTAAAGAATCTTTAAATGAATATAATACATATGCTCGTGGACAGCTGTAGTTTTTCCAGAATAAATGACTTGTGGGATCTGAAACGCAGAACGTACATGGAGTATTCTGTTTATATAACAAGCACAGTGCATGGCAAAGAAAGTAAACCTAAAAGCTATTCAACGCTAGATCTCTTAACACTTGTGTAATGTTTGATATTCATGAAGCTGTTGTTTAAGGAGCAACATTCCAGACAACTATTTTAAATAGACTGTGAAAAAAAAAAACGATCTTAAATAATTCAGCAGTTAAAGTTTGGTGACTCGGACCAAAACATCAACTAAAACATTAATGAAATAATAACTTTTACTGCAATATTAAGACAAATATAGCTATTTTAGTAAAGGCATTTCACATTTTCAACTGATTCAAGGTTATTTTTATTTAGTTTTTACCTTATTGTATTCAAATTCTTGTACAAACTTGACTCAACTTTTATGCAGTGACTTTTGTCCAAATTTACTCTGGAGGTCTGGGGTATTCAGACCCCAGAACCCCCAGTAGCCCTGGTTCTTTGATGCTCTTTTAAACACTTCCTGTAATTGATTCAAAGCCTGAAATAATAGTGAAGTAATCCCGCTTCTCCTTTCCCTGCCTGTCCTATAGATTTTGTGACCTGCGTGAACGGGCAGTTCCTGGTGGTTGACTACATGCGCGACGCCAAGGATGTGCTGCAGCTGTTCAGCCTGACCTCTGGGAAGCTGCTGAAGACCCTGCCCTGGATCTGGGCACCATCGCCGGCTTCAGCGACGCAAAAGACACTGACATCTTCTACAAGTTCTACTCCTTTCTGCAGCCAGGTCAGCTTCTGTCTTGTGCTTTGAATCTGTCATTATCTATTGCTGTCTCTGCTTTGATTATTAGCTGATCATTAGCTGATTACATTACACGTGTCCTTTTTCGAACATTGGCTGTGAAAATTGATTTTCAGTTTAGTAACGCACAGTTGCTGACGCAAATGTTTTGGAGACAGCTTCAAGGCAGGCAGAAGCAGGAAGAGCAGAGACTGGACAAAGGCATTGCAGTTCAGCACTGGGACCACTTTACAAAAACAACTATTAAATAAGAGTATTAAATAGTCAAAATGCAAACAAACAGTATTCCTCCAAGCTAAAGCTACCACACCGACCAGGACCAAGAGCAAAGCACCTGCTGGTCTCGAGTCCTTGGCTGAACCGAGGGGCCATTTCCCAGCTCCTCCTTTATACACATGGTCAGGCTAAACTGGCTTGTGGGCAGGCTCAAATTCCCAGTTTAGCTTGAACACATTCAAACAGATTTCAGATCAGTCTAAACCTAGTCCAGCCACATTCTCACATGACTAGCTTGTCTGCCTGTTAAAAATCTCTGCTGTGATATAAATGCTGTATACAATATTCATTTTATTTACATTATTTACATTAAATCTATACATTCTCGTGTGCAGAAATACAGCATTTAGGAGTCTTTTCAGCCCCTGTGGTTGTTTCATTGTGCAGGAGTCATCTACCACTGTGACCTGACCTCAGAGACCCTGGAGCCCACAGTGTTCAGACAGGTGGAGGTGAAGGGCTTCGACCCCTCAGATTACCAGACTGTCCAGGCAAGCCAGTCACTTTCATTAAACAAGCCTGAAACCACATGGTTCTGTTGAAGTTCCACTCAGAGAAGATGCTTCACAATCCATATTATCTCTAACTAGAGCACACATCAGGTGCACTTGTACGCAATTGCCCCCCTGCCTCTTGGATTTTAACCACTTGGAGCATTGTTCTGTTATAAATCAGGTCTTCCTGTGTAAGGTGTTGGAACGTTTAATCAAATTTCAATGAATAAGGCATATGTGTTCTACGTGGTATTTCTTACGGATGTATTTCTTACATCCACTAGGGGCACTGTTGTAGCAGCTGAACTTAGAGAGAGGACATGTTTAACAGTCCCTTTGAGATCACTTCTGGTTTGATTCAAACAGATATACAAAATGAAAGTAAATAAGATTGATTCATTCAGTAAGATTACTGTGATAGACCTCTACCAAGTTCCTCTTTAAGATATTGGACCCTTTTTTTCTCAACAGGTCTTCTTCCCCAGTAAGGATGACACCAAGATTCCCATGTTCATCGTGCACAAGAAAGGCATCAAGCTGGACGGGTCTCACCCAGTACTGCTGTATGGCTATGGAGGCTTCAACCACTCCCAGCAGCCTTCATACAAGTAGGAACATCCCACTGCACCCTTAACTAATATATAGTTGTAATATATACGCTGTAACAATCTCGCCTTCAGACCACTTTAAAGGAGTGATAAGGAATGTCATTAGCATTGGTCCTAACTGTATTATCACTGCCAGACTGTTGCTTGTTTTTTTTAGTAGGACATGTATTCTTTTCAATACAGTATAGACCTTTAAAGTTTAAAGTTTCTGTTGCTTCCCGGTGCCTCATCCCTTCCTGTTTTGTGTCCCCAGTGTTGCGTACCTCATCTTTGTCAGACACTTGGGGGAGTCCTCGCCGCCAACATAAGAGGCGGGGGAGTATGGAGAGACCTGGCACAAAGGTGGGGCCCCTCAGTCATATTTTAAATGATAAACTTGAGAGGGAGATGGTGCGAGAGAGATGGTTATCAGGAAGGAATCATGCTAGAATTCGAATTCAATGCCGGAATGTGCTGAACTCCTTCTCTCGGAAGACACACTGTCTCTGTATTCCAGGAGGAAGTCTGGGGAACAAGCAGAACTGCTTTGATGATTTCCAGTGTGGTGCTGAGTATCTGATCAGAGAGGGTACACCTCCTCCTCCAAACTCACCATCAGGGGCGCTCTAACGGAGGCCTGCTGGTCGGTAGGTACACTGTGCTGTGTGCTGCTCTCCTGTGAAATACTGTATAGATTTGCTGTTTTGTGTGGTTTTCTTGCGGCTGTAAGTTTGTCATGGTGAGGGGAATTATGGATTATCAATGTAAAAAAAGGTATAGTATTGAAACCTTTTTATGATAAGAATGTTTTCTAGTTATAGATTATGTTATGTAACTGTCTTAATGATGGCTGATATTTGCACATATTCTTCATTGGGACAAGCCAGCCCTTTCTAATTGATAGAATCCAGCTCCTGCAGTCCGAATTATTACACCGAACAAGTGACAAGACAAACAATTCTGATTGAAGTCTCATTGACTTCTTCTGTGGTAGCCTGGGCCACATACTGTATGAACTGAGTTTTGTGTTTTCAGCCAAGCCCCCAGTTGATATTAGACCCTTTCTCACAGGGGGTAAGGGAGGCAGGGAGCAGTTGAATCCATGACTCAAGCCTGCCCTGAACTGGAGGGAGCACCCTTTCTCTTAGGGGTGAGGGAGCAGTTCAGTGCTTGCCTCAAGCCTGTCCTGAACTGGAGGGAGCTCCCTTTCTCTTAGGGGTGAGAGACCAGTTCAATCCATGCCTCAAGCCTGCCCTGAACTGGAGGGAGCACCCTTTCTCTTAGGGGTGAGGGAGCAGTTCAGTCCCCTTGCCTCAAGCACATCAACTCATTTAATCTATGACCAGGTTTTGAATCCAGGCCTCCAGAGGTGAAAGGCTGGTGTATTTAAACACACTCTTTTTTTATCCCCTGCCTGCCAGCCGCCTGTGTGAACCAGCGTCCGGAGCTGTTTGGCTGTGGCATTGCCAAGGTGGGTGTGATGGACATGCTGAAGTTCCACAAGTTCACCATCGGCCATGCCTGGACCACGGACTACGGCTGCTCCGACAACGAGGAGGAGTTCCACTGGCTCATCAAGTGAGTGCGGAGCTTCCTTCTGGTGCATTTCTACAGGGCACCTCGGCAATACTGAGCACAGGGCTTTCACTCTGTAGTTTTTGGTAAATGAAATAAAGTGATATTATTATTTACTTCCAAATCTCTAGAAACATTTCATGAATTCTGAATCATGACAATTGAATTTATCAGGAGAGACTTTCAAAAGCAATCTGTAAGTAACTCTGAAGTTAAAACTTTCTGAACCGGGGTCATTGTTTTTTATTGTAATTTTGTTTGTTTTTAATGTGAAAAAAACAAAACCTTGGGCCCTTTCAAGTGTTTTTCTGTTTTGAAGAAGCATATTTCGTGTTTTCTTCTTTAATACTGAAATGTAAGCAATACAAGAAACTGAAATCAGGAAAGACTTTCAGTGGGGATAACGAGCTGTGTTTAATTAATCTAAACAGAGGCAGAGCTAAATAGAGCTGTCATTTAAATAACTTCCGAATTTTCAAGAATTCTTTCCGATTATAACATTAACTGTTTTATTTTTGATTTCTGTAACCTTTGACACTTTTCATTATTTAAATAGCCAGTATTAAGTCTGTATACAGTAAGTTCAACCAATGCGAGAAGTCTGGAGATTAACTTGGTGTGTGACTTCAGGTACACCCCTCTGCACAACCTGCATCTCTCCTGCAGAACTGTATATAAACCTTTATATATGCTTTTAAAAAGTTTTTCCTTGTTTTATTTAAAAGATTTTTTAAGCATTATTTTATTGTTTTAATAATGGGTTACATTTGGCAGGCAGGATAACTGTTGAACCACAGAGCATTCATTTGTATTTAGATCTGCCATAGTTTACATCATTACAATAAACCCCATTATAATTAAACCTGTGCTGTAAATTATTCAAATCTGACTTCGTGCTGGTTATCATTCATAGAACCATGTTTGAAGTTATGAGTGTCTTGATCCAGCGACACTGCAGTTTGTTAACACTGTCCATGTGTCCTCAGGTACTCCCCCTGCACAACCTGCCCCTCTCCTCCAGCCCAGCCTCCCTACCCAGCCATGCTGCTGCTGACAGGGGATCACGACGACACGTGGTGCCCCTGCACTCCCTCAAGTACACAGCCACCCTGCAACACTGTGTGGGCGCCGCCCGCCAGAGACAGCCCCTGTTGATCCGCATCGACACCAAGAGCGGGCACGGAGCTGGCAAGCCCACTGCCAAGGCCATCCAGGAGGAGGCGCACATCTTCAGCTTCATCGCAGAGACCCTGGGGCTGAGCTGGAGGGACTGAGCACAGGCAGAGGGGCTCGGCTGAGACACTGATGCACTCTTTAATTCTGGGGCTGTGATGGAGAGACACTAACACAGATAGATCCACGCACACACACACACACACACACACACACACACACACACACATGGACAGTCAACCCAGGGTTTATAAAAGACTGTTGTTTTTAAATCTATTTGATTGATTAAATAACGTACCTGAAACTGTTCTCGACTGTTTTTTGATTTTAATAATAAAAGGAAAGTTACTTTCTTTAACGCACCAAAATTCAAAATTACAGAGCCTCTTGGGTAGCCTATAGTTTGCCTATAGGTAGATCATTTATCATTTCTGTAATATTCCAGAATCTGAATATATTACCTGCATTGTCGTGTTATTATTCCGTATTATAAAGTTCCAGGGTTTCAATGCAACAGTTGTATTTTTTCCAGTTTGTGGCATTGGTAGATCCCATAGTCTAGTGGAAGTCTGTAAACTCACCTCTTATTGTGATGTAATGTGCAGCACATGTAAAACATCATATCTGCTCATTTTTATCAGAGATCGTGTTAAGCTATGAATCTGGTTCTTTTCTTTTGTCTCTAGAAATTTGCCACTACTGTGATTTACGTAGACTCTAAAAATCTAAAAAGAAATGAATATCTCTAAATGTTTGTAATGGTTCTTTGTGTGAAAAGCTTCAAGTAACACATTTCAGCAAGGCAGGGTTAATAACACCTGGGTGCAGGTCAAGGAGACTGGGTTGTCCTGGGAGCAGGAGAGCATTAGAAACGTGTGCATGAGGATACACGGACACCACCAGATTGCTATGAACAAATGATATCCTATTTACACTCGTTCTGTGATGAATTTACAAAATCATTCCTCAATCAGTGAACACATCTTCAATGCACATGCAACTAATATTCTGTTCTATAAGTGTGTACGTTGCGAGCAGGGGTGTAAATGTATATAGTTTGTGATTACTGTATGTATACAGGGTGATTAACATTATTGAACCGCCCTCTGGTGGCCAAACGGTGCATCACACAGAGTGTCATTCACATTTTTCCTGTGTATATCATCCTCCACGTACCTTCCAGTTTTCACAATGCTCCGACATCGTTGTGAGAATTATGAATTACCCTGTATATGATTCCTGCTATATATATGTGTGTGTGTGTGTGTGTTTAAAGCAGGGATTTCTATATCAAATCCCTGCACTGTGTTCAGTTCCCATCCAACAGGCACACAAGCCAGCCATGATAGGATGTGGCTGGACTGGCTAATCTGGCCTGATTGGGTCCAGGGTTCGGGATTCAGTCAGGAGAGTAGTTTTGTGTCCTAGCTGTGTGAAGTTGCTGATCTTTGCTGGGGATTCCAGGGCGTTACATTGGCCATTTTTTTAGGACCCCACCCAGGCTGTTTTCCTATTAACTAGTGAAATTCAAATAGGAATGCGCTCTTTTTCAAATTGTTGAAATGTTTATTTTGTTCGTCTATTTAGGTTACACAGGGCAGTAAAGAGTGAAAGAGGAAGAACTCTTGTTCAACGACATTCGCTGTTTAATAAATGCTGAGCATGGATATTTTTTCAGTCACATTTCCGTTTCTCTATTCATTGAAGTCACAACATGGTCACTGCTATAGCAACAGAAGCTCACAGTGAACACAAATAGCTTTGGTGGAGAGGAGATTCACAGCCAACGCAGAACACTGGTAAATGCAACTTCCTTTCAGGGTAAAAAGCTGTCAGGCTTTCACTCTGATGAGGTAGCTGGCACGCTGCTACCTGATCTAGCTTCATATATAATAGCTTTTCCTCCAAATGTATAATATTGTGGGCGATGTCACTCTGTAATGTTGGGTATACTGTATCACAACCACATGTGAACTCAGGATGCACAGTAAAACTGCTCTGCTTATTCTTTATGCATTACATTTAAATATCATGCAGAATTCATATTTTTGCAATGCGTGACACACCCTGTACACAGCTTATCTGGAGAGCTGGGTCCTACAATCCCTTAGAGACGTTTAGCACAGTGCATGTTCATGGTAAAGGTTTCCTATGGTTATACTCTGCATTCATCATAGTTTCCAATGGTTTAATATGTGTTCCCTCTCTGTGCTCCTGAAAGCTCCTCAATTGCAATAAGAACCTCTCCGAATGATTGCAGCCATCTTAAAACACACGGGACTGACAGCCGAGTGTGCTGAGTTCCACCACTGAGAGGACATTGATCACATTGCCATATCCATGTGTAACTAATAGCTTTGGGACTACCTGCTGCTGCAGGAGTATCTACAGACACACTGAACACATCTACAGTGCCCACTAAGGTTAGTAGCAAGGTTCCCAGTAAAATAAAGTACTATGCTGAGAGATGACCTTAATTATCGACACCTGTTCTAAATCCACTGCTTACTGATGAAACGCTTCACACAGACCTGCTCTCTTTCAGTGGACTGCAGTTGTAATATAATTGTAATAATGGCACTGCTGTGGCATCTTCTTCAGTAATAATGGAACTCCCCGCTATTGACTCGGAGTTCAATTATTACCTAGTAACACCTACAGCAATGTCATTATCCCTGCAATGTGAGTCTATTGGAGTTTATTACTATTATTGTGCATAGCTAGCAAAATAATATGTATCTAAACTAAGGCATTTTACATTATTTTAGATTGATTGATCTTTGAATTTAATAATAATCTGTTAATTTAATGTGTGCATTCCTGTAATATTTTAATAGTCAGTTCATAGCCTCAGACAGGTAACCTCTTTTTTTATATATAGATACTGAAACTAAGGGTAACTGGCTGAGTAATTGCGCTGTCACACGAAGAGAAAAAAAGCTGCAATAATATTTTTGGACACTAGAGGGAGCGGTTACTCTGTTCTGTATAAACCAGTGCAGGACAAAATCTACATTGCCAATGGTTACTGCCCCACTGCGCAGTGTATGTATGTATGTATATATATATATAAAGCAAGAATACCTTGTTGATACTTTTTTAACTCTCAAATGATTTATTTAAAAAACATATTTGGATCTCATAGGTTTACAATAAGTGTGCATTATACTTCTGAGTTTTTGTATTGGTTTCCTGTTCTTTTATCTGTTAACTGCGCTCTACAATAGTTAAGTATATATATATATATATATATATATTTTTTTTTTTACTATGGTTTTCCAAGCAGCTCAGTTAATTACACTGTTCACATTGACTTTATTAAAGGGTTTTTACTACACCTCACTGTATTTTGCTATGCTTTACCATGGTTTACCACAATAAACCTTTATAAGGATATAAACAGCTATGGACTTTCCAAGCAGTTTATCTTGTTAGTTCTTTTTTCAGTGTCCTGAGCTCAATTGCATCATCACTGGGATCCAAGTTCAAAAAGGTTATGTCATCCATCTGATGCGGTAGAAACTCCTTGACTGGCTTTTAATCATGTCAATCAAAAGCAGACAACAGGCTGTCAGGTAGTGTTGCAATCCCATAATTCAATCAATCTGTTCTGCAGTTAGGTAGATGTCACATTTGGGGTTTTGAAGTACATGGTTCTCACAGATCACTCCAGTAAAATGCATTGCAGGTGTTTCATAAGTCTCACTTTGTCCTCAGGTAAGCAATCATGTGGTTGCAAACTCGAATAAAGAAAGTTCTCAGTCCCAGTGTCTTAATCTCAGGAAGTCTGTTAGTGTTTCACTTCCTCTGTCATTTCAGCTCGGTGGTGTCTTGTCTAATGAAAACGTCACTCTCTAGCTGAAGTAAAAAGCATTGACTGAATCAGACTGTAATACTACTGCTATATCAGTGTCTTCTTCAGCTGCTGAAAACCTGGGCAATCTGTGTAAATTTCCATTGTCTTGCCATTGACATCCACACCAAAAAGATTGATAGGCTCTTAGCATGGCAACAGGTTCTCAGGTTCCTTAATTGCCTGGCTCGGCAGTCTAATATTTACAGGGCATTAGGTATCACAGGTATATGCCATGGATACATGAAACCAAGCTGAAGCGATGTGATATAGTCTTTGGTGTGCTGACACCCTAAGGTTGCCTCTTCCAGCATGCTAACTGGAAGCCTGCCCCTCTCTCTGCTGCACTGACAGGACAGCGCTGTCCAGGGTCCTGAAGCAGAGTCTGCCATCTTGGTCTAACTCCAATCAAAACACACACAGGAGACTTTTTTGCAAAGAGCTCTAGTAAGTGATCTCTTCTTTTGTTCCTTTTTTCCCCACTTGCTCTCTGTCGGAAAAGAAAAAGGAGGTGTTTTTTCAAAGATGAGCGTCTGACTATAGGAGAAAATAACTGGTAGCGTTGTGGATTGCCGTTGTTGCTGAGCTCAGGTTCGATGCTGGCAAGCGCAGGGAGAGGGATACATGGCTCTGGTATTGATTTCTGCTTCCTATCTGTTAATCACTTAGCAGGGATATGAATGGGACAGGATCATGCATCGATCTGCAGGGAGCCGCCAATCCAGCTTCTTATTGTAAACAGTGGAAATGATCAGAGGCAGCCAGCGCACGCTACCTTCTCCTTGTGGGCCGGAGGGATCTGAATATTAAACTAAATGAATACGGACCCAAAAATTGCAAAAATTGGGGGGGGGGGGGGTGCCGTATAGGAATTCTAAAATGGATTTCTGCAAAGCCTGTTGTTATATTGATCGATATGGTCAATAGTTTTTTATGCAACATCTCTTAGCCCTATGATCCAAGGCCTCACTGTTTACAACACAGGACAAATATAAACATAAAAAAACCGAAAGAATAATAATAATAATAATAATAATAATAATAATAATAATAATAATAATAATAATAATAATAATAATACATAAGTAAAACACACAACACACTCCCAAATTGGTTTTAGAATAGCAGCTCTAAGCAATCTCAGAGGACCAAATCAATCCTTATGAAGTCGCTGTATTGATTATTTCTCTCTGGGCAGTGTCAAGTCACTGACAGCTTCTCGATGGCTGTTTGGGGTTGTTAGCCGCAGTGGTCACTACACTGGGGGCAGCTGGTGATCTTAGCTATTGATCTAATCAGGACAGCTATTACATGGTGTGAAATTGATGTCTGCTCACTGGCAGGACATTCAGCATTAAGGGGTATGGACTTGTTACAATCAACACAACCAGTCCCCTTTAATGTGCCAATGACCTAAAAAAAGGAGTCCTATTGAAATAAAATAACGTGCTGGATCTCTGTGGTTTATACTCCCTGGTGTTTTGTAGTTTTCTGTACTATAAATGAATATGTTGTGTGTCTCCATTTTATATGAGGTGTCATTCCTCACACAAACGGCACAGGATGACATCTATGCACAATGTTTGATGAAAACAACACAGATTGGTTGATTACAATATAAATGTATTCAAGAACACACTTACAGTATATATTTTCCCTATTAAGTTTTCAGTTTTATAAGAATATATATATATACAGTATATATATATATATATATATATATATATATATATATATATATATATATATATATATATATATATATATATATAT
>CM060289.1:7364747-7383608 GCA_030684275.1 Acipenser oxyrinchus oxyrinchus
TATATATATATATATATATATATAGCCCTTAAAAACACTTCCTTAATACATTCTGCATCTACTGTTCCAAATGTGGACTGCGTTCCTTCAAGTGAAATGTGATACAAAATGAGGTCCATACATGTTAATGTGGGCAGGATTTTCTGAAATGACTTTGCCTTCTCTAATGTTCTTTAAGACCATGTTGTGTTGGTCCGTTGACTGTCCTTAATAGTTTTCCCTGTAATACAATGCTGGGCTGCAAGATTAAACCTGAAATGCCATTACATAGGACTTCAATGTAATTCCTGGCACGGTAAGCCACTGTCTGTGCGATGGGGTTCTTGCTATTCCAGGGGTGTTTCTTTGGGTTTCAGGTACTTTTTCTACCACAACACGGGTCTGCAGAACCAGAGTGTGCTGTACATACAGGACTCGCTCGACAGTGACCCGCGGGTCTTCTTCGACCCAAACAAGCTCTCCACAGACGGGACGGTCTCCCTGCAAAGTAAATACAAACGAGCGGCTCATAGTGCAGTAGCAAGCGAGCGAAATGAAAGAATTATTGAAATGCCAACTTCAAAATATGCAGTTTCCTGCAACCTAGTACTGGAAGCTGAGCGCATGGTGCTGAGTGGAGGATGTGTTACAGTACACCCTGCAATCGCTCATTGCAATGCCTTCCCTCCTGTGTGTCTGCAGTGGCGCGTCTGTCGGAGCAGTGCGAGTGCTTTGCCTACGGGCTGAGTGGCAGTGGCTCGGACTGGGTCACTGTGAAGTTCATGATGGTGGCGGATCAGAAGGAGCTGCCCGACACTCTGGAGAGGGTGAAATTCAGCTGCCTGTCCTGGACTCACGACGACAGAGGAGTCTTCTACAACTGCTACCCCCAGCAGGAGGGCAAAGCCGACGGTACGAGGGCAGAGAGCCAGTGGAGACTCACCCACATCATACTAGTTATTGGGGTCTCTTTGAATGATCTTTTTCCATTGTATTTGTCATATTTGAGAGGCTTCAGTAAGTAACTTGATTAATGTAGAGTTATAGATCTGCCTGGAATAGGTATGAGGTATCAGAGTTGTATTCTTCTTGATGTTTAGATCTTATTCTGGATAAAGTGTTGTGAAGCGCAGTCAGGAATGATTTTCTTAGGCTACATCAACATTTGGTGATTTCTTCATGAAATATAGCACTGGGGAAAATGCTTTGTGAATGTTGCCCTGTATGTCAGGAACCATTACCTTCCTGAACCCCTTTAGGCACAGCTGAAGAGCCATCACTAAAACCTAGTATGTTCCAGGTACTGAGACCACCACCAATCTCCATCAAAAGCTGTACTACCATGTGATCGGAACAGACCAATCCCAGGACATCTTGGTTGCTGAGTTTCCTGATAATCCCAAATGGCAGAGTACTGCTGAGGTGAGTGGCTGCCTTGTTTCACAGCAGATTTCAAACCCCTTTCATAACTGTGCAGGCCCTATTGATCAGAAAGAGGGGCGAGTGTCAGACTGGATACCCGTGCCGAGTTCTCCTCCAAATCCCTCTCTCTGTTTACAGGTGTCGGATGACGGGCGCTACGTCCTCTTAAATATCAGTGAAGGGTGCGAGCATGTCAACCGTCTCTGGTACTGTGACTTGCAGCTGCTGCCCAACGGGATCAAGGGTAAGAGCAATCCAGAATAGCCCTGGGGCAAGGGGCGAAAGGAACAAGAGGAGGCGTATTCCATCTGGCTGAAAGTCTAAAAAGAAAAATAGGCATGACTGGGTGTACATCCTTCATCATGCCTCGCCTAGAACTAAGACTGGCTTAGCTTTGTACTTGAAAAAGCTGTATCATATTGACACTAGATAATGAAGCCCTCATACTGAATCACCAATGGTCCCCGATGATCCTGGAGGTATTAGAGGCTTCTCTGTCTGTGTTGCCTCCATGCCTGGTATTTATACCATATGGGCTCAGGACATACGTGACTACAGTCTGTTTCTGTTATCTTACTAATTCTCAATAGAATGGAGCCATTTAGCTGTTACTCCATTCAAGTGCAGCCAGCCATTAACCAACCTCTTTTAGAAGGTGACCGTGGTTAATTGTGTACCATCTTTCATCCCCTTTCTGCACATGCTTTATCTCTCATTTTACCCAGTACATTCTACTCTCCTAGGATTCCAAATACATGTTCATCCTACAGGCAGTGGAAACAGAGTTTCAGATCACAGCTTTTGATTTGTTTTCCAATCCTCATTAATATGTGCAGGCCTCCTTCCCTGGGTCAAGGTGATTGATAACTTCGATGCCAAGTACTCATACATCACCAACGAAGAGACTGTGTTCACCTTCCTGACCAACCTGGACGCACCTCGCTCGCGCGTCATTAACATCGACCTGAGTGACTGCGACCCCACCCACTGGAGGACACTGATCCCAGAGCACCACAAGGACGTCTTGGGTATGCGCTAGCAGGAGACCGCTACCATTCTGAACAGCTCCTTCCTGCAGCTAATGTATTGAATTCAATACTGAGCCCTTTTCACAAAGCTCTCACTCCTACATTTTTTAAAGAATCTTTAAATGAATATAATACATATGCTCGTGGACAGCTGTAGTTTTTCCAGAATAAATGACTTGTGTGACCTGAAACGCAGAACGTACATGGAGTATTCTGTTTATATAACAAGCACAGTGTATGGCAAAGAAAGTAAACCTAAAAGCTATTCAACGCTAGATCTCTTAACACTTGTGTAATGTTTGATATTCATGAAGCTGTTGTTTAAGGAGCAACATTCCAGACAACTATTTTAAATAGACTGTGAAAAAAAAACCGATCTTAAATAATTCAGCAGTTAAAGTTTGGTGACTCGGACCAAAACATCTACTAAAACATTAATGAAATAATAACTTTTACTGCAATATTAAGACAAATGTAGCTATTTTAGTAAAGGCATTTCACATTTTCAACTGATTCAAGGTTATTTTTATTTAGTTTTTACCTTATTGTATTCAAATTCTTGTATAAACTTGACTCAACTTTTATGCAGTGACTTTTGTCCAAATTTACTCTGGAGGTCTGGGGTATTCAGACCCCAGAACCCCAGTAGCCCTGGTTCTTTGATGATCTTTTAAACACTTCCTGTAATTGATTCAAAGCCTGAAATAATAGTGAAGTAATCCCGCTTCTCCTTTCCTTGCCTGTCCTATAGATTTTGTGACCTGCGTGAACGGGCAGTTCCTGGTGGTTGACTACATGCGCGACGCCAAGGATGTGCTGCAGCTGTTCAGCCTGACCTCTGGGAAGCTGCTGAAGACCCTGCCCTGGATCTGGGCACCATCGCCGGCTTCAGCGACGCAAGAAAGACACTGACATCTTCTACAAGTTCTACTCCTTTCTGCAGCCAGGTCAGCTTCTGTCTTGTGCTTTGAATCTGTCATTATCTATTGCTGTCTCTGCTTTGATTATTAGCTGATCACTACCTGATTACATCACACGTGTCCTTTTTCAACCATTGGCTGAGAAAATTGATTTTCAGTTTAGTAACGCACAGTTGCTAATGCAAATGTTTTGGAGACAGCTTCAAGGCAGGCAGAAGCAGGAAGAGCAGAGACTGGACAAAGGCATTGCAGTTCAGCACTGGGACCACTTTACAAAAACAACTATTAAATAAGAGTATTAAATAGTCAAAATGCAAAACAAACAGTATTCCTCCAAGCTAAAGCTACCACACCGACCAGGACCAAGAGCAAAGCACCTGCTGGTCTCGAGTCCTTGGCTGAACCGAGGGGCCGTTTCCCAGCTCCTCCTTTATACACATGGTCAGGCTAAACTGGCTTGTGGGCAGGCTCAAATTCCCAGTTTAGCTTGAACACATTCAAACAGATTTCAGATCAGTCTAAACCTAGTCCAGCCACATTCTCACATGACTAGCTTGTCTGCCTGTTAAAAATCTCTGCTGTGATACAAATGCTGTATACAATATTCATTTTATTTACATTATTTACATTAAATCTATACATTCTCGTGTGCAGAAATACAGCATTTAGGAGTCTTTTCAGCCCCTGTGGTTGTTTCATTGTGCAGGAGTCATCTACCACTGTGACCTGACCTCAGAGACCCTGGAGCCCACAGTGTTCAGACAGGTGGAGGTGAAGGGCTTCGACCCCTCAGATTACCAGACTGTCCAGGCAAGCCAGTCACTTTCATTAAACAAGCCTGAAACCACATGGTTCTGTTGAAGTTCCACTCAGAGAAGATGCTTCACAATCCATATTATCTCTAACTAGAGCACACATCAGGTGCACTTATGCATAATTGCCCCCTGCCTCTTGGATTTTAACCACTTGGAGCATTGTTCTGTTATAAATCAGGTCTTCCTGTGTAAGGTGTTGGAACGTTTAATCAAATTTCAAATTTCAATGAATAAGGCATATGTGTTCTACGTGGTATTTCTTACGGATGTATTTCTTACATCCACTAGGGGCACTGTTGTAGCAGCTGAACTTAGAGAGAGGACATGTTTAAGAGTCCCTTTGAGATCACTTCTGGTTTGATTCAAACAGATATACAAAATGACAGTAAATAAGATTAATTCATTCAGTAAGATTACTGTGATAGACCTCTACCAATTTCCTCTTTAAGATATTGGACCCTTTTTTTTCTCAACAGGTCTTCTTCCCCAGTAAGGATGACACCAAGATTCCCATGTTCATCGTGCACAAGAAAGGCATCAAGCTGGACGGGTCTCACCCGGTACTGCTGTATGGCTATGGAGGCTTCAACCTCTCCCAGCAGCCTTCATACAAGTAGGAACATCCCACGGCACCCTTAACTAATATATACAGAAGCACTGAAAGGAGACAGTAAAATGTTAAGATGAGGGAACGCTGTAACAATCTCGCCTTCAGACCACTTTAAAGGAGTGATAAGGAATGTCATTAGCATTGGTCCTAACTGTATTATCACTGCCAGACTGTTGCTTGTTTTTTTAGTAGGACATGTATTCTTTTCAATACAGTATAGACCTTTAAAGTTAAAAGTTTCTGTTGCTTCCCGGTGCCTCATCCCTTGCTGTTTTGTGTCCCCAGTGTTGCGTACCTCATCTTTGTCAGACACTTGGGGGAGTCCTCGCCGTCGCCAACATAAGAGGCGGGGAGTATGGAGAGACCTGGCACAAAGGTGGGGCCCCTCAGTCATATTTTAAATGATAAACTTGAGAGGGAGATGGTGGCGAGAGAGATGGTTATCAGGAAGGAATCATGCTAGAATTCCGAATTCAGTGCGGAATGTGCTGAACTCTTTCTCTCGGAAGACACACTGTCTCTGTATTCCAGGAGGAAGTCTGGGAACAAGCAGAACTGCTTTGATGATTTCCAGTGTGGTGCTGAGTATCTGATCAGAGAGGGTACACCTCCTCCTCCAAACTCACCATCAGGGGCGCGTCTAACGGAGGCCTGCTGGTCGGTAGGTACACTGTGCTGTGTGCTGCTCTCCTGTGAAATACTGTATAGATTTGCTGTTTTGTGTGGTTTTCTTGCGGCTGTATGTTTGTCATGGTGAGGGGAATTATGGATTATCAATGTAAAAAAAAGGTATAGTATTGAAACCTTTTTATGATAAGAATGTTTTCTAGTTATAGATTATGTTATGTAACAGTCTTAATGATGGCTGATATTTGCACATATTCTTCATTGGGACAAGCCAGCCCTTTCTAATTGATAGAATCCAGCTCCTGCAGTCCGAATTATTACACCGAACAAGTGACAAGACAAACAATTCTGATTGAAGTCTCATTGACTTCTTCTGTGGTAGCCTGGGCCACATACTGTATGAACTGAGTTTTGTGTTTTCAGCCAAGCCCCCAGTTTATATTAGACCCTTTCTCACAGGGGGTAAGGGAGGCAGGGAGCAGTTGAATCCATGCCTCAAGTCTGCCCTGAACTGGAGGGAGCACCCTTTCTCTTTGGGGTGAGGGAGCAGTTCAGTCCCCTTGCCTCAAGCACATCAACTCATTTAATCAATGACCAGGTTTTGAATCCAGGCCTCCAGAGGTGAAAGGCTGGTGTATTTAAACACACTCTTTTTTTATCCCCTGCCTGCCAGCCGCCTGTGTGAACCAGCGTCCGGAGCTGTTTGGCTGTGGCATTGCCAAGGTGGGTGTGATGGACATGCTGAAGTTCCACAAGTTCACAATCGGCCATGCCTGGACCACAGACTACGGCTGCTCCGACAACGAGGAGGAGTTCTACTGGCTCATCAAGTGAGTGCGGAGCTTCCTTCTGGTGCATTTCTACAGGGGCACCTCGGCAATACTGAGCACAGGGCTTTCACTCTGTATTTTTTTGGTAAATGAAATAAAGTGATATTATTATTTGCTTCGAACTCTCTAGAAACATTTCATGAATTCTGAATCATGACAATTGAATTTAACAGGAGAGACTTTCAAAAGCAATCTGTAAGTAACTCTGCAGACCGGGGTCATTGTTCTTATTTTTTTTTTTTTAATTGTAATTTTGTTTTGTTTTTTAATGTGAAAAAAAAAAAAAACCTTGGGCCCTTTCAAGTGTTTTTCTGTTTTGAAGAAGCATATTTCGTGTTTTCTTCTTTAATACTGAAATGTAAGCAATACAAGAAACTGAAATCAAGAAAGACTTTCAGTGGGGATAACAAGCTGTGTTTGTTTAATCTAAACAGAGGCAGAGCTAAATAGGGCTGTCATTTAAATAGCTTCCGAATTTTCAAGAATTCTTTCCGATTATAACATTAACTGTTTTATTTTTTATTTCTGTAACCTTTGACACTTTTCATTATTTAAATAGCCAGTATTAAGTCTGTATACAGTAAGTTCAACCAATGTGAGATGTCTGGAGATTAACTTGGTGTGTGACTTCAGGTACACCCCTCTGCACAACCTGCATCTCTCCTGCAGAACTGTATATAAACCTTATTTAAAAGATTTTTTAAGCATTATTTTATTGTTTTAATAATGGGTTACTTTTGGCAGGCAGGATAACTGTTGAACCATAGAGCATTCATTTGTATTTAGATCTGCCATAGTTTACATCATTACAATAAACCCCATTATAATTAAACCTGTGCTGTAAATTATTCAAATCTGAGTTTGTGCTGGTTATCATTCATAGAACCATGTTTGAAGTTAAGAGTGTCTTGATCCAGCGACACTGCAGTTTGTTAACACTGTCCCTGTGTCCTCAGGTACTCCCCCTGCACAACCTGCCCCTCTCCTCCAGCCCCGAGCCTCCCTACCCAGCCATGCTGCTGCTGACAGGGGATCACGACGACCGCGTGGTGCCCCTGCACTCCCTCAAGTACACAGCCACCCTGCAACACTGTGTGGGCCGCCGTCCCGGCCAGAGACAGCCCCTGCTGATCCGCATTGACACCAAGAGCGGGCACGGAGCTGGCAAGCCCACTGCCAAGGCCATCCAGGAGGAGGCGCACATCTTCAGCTTCATCGCAGAGACCCTGGGGCTGAGCTGGAGGGACTGAGCACAGGCAGAGGGGCTCGGCTGAGACACTGATGCACTATTTAATTCTGGGGCTGTGACGGAGAGACACTAACACAGATAGATCCAAACACACACACACACACACACACACACACACACACAGAGGGGGCGGCATTCATAGGGGACAGACAGACAGATCCTCAGACACAGGTTGAAGAGGGGCACACCTTCTTCAGACTCAGGGTTAAGCCAGAAGGACCCAGACAGACACATGGACAGACAACCCAGGGTTTATAAAAAACTGTTGTTTTTAAATCTATTTGATTGATTAAATAACATACCTGAAACTGTTCTCGACTGTTTTTGATTTTAATAATAAAAGGAAAGTTACTTTCTTTACGCACCAAAATTCAAAATTACAGAGCCTCTTGGGTAGCCTATAGTTTGCCTATAGGTAGATCATTTATCATTTCTGTAATATTCCAGAATCTGAATATATTACCTGCATTGTCGTGTTATTATTCCATTATTATAAAGTTCCAGGGTTTCAATGCAACAGTTGTATTTTTTCTAGTTCGTGGTATTGGTAGATCCCATAGTCTAGTGGAAGTCTGTAAACTCACCTCTTATTGTGATGTAATGTGCAGCATGTGTAAAACATCATATCTGCTCATTTTTATCAGAGATCGTGTTAAGCCATGAATCTGGTTCTTTTTTTTTGTCTCTAGAAATTTGCCACTACTGTGATTTATGTAGACTCTAAAAATCTAAAAAGAAATGAATATCTCTAAATGTTTGTAATGGTTCTTTGTGTGAAAAGCTTCAAGTAACACATTTCAGCAAGGCAGGGTTAAAAACACCTGGGTGCAGGTCAAGGAGACTGGGTTGTCCTGGGAGCAGGAGAGCATTAGAAACGTGTGCATGAGGATACACGGACACCACCAGATTGCTATGAACAAATGATATCCTATTTACACTCGTTCTGTGATGAATTTACAAAATCATTCCGGAATCAGTGAACACATCTTCAATGCACATGCAACTAATATTCTGTTCTATAAGTGTGTACGTTGCTAGTAGGGATGTAAATGTATATAGTTTGTGATTTCTGTATGTATACAGGGTGATTAACATTATTGAACCGCCCTCTGGTGGCCAAACGGTGCATCACACAGAGTGTCATTCACATTTTTCCTGTGTGGTCCAGTGGTTAAAGAAAAGGGCTTGTAACCAGGAAGTCCCTGGTTCAAATCCCATCTCAGCCACTGACTCATTGTGTGACCCTGAGCAAGTCACTTCACCTCCTTTTGCTCCATCTTTCAGATGAGACATAATTGTAAGTAACTCTGCAGCTGATGCATAGTTCACACACCCTAGTCTCTGTAAGTCGCCTTGGGTAAAGGTGTGTGCTAAATAAACAAATAATAATAATAATATCATCCTCCACGTACCCTCCAGTTTTCACAATGCTCTGACATCGTTGTGAGAATTATGAATTACCTTGTATATGATTCCTGCTATATATATATATGTGTGTGTGTGTGTGTGGATGTGTTTAAAGCAGGGATTTCTATATCAAATCCCTGCACTGTGTTCAGTTCCCATCCAACAGGCACACAAGCCAGCCATGAGAGGATGTGGCTGGACTGGCTAATCTGGCCTGATTGGGTCCAGGGTTCAGGATTCAGTCAGGAGAGTAGTTTTGTGTCCTAGCTGTGTGAAGCTGCTGATCTTTGCTGGGGATTCCAGGGCGTTACATTGGCCATTTTCATAGGACCCCACCCAGGCTGTTTTCCTATTAACTACTGAAATTCAAATAGGAATGCGCTCTTTTTCAAATTGTTGAAATGTTTATTTTGTTTGTCTATTTAAGTTACACGGGGCAGTAAAGAGTGAAAGAGGAAGAACTCTTGTTCAACGACATTCGCTGTTTAATAAATGCTGAGCATGGATATTTTTTCAGTCACATTTCCGTTTCTCTATTCATTGAAGTCACAACATGGTCACTGCTATAGCAACACAAGCTCACAGTGAACACAAATAGCTTTGGTGGAGAGGAGATTCACAGCCAACACAGAACACTGGTAAATGCAACTTCCTTTCAGGGTAAAAAGCTGTCAGGCTTTCACTCTGATGAGGTAGCTGGCACGCTGCTACCTGATCTAGCTTCATATATAATAGCTTTTCCTCTGAATGTATAATGTTGTGGGCGATGCCACTCTGTAATATTGGGTATACTGTATCACGACCTTAAACATGTGAACTCAGGATGCACAGTAAAACTGCTCTGCTTATTCTTTATGCATTACATTTAAATATCATGCAGAATTCATATTTTTGCAATGCGTGACACACCCTGTACACAGTTTATCTGGAGTGCTAGGTCCTACAATCCCTTAGAGACGTTTAGCACAGTGCATGTTCATGGTAAAGGTTTCCTATGGTTATACTCTGCATTCATCATAGTTTCCAATGGTTTAATATATGTTCCCTCTCTGTGCTCCTGAAAGCTCCTCAATTGCGATAAGAACCTCTCCGAATGATTGCAGCCATCTTAAAAACACACAGGGACTGACAGCATGCTGAGTTCCACCACTGAGAGGACATTGATCACATTGCCATATCCATGTGTAACTAATAGCTTTGGGACTACCTGCTGCTGCAGGAGTATCTACAGGCACACTGAACACATCTACAGTGCCCACTAAGGTTAGTAGCAAGGTTCCCAGTAAAATAAAGTACTATGCTGAGAGATGACCTTAATCATCGACACCTGTTCTAAATCCACTGATTACTGATGAAATGCTTCACACAAACCTGCTCTCTTTCAGTGGACTGCAGTTGTAATATGGTTGTAATAATGGCATTGCTGTGGCGTCTTCTTCAGTAATAATGGAACTCCCCGCTATTGACTCGGAGTTCAATTATTACCAAGTAACACCTACAGTAATGTCATTATCCCTGCAATGTGAGTCTATTGGAGTTTATTACTATTATTGTGCATAGCTAGCAAAATAATATGTATCTAAACTTTGAAGCCATTTTACATTATTTTATATTGATTGATCTTGAATTTAATAATAATCTGTTAATTTAATGTGTGCATTCATGTAATATTTGAATAGTCAGTTCATAGCCTCAGACAGGTAACCTCTTTCTATATAGATACTGAAACTAAGGGCAACTGGCTGAGTAATTGCGCTGTCACACGAAGAGAAAAGAAGCTGCAATAATGTTTTTGGACACCAGAGGGAGCGGTTACTCTGTTCTTAACTCTACAATAGTTAAGTATATATTTTTTTTTTTACTATGGTTTTCCAAGCAGCTCAGTTAATTACACTGTTCACATTGACTTTATTAAAGGGTTTTTACTACACCTCACTGTATTTTGCTATGCTTTACCATGGTTTACCACAATAAACCTTTATAAGGATACAAACAGCTATGGACTTTCCAAGCAGTTTATCTTGTTAGTTTTTTTTCAGTGTCCTGAGCTCAATTGCATCATCACTGGGATCCAAGTTCAAAAAGGTTATGTCATCCATCTGATGCGGTAGAAACTCCTTGACTGGCTTTTAATCATGTCAATCAAAAGGACCAGCATCCGATTGGTTAATAAGCAGACAACAGGCTGTCAGGTAGTGTTGCAATGCCATAATTCAATCAATCTGTTCTGCAGTTAGGTAGATGTCACATTTGGGGTTTTGAAGTACATGGTTCTCACAGATCATTTCAGTAAAATGCATTGCAGGTGTTTCATAGGTCTCACTTTGTCCTCAGGTAAGCAATCATGTGGTTGCACACTCGAATAAAGAAAGTACTCAGTCCCAGTGTCTTAATCTCAGGAAGTCTGTTAGTGTTGCACTTCCTCTGTCATTTCAGCTTGGTGGTGTCTTGTCTAATGAAAACGTCACTCTCTAGCTGAAGTAAAAAGCATTGACTGAATTGGACTGTTCTACTACTGCTATATCAGTGTCTTCTTCAGCTGCTGAAAACCTGGGCAATCTGTGTAAATTTCCATTGTCTTGCCATTGACATCCACACCAAAAAGATTGATAGGCTCTTAGCATGGCAACAGGTTCTCAGGTTCCTTAATTGCCTGGCTCGGCAGTCTAATATTTACAGGGCATTAGGTATCACAGGTATATGCCACGGATACATGAAACCAAGCTGAAGCGATGTGATATAGTCTTTGGTGTGCTGACACCCTAAGGTTGCCTCTTCCAGCATGCTAACTGGAAGCCTGCCCCTCTCTCTGCTGCACTGACAGGACAGCGCTGTCCAGGGTCCTGAAGCAGAGTCTGCCATCTTGGTCTAACTCCAATCAAAACACACACAGGAGACTTTTTTGCAAAGAGCTCTATTAAGTGATCTCTTCTTTTGTTCCTTTTTTCCCCACTTGCTCTCTGTCGGAAAAGAAAAAGGAGGTGTTTTTCAAAGATGAGCGTCTGACTATAGGAGAAAATAACTGGTAGCGTTGTGGATTGCCGTTGCTGCTGAGCTCAGGTTCGATGCTGGCAAGCACAGGGAGAGGGATACATGGCTCTGGTATTGATTTCTGCTTCCTATCTGTTAATCACTTAGCAGGGATATGAATGGGACAGGATCATGCATCGATCTGCAGGGAGCCGCCAATCCAGCTGCTTATTGTAAACAGTGGAAATGATCAGAGGCAGCCAGTGCACGCTACCTTCTCCTTGTGGGTCGGAGGGATCTGAATATTAAACTAAATGAATACGGACCCAAAAATTGCAAAAATTGGGGGGGGGGGGCCGTATAGGAATTCTAAAATGGATATCTGCAAAGCCTGTTGTTATATTGATCGATATGGTCAATAGTTTTTTATGCAACATCTCTTAAAATAGCCCTATGATCCAAGGCCTCACTCTTTACAACACAGGACAAATACAAACATAAAAAACTGAAAGAATAATAATAATAATAATAATAATAATAATTATAATTATAATTATAATAATAATAATAATACATAAGTAAAACACACAACACACTCCCAAATTGGTTTTAAAATAGCAGCTCTAAACAATCTCAGAGGACCAAATCAATCCTTATGAAGTCGCTGTATTGATTATTTCTCTCTGGGCAGTGTCAAGTCACTGACAGCTTCTCGATGGCTGTTTGGGGTTGTTAGCCGCAGTGGTCACTACACGGGGTGGGCAGCTGGTGACCTTAGCCATTGATTTTATCAGGACAGCTATTACATGGTGTGAAATTGATGTCTGCTCACTGGCAGGACATTCAGCATTGAGGGTATGGACTTGTTACAATCTTCAGCTCATACAGGGCGTTATCGGACCTTCCAGGGGAATTGAAGGACCCAGCCTCGTTTGCATACAAGAGGGTGGCGTTCCATTGCTAACTGGGGGTCTTAATAAAGTGGGCACATTGCTATGAACACAGATTCTTACATTACCATTTGTAAGATGTTGTTTAAATGTATTCCCTAATCTCTTCACTTGTGAGTTCCAGCCAATGCTTTAAAATCCATTTTCTTACCTCTTATCAGGTTTTTTAACACAACCAGTCCCCTTTAATGTGCCAATGACCTAAAAAAGGAGTCCTATTGAAATAAAATAACGTGCTGGATCTCTGTGGTTTACACTCCCTGGTGTTTTGTAGTTTTCTGTACTATAAATGAATATGTTGTGTGTCTCTTCATTTTATATGAGGTGTCATTCCTCACACAAACTGCTTTTTATGCTCTATGCACAGGATGACATCTATGCACAATGTTTTGATGAAAACAACACTGATTGGTTGATTACACTATAAATGTATTCAAGAACACATTTACAGTATATATTTTCCCTATTAAGTTTTCAGTTTTATAAGAATATATATATATATATATATATATATATATATATATATATATATATATATATATATATATATATATATATATATATATATATATATATATATATATATATATATATATATATATATATATATATATAGTACTGTGCAAAAGTTTTAGGCAGGTGTGAAAAAATGCTGTAAAGTAAGAATGCTTTCAAAAATAGACATGTTAATAGATTATATTTATCAATTAACTAAATGCAAAGTGAGTGAACAGAAGAAAAATCTAAATCAAATCCATATTTGGTGTGACCACCCTTTGCCTTCAAAACAGCATCAATTCTTCTAGGTACACTTGCACACAGTTTTTGAAGGAACTTCGGCAGGTAGGTTGGCCCAAACATCTTGGAGAACTAACCACAGTTCTTCTGTGGATTTAGGCAGCCTCAGTTGCTTCTCTCTCTTCATGTAATCCCAGACAGACTCGATGATGTTGAGATCAGGGCTCTGTGGGGCCATACCATCACTTCAGGACTCCTTCTTGTTCTTTACGCTGAAGATAGTTCTTAATGACTTTCGCTGTATGTTTGGGGTCGTTGTCATGCTGCAGAATAAATTTGGGGCCAATCAGATGCCTCCCTGATGGTATTGCATGATGGATAAGTATCTGCCTGTACTTCTCAGCATTGAGGAGACCATTAATTCTGACCAAATCCCCAACTCCATTTGCAGAAATGCAGCCCCAAACTTGCAAGGATCCTTGTCACAAAGACGACTGAGCGGTGACGTCACGTCAGAAGCAGGAACAAAAACAACAGAGAGAGATTTGGTGAAGCTGAGCGAATGCTTTCGCTCAGCGTTTAATAAACAAACAGACAGAAAATAAAAGGGTTGTACAAACAAACACAGGACACGGCACTTGCGCCAAAATAAATAGACAAACAAAACGGACTATACACTAAACACACACGAACAGACAAACACGGTGAGTAAGAACACTTTACTAATACTCTCACTATCACCTCCGTCTCCAAACCCGTTCTCCACTCATCGAACACCCAACCCGAGTGAGTGAAAACATGCTGTTTTATGCAGTTGTACCGAGACTCGATTGCTAGTCAATCATTCAATTGGAATCTCGGTACAACTGCACGTGAATTAATTAAGTGCACTCCGTGACCACACATTACATTTTAACTAGCACGTGAAGTGATTTGTGCCCTCCGTGCCTAAATATAAATCTACATTTTTAAATCACAAGTGAAACACAGACCCGTTTATATCCCGTGTACCGATGACTATACACCAACATTTACACACAACCGTAACACAAAATACACACGGGGGCACTTTGCCACATATACCCCCCTTGTGCAAAGCACACATGGCCTCAATGGCCACCTCCCCCCTCAGTCCCAAAGTCCCGGAACAGGGGAAGCAAGTTGTTTCTGGGGGTGGCCATGGTGAAATGTCTGGCACCCCAATTCTTCGTGGCTGGCAGCTCCCTCTTCCGGGGCTTCAGCCACACTATCTCCTGCCGCGAAAGTGCAGCTGGGGAGCTGGTCTCCTGACCTCCCCCTTCTTCATGGCCGGCAGTTCCCCTCCGTGGGGCTCCGACCACACAATCTCCGGCAGCGAAACTGCTGCGGGGAAGCTGGTCTCCTGACCTCCCCCTTCTTCATGGCCGGCAGTTCCCCTCCGTGGGGCGCCGGCCACTATTCCGGCAGCGAAACTGCTGCGAGGGAGCCGGTCTCCTGACCTCCCCCCTCGCCGTGGCCGCTAGCTCCCCTCCGTGGGGCTCTGGCCACCGTGTTTCCTGCCACGGAAATGCGGCTGGGGAGCTGGTCTCCTGACCTCCCCTTTCTTCATGGCCGACAGCTCCCCTTCATGGGGTTCTGGCCATAGTGTAGCGACCCCAGGTGAAGCAGGACCCTCGACTACCCCAGGCGAAGCAGGATCCCTGGCGACCCCAGGCGACGGCAGCGGACCCTCGGGAGGCGGCGGCAGCAGCAGCGGACCCTCGGGAGGCGGCGGCAGCAGCAGCGGACCCTCGGGAGGCGGCGGCAGCAGCAGCGGACCCTCGGGAGGCGAACTTCGGGAGGAGCCCCTGGCCATAGAGGCGGCAGCGGGAGCTCCACTTCTCCCTCGTACCCTGTACCCTGTGTGGAGCAAAAGGCAGCCCCAGGCGTCTGCGGAGCAACAGGCAGCCCCAGGCGTCGCGGAGCGGCTGGCAACCCCAGGCGATGCGGGCGGCTGGCAACCCAAGCGTCGCGGAGCGGCTGGCAACCCCAAGCGATGCGGGCGGCTGGCAACCCAAGCGTGCGGGCGGCTGGCAACCCCAGGCGATGCGGAGCGGCTGGCAACCCCAGGCGATGCGGGCGGCTGGCAACCCAAGCGATGCAAGGCAAGCATCCTTGGGCGGCGAGGCAGGGAGTCAGGACTAGCTGGGGTGCAGGTGTTGGCCCTCTTCTCGGCCTCTGCGGCGGGCGGTTCTTCCCGTGCTTCCCTCAGCAGCCTATGCAAGGGCTGCTGAGGACCGCCAGCATCTAGTCCTGGTCCTTCTGGTGAAGGGAGGCAGCTCCTGCTCCTCTCCTGCGTGACGGTGGGGAAATGATACCAGCAGGCATTCCTCCTCTGCTGGTGGGGAAGTGATACCAGCAGGCATTCATCCTCTGCTGGTGGGGAAGTGTTACCAGCAGGCATTCCTCCTCTGCTGGTGGGGAAGTGATACCAGCAGGCATTCATCCTCTGCTGGTGGGGAAGTGTTACCAGCAGGCATTCATCCTCTGCTGGTGGGGTTGGCGGAGGCAGAAGCAGCTCCTGCTGCTCTGCTGATGGAGGTGGCGGAGGCAGAGGCAGCTCCTGCTGCTCTGCTCCTGCCTGTGGAGGTGGCGGAGGCAGAGGCAGCTCCTGCTGCTCTGCTCCTGCCAGTGGAGGTGGGGGCGTGTAGTCTCCTGGCGGCGGAGGTGGGAGCAGCGTGTAGTCTACCCTTGTTTCCAGGGGACTGGTGCGGCCCTCCCTCTCTTGCAGGGGACTGGTGCGGCTCTGCCTCGGAAGGGGAGACCAGCAGGCGTTCACCCTCTGCTGGTGGACAGGGACCCAGCAGGCATGCACCCTCTGCTGGTGGAGGAGGCAGAGGCAGCTCCTGCTGCTCTGCTCCTGGCGGTGGAGGTGGCGGAGGCAGAGACAGCTCCTGCTGCTCTGCTCCTGCCGATGGAGGTGGCGAAGGCGGGACCAGCAGGAATTCACCCTCTGCTGGTGGAGGTGGGAGCTGCAAGCAGTCCTCCCATGGCAATGGAGGTGGACCCAGCAGGAATTTACCCTCTGCTGGTGGAGACTGGGGCTGTGGACGCTCTACCTTCCCCTTCTTGGGCCGTGGACGCACCGACTCCTCCCTCTTGGGCTGTGGACGTTCGGGCTCCTCCCACTCAGGCGTAGGACGTTCGGGCTCCTCCCACTCAGGCGTAGGACGTTCGGGCTCCTCCCACTCAGGCGTGGGACGTTCGGGCTCCTCCCACTCAGGCGTGGGGCGTTCGGGCTCCTCCCACTCAGGCGTGGGACGTTCGGGCTCCTCCCACTCAGGCGTGGGACGTTCGGGCTCCTCCCACTCAGGCGTGGGACGTTCGGGCTCCTCCCACTTGGGCTGTGGACATTCAGCCTTCCTCTTCCCCTTTCCCCTTCTCTGCCTCCTCCTCACCTTCCTCTCCTGGGCCAGTTCCTCCTCTCCCTCTTGGTAGGGGCAGCGCACCACCGGGTGCCCGAACTCCCCACAGGCAAGGCACCAGCCTTGGTCCTCTAGACCACCGAGGAGGACCTCCAGATCCTGGCAGCCATCTCTCCAGTTCCAGCCTTCCATTTTCTTGTTGTTGTTGGTTTTTTTTTAAACAAATTGCGGTTCCTGCTCTGGCCTGAGTCCTGGAGGCGCTGTTTTCCCGGTTCTGACACCACGTGTCACAAAGACGACTGAGCGGTGACGTCACGTCAGAAGCAGGAACAAAACAACAGAGAGAGATTTGGTGAAGCTGAGCAGAATGCTTTCGCTCAGCGTTTAATAAACAAACAGACAGAAAATAAAAGGGTTGTACAAACAAACACAGGACACGGCACTTGCGCCAAAATAAATAGACAAACAAAACGGACTATACACTAAACACACACGAACAGACAAACACGGTGAGTAAGAACACTTTTACTAATACTCTCACTATCACCTCCGTCTCCAAACCCGTTCTCCACTCACCGAACACCCAACCCGAGTGAGTGAAAACATGCTGTTTTTATGCAGTTGTACCGAGACTCGATTGCTAGTCAATCATTCAATTGGAATCTCGGTACAACTGCACGTGAATTAATTAAGTGCACTCCCGTGACCACACATTACATTTTAACTAGCACGTGAAGTGATTTGTGCCCTCCGTGCCTAAATATAAATCTACATTTTTAAATCACAAGTGAAACACAGACCCGTTTATATCCCGTGTACCGATGACTATACACCAACATTTACACACAACACGTAACACAAAATACACACGGGGGCACTTTGCCACAATCCTCCACCATGCTTCACTGTTGCCTGCAGACACTCATTCGTGTACCGCTCTCCAGCCCTTCGGCAAACAAACTGCCTTCTGCTACAGCCAAATATTTCAAATTTTGACTCATCAATCTAGAGCACCTGCTGCCATTTTTCTGCACCCCAGTTCCTGTGTTTTCGTGCATAGTTGAGTCGCTTGGCCTTGTTTCCATGTCGGAGGTATGGCTTTTTGGCTGCAAGTCTTCCATGAAGGCCACTTCTGACCAGACTTCTCCGGACAGTAGATGGGTGTACCAGGGTCCCACTGTTTTCTGCCAGTTCTGAGCTGATGGCACTGCTGGACATCTTCCGATTGCAAAGGGAAGTAAGCATGATGTGTCTTTCATCTGCTGCAGTAAGTTTCCTTGGCCGACCACTGCGTCTACGGTCCTCAACGTTGCCCGTTTCTTTGTGCTTCTTCAAAGAGCTTGGACAGCACATCTGGAAACCCCTGTCTGCCTTGAAATTTCTGCCTGGGAGAGACCTTGCTGATGCAATATAACTACCTTGTGTCTTGTTGCTGTGCTCAGTCTTGCCATGGTGTATGACTTTTGACAGTAAACTGTCTTCAGCAACCTCACCTTGTTAGCTGAGTTTGGCTGTTCCTCACCCAGTTTTATTCCTCCTACACAGCTGTTTCTGTTTCAGTTAATGATTGTATTTCAACCTACATATTGAATTGATGATCATTAGCACCTGTTTGGTATAATTGTTTAATCATACACCTATATGCCTACAAAATCCCTGACTTTGTGCAAGTGTACCTAGAAGAATTGATGCTGTTTTGAAGGCAAAGGGTTGTCACACCAAATATGGATTTGATTTAGATTTTTCTTCTGTTCACTCACTTTGCATTTAGTTAATTGATAAATATAATCTATTAACATGTCTATTTTGAAAGCATTCTTACTTTACAGCATTTTTTCACACCTGCCTAAAACTTTTGCACAGTACTGTATATATATATATATATATATATATATATATATATATATATATATATATATATATATATATGAAA
>CM060289.1:7384108-7759108 GCA_030684275.1 Acipenser oxyrinchus oxyrinchus
TCTGAATGAAAAATAAATAAACATTGCAAATGTTAAAACCATATATATATATATATATATATATATATATATATATATATATATATATATATATATATATATAATATAGCTGGCAGCTGGCTATATATATATATATATATATATATATATATAGGAAAAGATTTTTAAAAATATGCACAAAAATTTAAAAATCTTTTATTTTCAGGACGTTTGGGGCAAAAGCCCTTCAGCTGTTTAAAAGAAAAGTAAACACAGTGCAGTAAACGTGTTGTTATTCAAGAATTGTAATTATTCCCAGAGGTTCCAAAGTTCCTAGCTTGAAGATAAACTCTCATTATACAAACATACATTGTAAATGGCAAGAATACATGGAGTAAGCTCACTGACTAACACGTGTTCCAACCTGTGCAGATATGTCACCATACCAGCACAGAATCTGCAGGCCTAGGCAGTTTAATAGCACTTGACTTCACCTCGTCTAAAAAAATATAAAAAAAACTTCTAGGCCTGCAGATATTGGACCAAATCTGAACACCCTGCCCTGTGTCAAAGCATTCTTATTTCAGTCATGTTAATGACATACAGTATTCTTTTACTGTAGGAGAATAACAAGGTTAGGGCACAACCAATCCCTCTTTGGAGCTACCTGTATGTGTGTTGTACTATTACCAACTCTATCACAATGTACTGAAAATGTGATCTTGTATATATTTAAAATTGAATACATTTTGACCAAAAAAAATTTCTTCCACCCTTTCTATACAGTACAGTATTATTGGAACTATGCCTTTAAGAGTACCCGTGGATACAATGCAGGGGGGTACAGTGTTATTAATAGCCCATAACAGCTGCTTAATATATATAATGAGTCATGTTCTTGTTATTTGATTTATTTGTCCTTTCTTCAAACAATAATCTTTTCATTATTTATTATCCAAGACAAAGCTTACCGTTTTAATAGTTATACACATTTACTCTACTCCCCCACAAATAAAACATTCGTGCGTCCTGAGGCACTTGGAGCGAACTAAAATAAGGTAAAGCTTCAATATAAAAATTTTTTAAAAATGGTGCCGTTACATTGTTTTACCCTATGTAATGTGTGTCTAGGGTTATGAAAATGGTTCTTACTTGAAGACGGTGATACACACAACGGTTATAAAATAACCAGCAGCTGTTTATTTATTTATTTTCTGTTACGGCCGTTGCCTCCCTCTACAGTTCTCGGGGTGAGACATTCCCAGCGCGTGCACCGAATTTGAAAGTGTTTTAGAATGTTCTGTCACTGTGTGCGGCTCCTCCTCGACGGGGACAGGACGCGGAGCCCACAGCGGGAGTTACAGATCCGAGTGTGACACATCTCATTTACCTGGGTCGGGGAAGTGGCTATTCCGTCTGTTCATGTTCGTCTGTCTCCTCTATATCGCCAGCTTCCTTAAATCTCTTTGTGGTGCCGCCGTGATCCCGAACGCGGTGCGCGCGCCGGGCCACAGAGAGCGAGCCGGAGAAGGTCCACGAGCTCTTCGCACACACACACACACAGATTGAAACAGCGCGAGAGCGAGCGCGGTGGTCTATAATGGCTGCCAGAAAATCAAAAGCAAGAGAGAAAAACTGACAATAAATCAGTAATAAGAAACGTTCGACAGGTAATGTATTCCAAAGACGTACAGGAAAGGCTTGTATATACACATGTGTGTTTCTTTCTGTGGTTGTGACAAGTTCTGTAGTGCGTGCGGTTGTCATATTAACGCTGTACAGTCCATTCCTCTTTCTCTTTTTTGGCTATTGACAGGACTAAGAATGAATGGTATAAACATTCATATATAGAAAATATAGTGTAACCGTAACCTGGTACTGCTGGAATCTACAATGTTCCTGTTGCTTTAAGCCACATGGTTGTTGTTGTTACATTGGATGTTTCAACTTGAAGTACCGTCGGTAACACGCCTGGCGTCCTGTATGCGTGTTTCGATATTACGATTCAACAATGACAATTGCTGTCACTGATTCAGAGGATGGCTTAATCCTGTGTTAGAAGATAAAAAGTGCATTACTTGTTCATTTCTGTATTCCATAATGTACCAATTTAATTAATTGAACAGGGTTGTTAATTAATAAGACTACTGTACACTTCGTTGTGTTGCTAGATCGCCCCACCCCCTACATGACTGTAGATCGGCTTTTAAGTTGTACATTGTATACAGCCGGACAGTGCTGTTTGTTTGTTTATGTATTTATTTATTTATTTTGTGGTGTATTGTGAAACGTGGTCTGGTTCTCTTTATTGTAATGTAATGTTTAGTGAGTGCATGCTTTGTTAAAGTCATATTATTAATCAAATCTATGCAAGCCAGTGTTTTTTTTTTTTTGTGTAATAACAATATTAAACGTTAGGTTATAACCTGGCAATATTATAGCAGTTAAATAATAATTGTGTGTAGGTAATTCTTAGATTCCATCTGTATGCAATCTAAGAATATCTGTATCGTTTTGTTTGTAATATGAATGAATGAATAAATAAGTGCAATTGGTAGATTTGCTTTATGTGATCTGCACAGGATCGTTTTGTATAGACCTATAAACCTGATTTAAAGACGGTATTGTTGGTCTAGCACTGCTTCCGTGTCTAGGTCAGTCAGTGTTTATTTCAGACAAACGTACTGTGTATTTCAAAACTGAGGCCTCTAGCAGTGCTTTTTTTTTTCTCTGTAATACAAAGGAGTCCCGTGAAGGATAATGACACAAAATCCAAACTTTGAACTTGGTGGTTTATGCAACGTTTTCCTCATTCGACCACGGATATAAATAATGTCCGGAGTAAATAGAGTATGTTCTGTCGCTATTGGCAGTACTGAGGAGAAACTGGTTATTGAGTAAACTGCCTGCATATTACTGCTGGTTCACAGGCTTGACATTTTAAATGCAGGGACTTGGGTACCATGTTTTATATTGTATGGTTTTAATTTCAGTGCACGGTTATAATGAATGCTTGGTCCTACAAGAGTACATTTGTTCCAATGTACTTGTGTGATGAGTTGATATTCCAAAAATGATAAACAAGTGCCATGATTTAAATGTGCCACCATCTAGTTACTACAGGATTGGTAACTCACCACATACTGTACCTTCACAACTACCAGATCACTTCTAAACATTTCAACCAGTTGTGAGAACATGTTATGAGTTTTACTATATACTTTTTTATTTGTTTATTTTGTACTTTTTCAAAGTACAGAGACTATGCAAGGTTCTATCATAGGAACCTCGTACCTTGTTTTATTTGTATTTATTGTATTTTTATTATTTTATTATTTTTTATTAGCGTGAGCGTTGTTTTGAAAGTACTGTTCTAAGCATGGGGGACAGAACAGTTTCTTTATGCTAACATCTTTCTTGTGTTATTTATTATCATTCAATTGTCATACAATGGAGCTTAGAAGTACTGACATTCTGGGTTTCATATGCTCAGTTATTTAGCTGACTAAATGTAGACCAACTGGTACTTATTAAATATTGAATTCACTTTTAATGACATACAGATGTTGTTTTGAAGTTAAAACTAAATGAACAATAATACTTTTTAGTAAACTTGTCAGTCTGTCATTACTCAAGTATGTATGATTTAGTCTTAACTGTTCAGTGCTGTTATTCACCAACTAGATTCAGAACCTTAGATTCATTGATTATAAATAAAAACATAAAACACGGAATCCATCATGAGGCTAAAAACAGCAGATCAGCATGAAACATAGTAATCATGTTACCTGAATCTGTGTGCAAACAGTCACATTTTTATTTTAAGAACTGGTGTTGGGATGACAGAGGGACATTTGTTGCCATTTATTGTATTCCCTCGAACTTAAGACGCAGTCGAAATGTCTCACCCTGAATTTAACGGAAAAAAAATAAGACTGAAAATAAAGATGCATTTACAAAGATACAACGTCAATTACGTATATAAGAAAACGATGTAAGGAGACAGTTTGTGGCCGTCTGCTGTCGCACAGAGCAGTACACTTATGTGCTACTTTTTATTTCCAGTCGTGATTACTCACACCTGTTTTTCTCCTTTTTTGTGAACTGTGGTATTGCTTGGCATGTCGAAAAATACAGCGTTCTGATCAGCATTTCCGATCTGTCCAAGCTGGTACTCTTTGTTAGAAACGCTGAAATTGTAAAAGCTTCTCTTTGAATTCCTCGGAAGCTAATTACGCCTCTTTGAAAATGGCTGCTTGTATGTCATAGGTGATTCGAGATCGGTCAGTCAGTTTAATATGCTTCACTGACATGGATCCCAGAGAAAACCCTGGTTCCTATGCTTTACAAAGTAATTGGTAAAGGAACAAAATGTTAACACAACAAACATTTCTAACTGTTCCATTTTCCTTCTCCCCCCTCCAGTAATTAATGGTGTGAGAATGGTGAGTAGTCAGCCGAAGTATGAGCTGGTTCAGGAGGTGGGTCGCGGCGGTTACGGAGTGGTGTACGAGGCGCTGGTGAAGAAGACTGGTGCTCGGGTGGCAGTGAAGAAGATCCGCTGCCATGCTCCAGAGAACGTGGAGTTAGCACTGCGAGAGTTCTGGGCTCTGAGCAGCATCCAGAGCCAGCACCCCAACATTATTCACCTGGATGAGTGCATACTGCAGAAAGATGGCATGGTGCAAAGAATGACGCATGGATCCAATTCATCTCTTTACCTGGAGGTACTGTAGCAATGGCTCAAAATGCATTCACCATTATTTGGAGCTTAATGTCAGATAGACAAATAACGAGGGAGCGCTGTAGTCGTCCGTGTCGTTCTCTTTCATTGGGATTACACAACGTGTCATCCTGCGATAGGCTGTGTAGTTTGGAGAAACAACTGTCTTAAAGAATCCCATTGACAGGAAAGTGCCAAGCCAAGTGTTTTAGTCAGACTCGAGTGGAAGAAGCGCCTCAATGGCTTTTTTTAGTTAAAATCCAGAACCATAAAAAATAAAAATAGACCAAAACACTAATAACTGCTACAGTTCCAGGCTGCATCAACTGTGTCCCTTGCTGGTAAAACCTTGATCACTTAAATAACTACACAGTTTTATTAAAGTGATTGTAGCTAACACAATCATTAGATAGGTCTCACATATTTATTATTTTATTTTTATTTAAAACATGTGTATTTAATGGGCCATATTTTCAAAGCATTTCTTCCATTCTTTAACTCCTGGATACTGTTACTGTTACAAAATGAAAAACGAAACACCTTGAGGGTGCTTAAGAGGTTGTGAAATATATCACTTGGTTTGGTTCGCGTTTTGTAAAATTAACAGGTGTCTTACCTCTTTAAATAAAATAGGAGTTAATTAAAGACTAGAGTAAATGCTTGCACTTCCTTGGTCATTTTAGCTGGAGAGTGAAATGGTCCCCATAACTTCAAGCTCTTTTTCCTGTCAGCAACCAACCAGCTGCTCCTCCTTTTAACTGACAGGCTTTGTGGTCAGTCACATGCTGTGGTCAGTAGCATTCACAGAGGGTATTCAAATGGTCATTGGCCACATGGTTAGCTTGTGGAATGGATAGCTCTGTTTTGTAGAAAGGAATTGCCAGAGAGTTGCTAGAAGTTCTGGAAAAGTATCTCTGAATCGCTTGGTTGTAAATGCATACACAACCAATTGTTTCTTTCTTTTTCATTCTTTTGTGCTAATCTGGGACCCTTTGTTCTGCAAATGGTGAAAGTGCAAATTCCTTTACCGTTCACATTGGTAGTGCACTGAGAGTGCAGCGAGCTACTGCTGATTTTTTATTTTTTTGGACGGGGTCGCAATTCAATGTAATTCATTTTGTAAAACTCATTCAAAAACTCAAAGTACATTTTTACAGAAATCCAAGGTATCTCCATTCTTAATGTGTTGCAGAAAAAGCTTTGATGCAGTGATAAAACATATTTCAGACCCACTGGTTATGCATTTAATGTCCGGTTCAGATGCATTGTTGTCAAACTTCTTAATTGATTAATATTCAGCAGCTGTTTCATGCAGTGAAACAAGCTTCATTCATGTTTTTCTGTTTCACTGATGTATTAAAACTGTTTTGTCTTTGCCAAGATTCAGCTAAAGTACATAGCTGATAACAGACCAATTGCAAGAGATTGGGTTTAATTACTTTGAAAACACACAGCATGATATAACAGTGCTGTTGGGCTATTTTTGCATGTTGCTCTGTTGTGTAACAGCAGCTGACTCGTGTAATAACATCCCAGGACTTTGATTTGCTGTAACCTTTAGGTGTTAATATTACACTCGCTATTCTGTATTGGGAGTACAATGTATGAACAGTATCTGGATTTTATATTGTTCTGTGTTGCAGTCTATTGTTAAACCTGTTTACAATCAGAAGGGGGCTGATGCCTAAAGGTAATGCATATAATAGCTCATACAGAGTGCCATTTAATTCTTGTTTACACAATCTCAGCAGTACTTTAAGGCATTTTAATAGCCTGTTAGTCACTTTAGTGCTTTGCCATCCCAGGGATTTGGCTGTCTTCCCAGTTGTCTTGCTGAAATGTGTTGACGTTTTACAGAAATGCTGCAATTGTTTATGCAGACAACTAATCCTTTCTTTTGTCAGAAACAGGCAGGGACAATTAGGACTAATCTTCTCAAGCTTAATCTTCTGGGGGATCAGAAAGCATGATTGGTTAAACTGCATAACATGACTGGGCTGTAATAAAGGTGTATATGCACAGCATGCATGCTAATGAGCCACTTCACAAGTGAATCGCTACGCCACGACTGACTGTTTAGAGTTGCTACTGGCCTATTTCATACACTGCTTATAGACATAATGTATTTTAACCTTGTATTGAGTAATCTTGAATCCAGCACAGCAAAAATTATCACAAGCCCAGAATGTTCAAATCCTATGCTCGGTCAGGGTTGCACTAGTTGACCCCTCACTCGCCTACAGTACTTAAATGTGTGCTGGATGCAGGGCAACATAGGGTTAATCTGTCTGTGGAGGGATGATCACATTTGGCTACTAGTACCGACAGTAACTGAAAAGTTCAGAGTGGACTGAATAGCTGCCAAACAGAAATAACATTCAGTGAATCTGTCCTCTTTGGCTGGATGTAATCCTGTAATCCTGTGGAGGAGGATGAGAGCCTTCATATGTGGACTGGCACACAATTCACCCGCGTACAGAATGCTCTGATAAATAGAAATGGAAACTATATGCAAACACTGCGTATGCGATGTGCTTTTATTTGTAGGAGTGAAAGACAATTTGTGTACTCATAAGCCAAAATAATTTGCATGATCTCTGAGGGGCACTCTGTTTGTTTTGTACTCTCTGTACAATTGTTCATAAAACAGTGTTGCCACCACTTTCTCATTACTTACTGTGCATTGTTGCAAATAACTAACACAATTGCAATCGATTTATATTTTTTAGCCACTTGTTCTGGGTTGTTAATCAACCAGAATTGTTTGAAATAGAAAACAGCAACATGAGAGAGACTATTTACTGTAATAACACACAAGCACACAGCAATGTGCTATACTGCAGACAAAACTAAGGTGTTCCCTGAAGAAATTGCTTTAGAAAACATCAACTTATAAAAAGAAAAAAAATATATATTGTGTTTACAATCATTCTCATTGGTTGTGGTTTCTGTTGCTATAATATTGATATTGAAGTGTGGGAATGATATAACAGTAAATCGATGGTCACACATTTAGCTGATTGTAAATGGGATTCTTCGGGAACGGTGTACATCAAAGGAATTCTCTCTTGCTTTCTATTTTAGATACTGTACTAGAGTTAGGAACTTTTCAAGCAGCCATATTTTTACTTTTATTGATCTGTCCCCCTGATGAATAAATTGCTCCTCCCTGTAGCTACATTAAAAAGTCCTATTTGTAGATCTCTTGACTTGAGACGTATTTATTCGGTATTAATTGTGAGTAGCTCAGAAGCACCCGATAATTTCAATGAAATACTCTCCCTAAACCCAAGGTGTGTTTCTAACCCTACTATGATGTATAAAGTATTTTAAAAGCACTTTAAATAGTGAACTTTTTGTTTTGTTGTTCAAGCTGGTGGAGACTTCGCTGAAGGGAGAGATTGCCTTTGACCCCATAGCTCCTACTACCTGTGGTTTGTGATGGATTTCTGCGACGGAGGAGACATGAACAGCGCACCTGCTTTCCAGGAAACCGAGCCGCAAGACCAACACCAGCTTCATGCTGCAGCTCGGCAGCGCCCTGGCCTTCCTGCACAAAAACCAAATCATCCACAGGGACCTGAAACCGGACAACATCCTGATCTTGCAGGACAGGACCCCCACTGGCCTGCCAGAGCCCACTCTCAAAGTGGCAGACTTCGGCTTGAGCAAAGTGTGCTCTGTGTCCGGGCTCAACCCAGAGGAGCCTGTCAATGTGAACAAGTGTTTCCTTTCCACAGCCTGCGGGACTGACTTCTACATGGCCCCTGAGGTGTGGGAGGGACACTACACTGCCAAAGCAGACATCTTAAGCCCTGGGCATTATCATCTGGGCCATGGTGGAGCGCATCACTTTCATAGACACAGAGACCAAGAAGGAGCTGTTGGGGAGCTATGTGAAGCAGGGGGCTGAGATCGTGCCCGTCGGGGAAGCACTTTTGGAAAATCCCAAAATGGAGCTCAACATCCCTGTGAAGAAAAAGAGCATGAACGCCAGCATGAAGCAGCTGATCAAGGAAATGCTGTCTGCCAACCCTCAGGAGCGTCCAGGCGCTTTCGAGTTGGAGTTGAGATTAGTCAATATAGCTTGTAAAGAATGTAACTGGGATACGTGAGGATTGGGAGAGGGGGTAAATAAAATATATATCATTTGTATATTTTTTGGATTTCTATAGAAACTGGTGCTGTTTAACATCAGCGTTTTCATGGGAGCAAAAATTGCTGTACTTCAGGAATTCAGTTTACTAGCTTAAAAAAAAATTTGAAACCCCTAGTTTGACAGTATTGTTAAATTATGCTGCACTAAGATTTCTTTTTGCACAATTATTAGTCTTAATATGTTGAGTTGTGCTTATCCTCTGAATTAGGGGATGTAAAGATAGTGAAATGGCTGCTTGGCCCCGCACCACATTCCAAACTGAAACGCAGTAACACGGTTATTGTTTTGCATGCTGGTAGTGCAAAATAATTGTCAACATTCATTTGGATGACCTCAATCCAGAGCTATGACATTTGGCAGCCTGGTTGCTAAAAACACATATTTTATCAAGCAAATATTAATCTGAATGGAAAAAATGATGTGTTTTTCAACTCTGAAAGTCTTTCCCTGCTCTCATTCAAACACACTTCCTGCGGGGGTTTGTATAGAAGTGCAGTATGTGATGCCTTTGTTCCTTGTTTGCTGTGAAAGTTGAAGTTTTTTTGGTGAATTTTCTTTTTCCATCAGGTGGTATAAAACAAACTTGAAGTCTTATACCTTTCATATGGACATTCTTTATAAACAGAATGTAACAAGACACAGTTTAGACTTGCATTTGGACCTGTTTTCTACAAGTGTTCTGCACTGTCCTTTTGGTTTGCAGGGTGAAACTATATTTATTGTGACCTGAGAATTGAAAGTCAAGTAAAAACGTGTCAATACAGAAATGTATTTTATTTTTTTAATATATTTTACTTTGTATTGGTCATCAAATAATGCAATATGAGCCAGAATATGAAAGTAGATAGAATTTGTTTTACATTTTTTCTTGATAGTTTAATTAAGTTTTATTCCTTTCATGGACAAAATAGAGGCAAACTTGCTTTTAAATTGGGCCATACTAGTGTGTGTGTGTGTGTGTGTGTGTGTGTGAGTGCGTGTGTGTGTTTTAAAATATTTAAACAGCGGACAGGACATCCTTTGGAGGGAGGACCGTGGTTAAAAGTGGCGTGCCATTCCAGATTGAAGGTGGTCATTCCACCTTGCCCAGGGTGTCACCAGGCTCTTCCTTTTTAGTGTGGCCCTGTGTGTGTGAAAACATTGTTTTAGATACAGGAATGTCCATGTCAAAGGGATTTACACCCTCAAGTTTGGGTTGCAGGTGTGCAGCACAAAGTAGGTTATCCATGTCCTGAAACCACATCGCTGCTAAAGCTGGCTGCTGTGAGTTATTATTACCCTGTGTAACCTGATCTTTCTTTCTTTCTTTCTTTTTCTTGCTTACCACAAAACTTTTGCATGGATACAAACATGATCTTTACCTTTCCAGTCCACCCTTTTTGTATGATTTACAGACATTCTTCTAACTCTTGTGTGTTGCACATAAATCTCAGTCATTGCCCTGCTTGCAGTGGTTATTGTATATTTATTGGATGTACAAGAAGTAGAAGACAGTGGCCCCATGTTCATGATTTTAACAAACCCATTCCTGGGGTACATTGTGTACTGTTTACTGTAAATAAGTACAGTAAACTAGATTGCCATTATTGTCTTTTTGTGTTCTAATCCATGCCTTATATATATAATCATAAAGTATTTTGAAAGCTGTTTGGTGTAGTCTGGTACGCATGAAATATGTACCACAGCAGTCTGATGTATGGGCACAGCATTTTAAAAGAGTGAACATTTAAACCCCAAACTATTTTGCGTCTAATATTTTATCATATTTTGATGATATAGGACACACGCAGTGAAACTGCCCATATTGAGGTTCTCTATACCAAAATAATAGTAAAAAAAAACAGTAATTGGGGTAATTGAATATGTGAGATTAGGTTGGATCAAAAACTTTGAGTTTTATTGGCCCTGTAGGACTGTAGTTGGCACCCTTCATATGAAGTGTCGTGTCTGCATCCTGGGAAGAGAACAAGTCTGTACTGAAGGCAAACAGAGTCTTAGCAATAGCAGCCAAGTGGTAAAACCCACTTGCCCACTGCCCAGTGGGCGTAAAAACAGCAGCCAAATCTAAGTGATAAACTTGACACTCAGTATTTTAAGTTATTGTAAAATATGTTTTAAAGAACATATTTATAAAAGGTGAAAATTATGTAATTTATTGTGAAATGTATGATTGTGAAATGTTTGACTTTTTAAATAAAAATATCAGATCATTTTAATGCCTGACCTTTTTAAAAAAACAATTCTCAAAACGGTTTGGAAAATATTATCCAGGCATGTCAATCAAACTGTAAAGCTAATCAATGACTGTAGTACATATCTTTGTAAATGCAGATGTATTTACAATGCATGATGTTATTAACAAACCCAACTTCATCTTCACTTTGTATTAAACTATGGTGAAACTCAATTACAGAGGCCCTGGTATGACTGCAGGCAATTCATTTTTATATTATTATTATTATTATAATCATAATCATAAGTAACTGTTGCATGGTACTGTAATACAGTACAACAGAACAACTGTGCAATTAAAACTAAATATATAAATGTTCAAATACAATGTAGC
Organism: Acipenser oxyrinchus oxyrinchus; assembly: GCA_030684275.1. Taxonomy (NCBI): domain Eukaryota; kingdom Metazoa; phylum Chordata; class Actinopteri; order Acipenseriformes; family Acipenseridae; genus Acipenser; species Acipenser oxyrinchus. Next base: position 7,395,536 of record CM060289.1, read on the forward strand.
ACTCATACTAGCAGCAGCACAGCATAGTAACTGTCCACCTCAGAAACTGGTAGTCGACTAATAGCATGTCAAATGATTGTGAAGTGTGCAATTTCACAGCAGGGCGGTTGAGGTTGCAATCCTTACCCTAACAATTCCAAGCAGTTTTAAAATACAGTACACAAACGGCAAAGTATTACGGAACAGTACATTCATCAATAAAGCACCAGACATTATCAAATACATGATTTATTTAGAATTAATTTAAAGTAGCAACTAGTCAACCTATTTGGACGTTCTACCCCTATATACAGAAGTTAAGATATACAATAAAAACTAAAATTCAATAAATGTTTCTTAATTCAGCACTAGTGAGTGTTTAATACCTAGTTATGGATGACATACAAATGTTAATTTGTCATCCCAGATACTGGGACATTTTAATAAATTATTCAAAAAAGCATTTTGCAAATATTTAGAAAATTCATAATTACACATGTTTTATTTTTATATGTATTGTTTTTATTATTTAGTCATTTAGCAGATGCTTTTATCCAAAGCGACTTACAGATACTAGGGGGTGAACTATGCATCACGACTGCTGCTACAGAGTCACTTATGATAGGACCTTGTTTAAAATGGACCCCAGTAATTTTAAACAAAGTTCTGATATTGTGGTTCTTTTTTTCGTACACAGATTTAAGAATACACTAGTCCATGTTGAAAATATCAGTTCTTTAGGTGTTAACTGTAAAATCTATTTAATGGCATCACAGAAAACACAATTGTAGATGCAATCCAGGGTGATTCGCCACTGCTGTAAAAGTTTGTCATTGAGTTTATATTTGCAGAAACTAACTTGTCCATTGCCACATTCTTGCAATCATTTTAAACAAGATTTAAACAAGAATGGGCTTATTATCTAAATGAATTTGTCTTGCAAAACAATCCATCACTAAGAACTAAGAATTAAATTATATACAGATGCAAAAATGTGATTTATATTTTAGTATGCTCACTATACTAGGAAGAAGAAAAGTATTGACTCCTACTTTTTTTCACCGTTTTAAAAATAAACCAAACCGTTTATACCAGTAACTGCTGCACGTGTTTGAACCCCAACCCCCGCTTGGCTGAATCTCGCTGATCAGACCGCCAGGGGAGTCTGGGAGCACGAGCCTGTTTACATGTGACCGCGTCTGATAAGAAAAGCACAGCCGATGAGAGAGGGGGAGGACTGAACCACAAACTCCCACATGAAGAACCTGAAAACAGCACAGATGAAACCCTGGTTTTATTATAGGAGTGGAAGGAATACACAGCAGTGCACGGTGGTGCAGGCGCTTCATGTTACAGACACTTGGCCCATGCTATGTACAGCATGCTATGCCAAGAAACTCGAATTCAATAGCAGCCCTTGCATGTGGAATCTCTCAGGATGACTGCAAACATCCTACAAACGGTTCAGCGGACAGTACGTTGTTTTCTTTAATGAGAATGTCATTTTAAGTTACTTAGTATTTTAAGTTACAGTATTAAACACCAACAAAAGCATACGATGACACTGACTGAGTAGTGTATACCGCTTAAAGAAAGTATATAAGTTTTGTTGCCAAGAACTTTTGTCATGGTCTACACCTAGCATGAAGACTGTCTCTCTCTCTCTCTAGACTAGTGTATGAATTTCAAATTTACTCAAGATAATAAATACATTTATCAAGTAATGACCGCTGTTGTTTAAACAGAACAGTATGTAATATGAACTATTTCTGCCAGAATTGTCACTATGAGAACGTGTTTAAGAGCACTCCACATCATGTTCGGATATCCACATCATGTTCGGATATTACAGTGTAAATGCCCTGTATTTGATAGTGTGACCCTGCAGCTTTGTGCTGCTGCCACCACCAAACTTGGCTTCGGGGTTCGTCTTCCGACACTCGATTGGTGAGGCTCACCTCAAGAACCAATCAATGCTCTTTTTTAGAAGATACGTCGTTAGCTCCTCTTATGTATGGGCAAAAATGGAAGCATGCTCCGCCCACTTGCGGCGGAGCTCAATCACTAGCGAGGCACTGGGTGAACTGGAGTTTACATGGAAGTATCGTTTTAGCAGGATGTGGTTGTTTAAGACGGTCGCTGCACACAGGGAGAGTGTATGCAGGGTCTTAGCTCATGCAAGCAGCGTCAGGAATGCCCAGCAATGCTTCAGAGCTCGGGGCGGGAGGTGCTACAGCGCATTGAGACCCAGCTGTGAGTTCAGACGTCGCCGCGGTGAATCGCTGTGCTCGGCGCCGGTCTGTAGTTACTCCGTGTCGGCAGATAGAGGAGTGTGAAGCGCTGGTGTATCGGAGGCATGGGGATCCCGCTCAGGTCATACAGTGAGTAAGAGTCTGCCGTGTAGCATCTGAATATATCGTTAAATATAAGACTAAATAAACAGTATAGCTGCATTTAATGTAACGTCAGTGTCATGCGCTACAAACTATCTGGCAAAGGAATTTCAGATGGCTATACCACAGCAATATCAGGGTCTAATGCTGTACAGATTTGTCCTAATTCCTCTCCCAGGCTAGAGAGACTGGCACTCCCTGAGCTGGGCGTTTCAGACGTTCATGTAAAGATGCTGGCAGCGCCGGTGAACCGTCAGATATCAACATGGTGCAAGGTAAGAATGGCAGCACTGTACTGCTTGATCCAAAACTGCAGCAAGCACTGGTCATCCCAGCTCAGTGGGGTCTGCATAAAGTGCTTGTGACTGAGAGAAGGGTTCCAGGTCACTGCTGTGTAACAGAAGAGCTGGGGAGCCCAATAGTGAGCCCATGTCTTTGAATCTGTGGGGTGACCTCGACAGCAACTTCTTATCCTTTTAAAACTTGAATCCAGTGAAGTGTTTATGTTCCGTCGATCTTCAGAACCAGCACTTGAGTGTTGGAGCTCAGAGAGATGCGTTCTCAATGTGACGCCCTTAAGTAAACACTAACACTCAAGGGTGGGTTCAGAATAGGGTAGCTATGTTTCATTTTACACACCTCAGACGAATGTGTGAGACACTTCTTTTCAAGTGAAGCCCCTTGTGGTTGGTGTTTCACAAATAAACCTCCCAACACCCAGCAATCAAACAGCTGTCACTATGATGACACTGTCGAATCTAGAATGGGTGCTGGAGATAAGCTTAAGTACCCATAATTAATTGCAGTCTTCTCTCAAATATCTAGCTTGTAAGAAACGCCAGGACTCACTCCTCACCCCCTCTTTGTCTGAAGGTACCTATGCTATCCTACCAGAGCTCCCGGCAGTGGGAGGCAGCGAGGGGTGGGGCAGGTGCTTGAAGTGGGCAGTCAGGTGACCTCGTTGAGAGCTGGTGATTGGGTGATTCCATAAGATGCTGGACTTGGTAAGTAGCTGGTTGACACTGTCTTTTGAAATACTAGCCTGTCTGTGCTCCTGTTGCTTGACTGAACCATGCTCCTGGGGGCTGGATCAGAGACAGTGTTACCCACCGTGCTCCTGGGGCTGGCTCGGAGACAGTGTTACCCACCGTGCTCCTGGGGCTGGCTCGGAGACATTGTTACCCACCGTGCTCCTGGGGCTGGCTCGGAGACAGTGTTACCCACCGTGCTCCTGGGGCTGGCTCGGAGACAGCGTTACCCACCGTGCTCCTGGGGCTGGCTCGGAGACAGCGTTACCCACCGTGCTCCTGGGGCTGGCTGGGAGACAGCGTTACCCACCGTGCTCCTGGGGCTGGCTCAGAGACAGCGTTACCCACCGTGCTCCTGGGGCTGGCTCAGAGACAGCGTTACCCACCGTGCTCCTGGGGCTGGCTCAGAGACATTGCTACCCACCGTGCTCCTGGGGCTGGCTGGGAGACAGCGCTACCCACCGTGCTCCTGGGGCTGGCTGGGAGACAGCGCTACCCACCGTGCTCCTGGGGCTGGCTGGGAGACAGTGTTACCCACCGTGCTCCTGGGGCTGGCTCGGAGACAGCGTTACCCACCGTGCTCCTGGGGCTGGCTCGGAGACAGCGTTACCCACCGTGCTCCTGCATAATGCTGTGTAATCTTTACTGTATTACTCAACAGCAATTAATTCAATACTCTGTAAAGCAATATCCAGTGTATCTGGAAACACAGGACCCAAGAAAAGCATTACTTTAGCTTTGCTGTATCCTGTGTTGTCCATATCGCAGAGATATAAATATATATTTAAATCATTTTTTAACGATATTTTTATTCACACATCATGGATCATAACTCCCATGGAGGATTTTCTTAACTGTTACTTAGGATTGTTTGCCAGGAGAGAGAGAATTCCTCTTGTAAACTTAGCAGTGTATCCAGGTCAGGCTCCCTGCTACACCAGTATAGTCCCTGCATGGTAACCTGCGCTGTGCTCAGCGGCTCTCTGACTCCCTGTGTTTGAGACAGGCACGTGGAGGACGGAGGCAGTGCTGAATGAGAGGACCCTGGCTGCGGTCCCCAGCGACGTCCCCTGCTGTGTGCGGCCTGCGCTGGCGTGAATCCCTGCACTGCCTTCAGGATGCTGTCTGACTTGAGAGCCTGCAGCCAGGTACCGTACGGACACTCGCTTCGCTGCTGAAGCACATAAACAACACCAGTCTCCAGCTTTAGGGCGTGTGGCGGGGAGGAGGCGTGTGTGGGGAGGAGGGCGGTGTGGCGGGGAGGAGAGGCGGTGTGGCGGGGGAGGAGGGCGTGTGACGGGGAGGAGGGCGGTGTGACGGGGAGGAGGGCGGTGTGGCGGGGAGGAGGCGGTGTGGCGGGGAGGAGGGCGGTGTGGCGGGGAGGAGGGCGGTGTGGACGGGGGAGGAGGGCGTGTGACGGGGAGGAGGTGAGGAGGAGGCGTGTGAGGGGAGGAGGGCGGTGTGGCGGGGAGGAGGGCGGTGTGGCGGGGAGGAGGCGGTGTGAGGGGAGGAGGCGGTGTGACGGGGAGGAGGCGGTGTGACGGGGAGGAGGGCGGTGTGGCGGGGGAGGAGGCGGTGTGGCGGGGAGGAGGGCCGTGTGGCGGGGAGGAGGCGGTGTGGCGTGAGGAGTCGTGAAGGAGCTGGTAGGCTCATAGGCTGTGAGAATACAAGGCATGGTGCATCTACTTGGTGCCTCATGCAGCTCGTGGGAGCGGAGCAAGCTGCAAAGGAGCCCGTGATGGGGAAGGTGTTCATTGCCAGACCATGTAGGCTTGGAGAAGCTGAGTCTTTGAATCTTCCCTCCTGTACTGCAAAGGTACTGATATTACTGGGTTCTGAAGCCCATCTAAAGTATAGGATTGAGTCAGCACTCCTCAGTAAGAAAACAGTGCTGTTTGCTATTCTGAGAGACTGTATTGAACCCTAGTGACGGCTCATTCGAATCCAATTTGTGGAATTGTTTAACCCATCGAGTGCCATTGTCTTCATTTGAGGACAGGCTACTTTTTGGAGCATTTTTAACTGGCATCTTTCTACCTGTTATTTGAACTTTCCCTTTCACTATATTGTTATGATAACTTACTCTGATTTTTTAACCGCTAAGGTTATATCTACATGTAATGTATCAAGTTACATAAATGCAGCGTGTGTCTGATTTTAGTTTGGTTCTTAATTATTATTATTTATTATTATTATTTGTTTATTTAGCAGACCTTTTATCCAAGGCGACTTACAGAGACTAGGGTGTGTGAACTATGCATCAGCTGCAGAGTCACTTACAATTACAGTACTGTGCAAAAGTTTTAGGCAGGTGTGAGAAAAAATGCTGTAAAGTAAGAATGCTTTCAAAAATAGACATGTTAATAGATTATATTTATCAATTAACTAAATGCAAAATGAGTGAACAGAAGAAAAATCTAAATCAAATCCATATTTGGTGTGACAACCCTTTGCCTTCAAAACAGCATCAATTCTTCTAGGTACACTTGCACAAAGTCAGGGATTTTGTAGGCATATAGTCAGGTGTATGATTAAACAATTATACCAAACAGGTGCTAATGATCATCAATTCAATATGTAGGTTGAAACACAATCATTAACTGAAACAGAAACAGCTGTGTAGGAGGAATAAAACTGGGTGAGGAACAGCCAAACTCAGCTAACAAGGTGAGGTTGCTGAAGACAGTTTACTGTCAAAAGTCATACACCATGGCAAGACTGAGCACAGCAACAAGACACAAGGTAGTTATACTGCATCAGCAAGGTCTCTCCCAGGCAGAAATTTCAAGGCAGACAGGGGTTTCCAGATGTGCTGTCCAAGCTCTTTTGAAGAAGCACAAAGAAACGGGCAGCGTTGAGGACCCGTGAGACGCAGTGGTCGGCCAAGGAAACTTACTGCAGCAGATGAAAGACACATCATGCTTACTTCCTTTGCAATCGGAAGATGTCCAGCAGTGCCATCAGCTCAGAACTGGCAGAAAAGTGGGACCCTGGTACACCCATCTACTGTCCGGAGAAGTCTGGTCAGAAGTGGCCTTCATGGAAGACTTGCGGCCAAAAAAGCCATACCTCGCGACGTGGAAACAAGGCCAAGCGACTCAACTATGCACGAAAACACAGGAACTGGGGTGCAGAAAAATGGCAGCAGGTGCTCTGGACTGTTGAGTCAAAATTTGAAATATTTGGCTGTAGCAGAAGGCAGTTTGTTAGCGAAGGGCTGGAGAGCGTGCGAATGAGTGTCTGCAGGCAACAGTGAAGCATGGTGGAGGTTCCTTGCAAGTTTGGGGCTGCATTTCTGCAAATGGAGTTGGGGATTTGGTCAGAATTAATGGTCTCCTCAATGCTGAGAAGTACAGAGATACTTATCCATCATGCAATACCACCAGGGAGGCATCTGATTGGCCCCAAATTTATTCTACAGCATGACAACGACCCCAAACATACAGCGAAAGTCATTAAGAACTATCTTCAGCGTAAAGAAGAACAAGGAGTCCTGGAAGTGATGGTATGGCCCCCACAGAGCCCTGATCTCAACATCATCGAGTCTGTCTGGGATTACATGAAGAGAGAAGCAACTGAGGCTGCCTAAATCCACAGAAGAACTGTGAGTAGTTCTCCAAGACGTTTGGGCCAACCTACCTGCCGAAGTTCCTTCAAAACTGTGTGCAAGTGTACCTAGAAGAATTGATGCTATTTTGAAAGAAATGGTGGTCACACCAAATATGGATTTGATTTAGATTTTTCTTCTGTTCTCTCACTTTGCATTTAGTTAATTGATAAATATAATCTATTAACATGTCTATTTTTGAAAGCATTCTTACTTTACAGCATTTTTCACACCTGCCTAAAACTTCTGCACAGTACTGTACATCTCACCCGAAAGACGGAGCACAAGGAGGTTAAGTGACTTGCTCAGGGTCACACAATGAGTCAGTGGCTGAGGTGGGATTTGAACCGGGGTCTCCTGATTACAAGCCCTTTTCTTTAACCACTGGACCACACTGGGTTCATTAACAATCTCAGGCACCATGTGTTCTGTCGGTGGATCCACGCTCTTTTACAGGCTGATTTCACGTTATCTTTTTTTGTGTGTAAACTCTCCCTGGGTCGTCTGCTCTCTCTTTTCCAGGGGACTGTGTGATCCAGAACGCAGCTAACAGTGGAGTGGGGCAGGCTGTCATTCAGATTGCAGCCACCAGGGGGATCCATACCATCAATATCGTCAGAGACAGGTGTGTCTCTCTCTCACAGCAACTTCTGAAAATGTTTTAATTGTAAAAATACATGATCTGTGTCACTGGTAGGATTTTAGCTTTAGATGACTGTCCAAAACACGACTGTCGCCGATATACAATTATCGATAATAATATTTCAGTATGATAAATATTCAAGAGTAACAAATGATTGATATTATCTTGATTAATCCGCACTGGGTTAGGAAATCCATACAAATAAGCTGAACAGAAGGCTGTCTGTCCTGTATTCATGCTGCAGCCTCTCAGAGAGACGGGGTTGTGTTCAGTTATCTTTACGCTTGTACTATCTGTGTTTCCATGTATTTCTGCTGCCTGGTTGCCCTGCTCCTCACTATCCACTCCTCAGTCAGTCAGCTCTGGCTGCAGGGTGTGGAGGGTCATTGTGTCCTGAGCTCTGTCCTTCTCCGCAGACCGGACCTTCATAAGCTGACCGAGTGGCTGAAGTCCCTGGGTGCAGATCACGTGATCACTGAAGACACGCTGAGGAAGCCTGAAATGAAGGAGCTGTTCAAGGTAGTGCAGTGGAGGGAGCAGCTGGTCAGGGGTGGAAATGAGTGGAAAAAGTGTAGGAGCAAGGCAGGCCAGTCCATTCTCAAGAGACAATGCAGGCATTAGTGGGGTGTGAGGATTCCTCACAGCCCCACACCCACTAATAACTTTCAACTTCAAGATGCATTAAAAGCTAAATGATGAACCTTTGTAGCCTCTGTTAAAACGCAAAGCATGAATCTTACTTGTTTTGCTTTTCCAATTGATACAGTTTCAAATGTGCAGTTTTGATAGAAACACATGTTACAGAAACCATATATAAAACATAAAAGGGATTCTTTTGTTAGCTATAATCACTGTACTATCCAATATAATCACTCCACACAGCACAGCAGACTAGGCCTGGTCTTGGGTCTGTCGCTTCCGTATGACTTGTTATTTCCATAGAAATCATTGAAACTGTTTAATGATAATAGGTTTGTCTTTTTTCAACGTTACTTTGATGTGAAAGAGGTTATTTTTGATTCCCCTCTCTCGCTGCCCTCTGCCTCCTATTAGTTCATGACTCATGTGCTTCAAATCATTGCAGAAAGTGCCTCGGCCCAGACTGGCCCTGAATTGTGTGGGAGGGAAGAGTGCTACAGAGCTGCTGAGACACTTGCAGTGAGTACATGCCTCCGAGCAGCACACCCAGCACTCTACCAGTCTGTACAACTCCGAGCAGCACACCCAGCACTCTACCAGTCTGTACACCTCCGAGCAGCACACCCAGCGCTCTACCAGTCTGTACAACTCCGAGCAGCACACCCAGCACTCTACCAGTCTGTACACCTCCGAGCAGCACACCCAGCGCTCTACCAGTCTGTACACCTCCGAGCAGCACACCCAGCGCTCTACCAGTCTATACACCTCCGAGCAGCACACCCAGCGCTCTACCAGTCCACACGCCTCCGAGCAGCACACCCAGCGCTCTACCAGTCTATACACCTCCGAGCAGCACACCCAGCGCTCTACCAGTCTATACACCTCCGAGCAGCACACCCAGCGCTCTACCAGTCTATACACCTCCGAGCAGCACACCCAGCGCTCTACCAGTCTATACACCTCGGAGCAGCACACCCAGTACTCTACCAGTCTATACACCTCCGAGCAGCACACCCAGTGCTCTACCAGTCTATACACCTCCGAGCTGCACACCCAGCGCTCTACCAGTCTATACACCTCCGAGCAGCACACCCAGTGCTCTACCAGTCTATACACCTCCGAGCAGCACACCCAGCGCTCTACCAGTCTGTACACCTCCGAGCAGCACACACAGCTCTCTTTGGTGAATGTGGTTGTAGCTAAAAAAGATACTTCAATCTTCGCCGTCATGCATGTCAATTCACTAGTGTGCAGTTTAGAAAGAAACACATGATATCTCAAACGTATTGTGTCCTGTACTACACGTGGTTAAAAAAAGTTCTCGGTTTGCTTGCTTTGCCTTCCATAAAATCTGTTACACTCGTGCTTCCTGGGTCATTTTACCCCAGTAGTGTCTTCGGGGTCAAAGAATCTTAGTGGCTGCAAAGCATGTCAGTCATCAGGGGAAGCAGCTGGCTGGTTAATGACAGGAAAGAAGGCACTGGAGGGGTGGAGACAATTTCACTATCCAAGTGAAATGACTAGGAGAGTGCAAGACTATCTGAAAGCAGGACATGCAAACTCCTTTAACCTAGTGTAGTACTAGAATGTTTCAAAATGAAAATGCATGGGACATTGTGTTCTTCTAGGAAAGGAGGGACCATGGTGACGTATGGGGGAATGTCGAAGCAGCCTGTCGCAGTGCCTGTGGTAAGATGCTCAGCTGGGAATGTGTTCCAGCACTGTGCAATAGAGGCTGGCTGTGGGTCGGCTGTGGGCTCTGCAGTGAGGGCTGACCTGTGACTTGTCGTCTGCAGAGTGCCCTGATCTTCAAGGATGTGAAGCTGAGGGGGTTCTGGGTGACCCAGTGGAAGAAGAGACCATGCACACGGTGAGGATGATGGCTTCTGTTTCAATAACCCCACTAAGGGTGCTTACCAGTTTTGCATGTAGATCTTGTTACTGACGGCTCTAATATATAATTTCCAGCCGTGGCAACAGATGAATGTCACTGACATGCTTGTTTATTTTATACATCCTTTAAAGTAGATATTCTGGACAGAATGCTAAGAAAATGTCAATTTCACTTAGGCATGCCACTTTCCACAGTGGCATCCTATTTCCACAGAATTCTGTGCTTTCTTTTTCCACCACCTGTAACATGTTTAGATCTTTTATACTTTCAGCTAATACTTTAGGCCAACTATTTATTAAGGACTCCCTATACACAAGCAGCTGATCTGATCAAACTGAACCCTGGTAAGACACAGCTTGTTTATTTAGAGCATTTTACAGTACCAGGCTGATGCAGTCCAGGATAATTTAACCCTGTGCATAAAAATCCAGCTGTGTAACGTTATTACACTATGTTAAATCTGCAGCAGGTTTCAAAGAGTATGCAGTGTTTTAATATGGAACTGACACGCACGTGACCAGGTCTCCCTTGCAAAAGACTATAATGGGACTCTGGATAATAATAAACTACATCCTAAGTGATGACCTGCAGTGTCTGTCGCCCGTCACGCCACGTGCAGTTCTCTGATACCGGCTCCTTTGTCCTGCAGACAGAGAGAAGGTGCAGGCGATGATTTCTGCGCTGTGTCAGCTGTTTCGCCAGGGCAAACTGAGCGCTCGGCCAGCACTGAGGTCCCGTTCCGGGATTTCCAGACCGCTGTCCAGGACTCCATGAAGCCCTTTGTGTCCGCCAAGCAGATCCTGGTCATGTGACCAGCTGTGAGGTCAAGCTCAGCACCTGAATGTAGCATCACTTTCCATTTTTCAAACTGGCATTTAAACAAATGATTCACAGGTCCTGTTATCTAAACATGATGGAATACCTTCTGTGAACTCAGTAAAGCTGTTGGAGACTCTGATTAGGCTCTGGCATCATGAACTAAGAATCCAAACCTACATTGTCAAATGCCAAGGCAGGCAGTGAAGACCCAGGCAGGCTACAGCAGTCAGATTCAATATGTTTAGAAAGTCTTTGGACTATGTTAAGAAATACTAAAGGAAACTAAAATTCAGTGTCAAATGTTTCAACTAGTGTTTAATAGTGAATATATCATTAAACTTCAGAATGTGGTCATTTTATAAATTGGGATTTCATGAATGCAGTTCATAGTGTCTTTATGTATTATATTTTTTATCACACCTCAATTAAGCAACAGCTTACATTTGTTGTAAATTCGTAATGTTTCAATAAACTACCTAAGTTGGTTTAAAAACCAATCCATTTCCTTTTAAGTGTGATTTATTTTAGACACTAAATAAACACAGAAAATCAGACACCCTACAGATATGTGAGACACTTCTTCACACAGAGAGTGGGGAGGGGATGGAATGGGTTTCCTGGTCATGGTGTTGAGGCTGAATCACTTGGATCCTTTTTTATAGACTAATTCATTCATTCACACGTCAAGCGGGACCTGTTTAAAGTTAAATGTCATGAAAGGTCAGAGCAACATGTGATTTCCTTGGAAATCGGGAAGCACTAAAAATGAGCAGGGCACTAGGATTCTTCAATAAAACCCATAATCAGAAACCCTCCAGCTAGAGCCCTCGTCAGCTTGTTCAGGGACTGTGTGCTGCTGAAGGGACTAGTTCATACATTAGTCAACTACATAATCAAGAACTTGAGACAGGAGTCACAGAAAAGAACAGGTCTGCATTCAAGGACAGGTTTAATAAATGATTAGCTTCACATCTCTGTTACAAAGCAGACAGCACTAAGATCCAGCCTTAGTTACATCATCGGATCCCATGACAGCGCCGCCGGCAGCAGCAGTAAAACCGGCGCTAGAGAGAGGAGAGCGACGCCTCTGTGACGACGCAGCTCTCGTATCTGGCGAAGTCCACCTCGCGGATCGCACACAGGTGATTCGTGCGACAGGCCGAGTCGCAGTGCGAGAGGTCGTAGTTCACAGAGTTGAAGCAGTAATATCGCTGCAGGGCACAGTCATCCGTCTCGATCTGCTGCAGCACCCGTGCATGGAGCGTGCCGAGGCGCCGGGCACGCGGAAGGATTCGGTGAGCCGGTACTCCTTTTCCCAGCGGGCCCGCCAGGTTGGCGTGAGTCAGGTTCAGATAGTAGGTCACCATGTCCTGGAAATGGGGAAATGAATGGGGGTGAAATTCCCTGCTTAAACATTTTAAGACAGTTGACAAAATGTATCCAAAATAATCATTTGAAGCTTGACTGTATTTAGACATTTCCCAGGTCTAAATGCGAAGTTTAACGCACTGGATCACACACGGTCTTGCACCTTCATGTAAACCAGGCTGGAATCAGTAGAACACTGTATTTGCTTGCACAGAGCTGTACCTTCACGAGCAGGGTGGTGCGGTCGTAGTCGAAGACTCGGATGCCAGGGTTGTTGGCCCCGTTCTCCACTCCCGGAGCGTAGTTTTCCAGGGGTTATTCCAGGCGCCAGGAACATTGTGCTGATCGGAGACCCTAAACACAGAGAGAGATCAAACGTGAAGTGCTTTCCCTGCATTAGAAATATATATGGAATTGTTCTGTAAAAGAGTGTGGCCCACCGGAGTTGTCGTAGAACATGTGGAAGCTGTCTGTGTGCTGATGTCCGAAGAACTGCCCTGCGATGACGGGTGGTGCTTCCGGACGATCTCAATGTAGCGCTCGTTGAAGTTGCGAGTGAACCAGGACGTGTGACGCTTCTTCTCAAAGAATCCAGGAGGAACGTGTCCGATGATGTAAACCTGTTCAGCAGCCAAGACTTTATCAAGGGGTCTGATATTCACATGCTCTGCTTCCCTTGAGAAAGGGAGGCTGTTAATGGCCAAATCAGTACAGCTGATCCTGGGGTATGTTTGAAAGTGATTGTAGTTAAAATATTTCCATACATCTAACCCATTTTGTTCTTCCATAGCTCTCAAATGTGTCTTTTTTTCATACGTAATACAGGACCTTCAAGGTAGAACAAATAGGCTGTGCACTTTCTCACCCATTTCTCATTCATTCCAATTCTTGCTTCTTTTTTATCACATCCTTGTAATTTATTTTTAACAAGCCAGAGCTCAGCAATACATGTGTTTCTAAAGACCACCAGAAGCAGACTCTCTGGTGAGTTCCACACAAGGGCTTTAGGCAGCATCAATGTGAGACTAGACTTAGCCGGACAGCCCGGATCACTGCCGCTACTCATATTGCTGAGTAATTACCTTTAAGAAGTATTTGTCATTTAATAAATACATTCTTTAATGTGTTTATTTCAAAGCAAGAAAAGTTGGCCTTCCATCGCCTTTACAACTGAGTACCAAGCAATGACAATTAACTTCCGTGCTGAATGGATTAAAAGTCAACTGGAAGTGAATTTCCTCTCATCCTGGGTGCTGATGTTTTTACAGCCGTACCGAGGCTGCAAAACTGACAATGAGACCTTGCAGCAAAACTAGCAAATGCAGCTGATTGGTCATGTAAATGTGACCCTTCCTTAACCCTAACTCAAGAGCGACCGCTGTGGAAACTGGGATACACATTTCTTTAATCGCGGTTACATCTTGCCCAGGACTACAATCCCGCAATTCACTGCAGAGACCAGGCATTTCTAAGGGGAGTGAAATAAATGATTTCATATCAAAAGTAAGAAAGGGAAGACAAAGATATAAATGACTGTTATTTTGATCACGACAGGTTCTATATTAAATAACTCAGATTGTTGTTGATTGAAACTCGATAATTGTACAAACAAGGGAAAGTAATAGCTAACAACTTCCGATTTCTTAAAGGTGATTTTTCTAAGAATGCGAGTATGGACACAGCATTCCCTCACACAGTAAGGACCGTTAGCTGGTCATTACCTTCTCCTTGCTGGCCGCTGCGCTGGTCAGCTCCTCCTCCAGCCACTTGAACTGGTCAGCGGGTCCGGGAGGTCCATGGTCAGCTTGTTCTGGTTGTAGTAGAGGTTTGTGTTCAGAACAATCACGCTGGCCAGACTTGTTCAGCAGCCTCTCAGTGTAGTACGCACCTGACAGGAAAGAGGCTTGATTTTTAATCTTTTCAGAACCCTCGCATTGTATTGTGTCTACCAATAGACCTGGGCATGCATTAGATTTCAGACAGTAGCACTGTGGAGCAAACTTTGCACAGGCTTTGTAAAGCCCACTGACTTCCCCATGTAGTGTGACAGATCGAAAAAGTTTGTACAAGTGTACACATTTTGCACAGTATTTAAGCAACAGAAATGATTTTAACTCTGATCCAAAGGACGGTAAGGGGGTCCCCGTCCCTCCTCTCCTCTCCGGTACCTTTTCTGAATGTGTCTACGGAGCTGTTGTCCAGCCAGCGACCCCACAGCTCCGCAGTCCTGAGGTATCCAGCGTTCTCTTCAGCGGGTAGCTGGCTCTTGGGGTGAAAGTCATGGTTCCCCATCGCAGAGTACACTTTGGTGTCTGGAACACAGAAACATGCAGTCAGTGCTAATCTCGAGTTGTGTTTCCACTGTCCTGCTCTTGAAAGCGTTCTCTGTGAGCACTGTACTGCTCTCCTCCCTCTACGGCCTCCAAAGGAGTTTGGGATTTTTTATTTTATTTACTCGCATCCCAATGCATTCTTTTTACCTGTCGGTGTCTTGCAGGACTGCAAGAACCAGGATGCATAGCAATGTGAAATAAAACTGAAATGGAGTTGATAATGGTCTGACTACCTTTTGACCCAAAAGGAGTAAATACACAGTCTGGTTAGTCCAGTAAAACAGTGTGAAGGGTGACTGGGGGGATTAGGGTAGTCATAAAGTATCACTGGATTTTTTGAATCAGACCCCAGGCCTGTCGCCTACCCCCTGAAAAGCACGACAACAGGCACAGTAAAAGAAGCTTTCTTGCTCAATTAAGAGAGACAGGCCTGCTCACTACAATAAAGAAGAGCCATAAAGATAACAAAGCTATGTTCAAAACTGGAATCAATTAGAACTGATTTAAAAGGGCAGTAGTGTGGAGTAGCGGTCAGGGCTCTGGACTCTTGACTGGAGGGTTGTGGGTTCAATCCCAGGTGGGGGACACTGCTGCTGTACCCTTGGGCAAAGTACTTTACCTAGATTGCTCCAGTAAAAACCCAACTCTATAAATGGGTAATTGTATGAAAAAATAATGTAATTGTATGTAAAAATAATGTGATATCTTGTAACAATTGTAAGTCGCCTGATAAATAATAATAAAAGCCTCGTTTAGGGTAATAAAAATAGTTTAGAGAAATAAAAACGAGTTTGCTATTATTAGTCAGGGATGTTAGCAGTATGTGATTGGTGTATATTAATAAAGGATTGCTTGCTTCCAGTGTAATTAGAACTGTAAAGTAGAAATTCTGTGTGATCTTCAGTGCTGTTGAGGATCACCAAGTACTTTGAGTTTCGCTGTACTGTGATGCTGTTAGACTTCTGCCTTCTGTGTATTAAACTACTTTTGGCGAGAAACGTTACCTACAAGATCTTATTGATTTCTTTGATCACGGTAACATCACCTACACCTATAAAGTGTTTCTCTGTTCAGGAAAAAACATTCCAGGTTCGCTCTTGTTCAAAACTATAATTTTATTTTCTTCTGATGCTGTTTCATTTGGCCGTCTTATCCAGTTTAGCATCACTAGTTTAATGTGTATCTGTAAATACAGCTTGCATTCAAATGAGGTCTACTCACAGTAACAGAAAGTCACCCTAACGGGCATGAAAGAAAGTTGAACTGTCATGATGATTGGTTTAGGGTACGCAGACTGCGTGCTTGCCTATGCTTGGCGGCGGACCTGCCCACCCCTCCCTGTTTTACCTGGAAACACCTCCTGCAGGATGTGAGTGAGGTTAGCAATGATCTGCAACACTGCTTCCTCTCCCAGCTGCTCGTTAGGCACATGTGGAGTGTCATCACTACAACAAACACACATATTGGGGACAGAGTAAGAAGGGGAAGCAAAGCTCTTAACAACTAGAATCCCCTTCTCCCTATGACCTGCCTGTATTCTAAGCTGCTACCACCATAGCAGGGCCCACATGTATGCTTTGTACTGCACAGCATCTGGGTCACAGCAGATGATCTACCTAAACGCAAACAGATAAGGATGGGGGAGCCCCAGTCGCTTACTTTGTAAAGACATACTGCATGGAGCGTGGGTGCAATTGGGAGCTTAGTCACATTCAGTTGTTCATCTTGGCAGATATCCCTGTGCTCTGACAGGGTTGGGTTCTTCTCACCACGCCACAGTGCCCTCTACTGGTCAGGCTCCAGAAGAGCTCATCAAATTGCAATGAAACGTCACATGCCCTTTAGAACCTGACCAAGTTCTCCATGAGCTCTGCTCTCTTATTGGTCTGGACACTGAAGACTATTGGCCATGTTTTGAAGCAAAAGCAAAGCATTTTTTTTTGAGTGGTTTAAAACAACTTTAAAATTGCAGTGGTTTCAAATGTATCAAGAAGCCACTCAATAGGGGAAGGTTGGTTAACCCCTTCTAGAAGGTTACCATAGTTAAAGCATAGCTAAGTGTAACGCATGCACAGTGAAAGCCCGCACCCAGTCCACAGGATGAAGTCAGGGTCGGGCAGGATGTGTCTCATGGTGTAGATGGAGGAGTTGATCAGATCCCAGGGGAGTCGCACAGGTAATCACCCCAGCGACCGGCATTGTGAACAGCCTGAGAGCCGCTGGACGGACAGACAGACTTGGGGTCACTGGACATCTTGTACTGCGGGTCCCAGTGAAGGTCAGTGATGTGCCAGAAGTGGCCTGCAAGACAAGAAAGCAGTTTCATAATGAATGTATCCATTTAGCACCCCTCCAGGCACGCCCAACACCTTGTAGAGTCTGTGTCACGTTTTCTCAAGGCTTGGCCCAATTCAATGTTCGGTACAAGTTTTATTAAAGTGGCCTCGCTTATTAAAGTTTACTAAGGTAAATTTGCACTGTAATTCATCCATGATTTAATATACTTTACCATACCTTTCTTGCCTATGCTTTACCATGCTTTCACTGTGCTTTATGCTATGTTTTTACTGTGGGGAACTTTTCTAAGGGCAGACAGTGCTCATTTTCCTAATGCTGAATTTCTGACCTGTGTAGTATCCTGTTGTGTGTATTGTCTATAATCCTCAGCTCCTGCTTCGATAATTAGTAACCAAGTTTACTGATCAGTGTCTTTTGTGACTTGAGGTGATTAGTTAGTGATTCTGGTAAATAATGATCAAAGAGCACACGACAATAGAGAGTGTCAGAGAACACAGAACGGGATAATGAACAGAGAAGACATGAAACATTAGGAAAGTGTATCTTCAGATAAAATAATACAATCACTTACAGAAAGGAGAACGCTGACACAACACAGAAATGGACTCACCTGACAAGGCCTGGGCTCCACAGCTGCTGAGCAGAAGGCACAGGACAATAGCTGATGTGAGAGACATTGGGGTCCTGAAACGCAGTGTTATACACCAGACTGCACACTGGGGCCACAGCTGAGTTCTGAGAAGACGGAAATGCACCTCTGACCAATGTTCTCCCCAACGAGAGTTATAAATGAAGGTGTGGCATACTCCCTGGTATGATATGAGATAAGGGAAGTTCATCGTCAAAGCTTTAAAACCATTGCACAACAAAAAGCCGGAATATATGTATTACTTCACCAGAGATAAACACATACACCTCTGTAAAGCCAAGTTAATTAAGTGGAGATAGACTATTAGGACAGAGGGAAGGAGACACTTCTTCACACAGAGCGAGAGGTGAGGCTATGGAATGGGTTACCTAGTCATGTTGTTGAGGCAGAATCACTGGGATCCTTCATCTTTTGTATACAGATGTTATAAAATAATGTTTTCAAACTTTCAGGGAAAGACCCTTTGGGTCAAAATTCCAATGCATTCAAATTGGAGATTTTGACAACTTTCAAAAATCATCTACTTGTTTTTTTTCCGATATAAAAACGTCTTCAAACTGAGCATATTGAAAATACAGAGACTGACGATGAAAATAGTCAAATAAAAAGGGGAGGGGTCACCAGGCTCGACGGCCAACTAGCATACCTGAGAACATTGAGTTTTCAAAATAAAGGAGCTTTTATAACCTGAAATCTCAGTGCCTGAATTGAAGTGAATACCTACATAAAACAAAGGCACACAGCTACTCCACTTTATTACTTGGTAAAACGATAGACTGTGATTACGGTGATCCTTCTAATTGCTTTTAAAAAGGAACAATATCAGACAGAAAAACAACCATGGCATGCTTCACAATCCAACTCTCTCTTGGCCCCTGTTCTTATTATATTGGAGGTGGCTGGTTTGGCAGCAGCCAATACTTTGTAAACGTGTCCACCGTAATTGATTTTGCACGACAGGAAAGCATACACAGCTGGCGTTACTTTCTTCACAACAAACCTAGAGTTTGGTACTGCACACTGACCATCAAAGGACGAGCTGCGGCACCTACTTTATAACAAGAAAAAAACTCTGAAGTCCAACACTGAAAATTAAACAGGCTTAAATACACAGCGTGGTGTTGCAACGATATTCATTACAGTGCACATATGAGGCGAGTCAATACTACCATTGTCATGTCAACATGTTCTATTTTAAATGAACACACTATTGCTGTATATAAACTCATGTTATCAATCAATCTGAATTTCTAAAGCAATGTGGATGCTGAAAGAAAAACTTTCACTGTGGGTGTGACTTTTAGACTTCCCTGCAGAATGCTTTGCAATGTGTGAGTCTGGGAACATGTCTACATATTTGCTGAACTAGTCACAAGATGTAAAGGTCTCTGCATACCGTGTGTATCTTGAACCCCGTTTGTCCTTTGGCAGCGACAGATGTTATTGAAGCGCTGGTTTTCTGAGGGGTGTGAAGTTGGTTGTCTATTGCCGAGTGCCGATTGATGATTCTTTTTAGGGTATGTTGGCGCATGCCATCTAAATGGAGATCGTGAGCGCCCTCTACCTTTCAATATGTAAATGTATTTCTCCCCATATATTTTCTCCCGTTTCTTATGCTTTTAGAAATTTGACTCTCTTTCTCCATTTGTTTTCTCTCCCTTCTCCTTCAAAATGTACTAAACCACAATTTAATTTCCTAAAATACCCGAGTGACTTGGAATCCAGGCTATCGGAATAGTTTTATCATTTTTATAATTAGTATGTAATGTCTGAATAATTTCATATATAATATCTATCCTGTCTCCTGTTTCTGATTCTAATGCCTGTATCGAGTTTAGAGAATCTGTAAAAATCACAATATCCATTTCTTTATATTCCTTTATTATGTCTATGGCCATAAGTATTGCCATCAACTCTGCAGTACATACTGGTAAATGATTTGATAATCTTCCTTTTACATATTTCAAATTTGTGTATATAGTCAGCATATCCTGTTTTCCCAGATTTAGGGATTGCCGATAGACGCATCATACACATGGGAGGGGTCATACGCAAAAACAATCTATCATATAATAACAGACTCCTCTGCTATTACTAATCTACATTAATGATTTATATTCTGGTATAGTAAGCAAACTTGTTCAATTTGCAGACGACACAAAAATAGGAGGAGTGGCAAACACTGCTGCATCAGCAAAGGTCATTCAAAATGATCTACACAGCATTTAGAACTGGGCAGACACATGGCAAATGACATTTAATAGAGAAAAGTGTAAAGTACTGCACGCAGGCAATACAAATGTGCATTATAAATATAATATGGGAGATAATGAAATTGAAGAAGGAATCTAGGAAAAAGACCTAGGAGTTTATGTTGACTCAGAAATGTCTTCATCTAGACAATGTGGGGAAGCTATAAAAAAGGCCAACACAATGCTCGGATATATTGTGAGGAGTGTTGAATTTAAATCAAGGGAAGTAATGTTAAAACTTTACAATGCATTAGTAAGACCGCACCTAGGATATTGTGTTCAGTTCTGGTCACCTCGTTACAAAAAGGATATTGCTGCTCTAGAAAGCGTGCAAAGAAGAGCAACCAGAATTATTCCGGGTTTAAAAGGCATGTCGTATGCAGACAGGCTAAAAGAATTGAATCTATTCAGTCTTGAACAAACAAGACTACACGGTGATCTGATTCAAACATTCAAAATCCTAAAAGGAATAGACAGACAATGTCGACCCAGGGACTTTTTACCTGAAAAAAGCAACAAGGACCTGGGGGTCACAAATGGAGATTAGTTAAAGGGGCATTCAGAATAGAAAATAGGAGGCACTTTTTTACACAGAGAATTGTGAGGGTCTGGAACCAACTCCCCAGTAATGTTGTTGAAGCTGACACCCTGGGATCCTTCAAGAAGCTGCTTGATGAGATTCTGGGATCAATAAGCTACTAACAACCAAACGAGCAAGATGGGCTGAATGGCCTCCTCTCGTTTGTAAACTTTCTTATGTTCTTAGACGTATCCCCTCAACTCAACACCGCACGACCAGCATGACAGTACACATAGACACAATGAAGCTTTCTTACCTTTGTACACCGGTAAGTTAGTGATCAGCAGATGTGTCAGCCTCATGAAGAGCACAGCGTGTGGTTTTCACTAACTCTGCTGTGCAGAATAAATGATTTTATTTTCTATGTGTAAATATCAGGACTTTCTTCCTATGCATCCGGACGCGGGACATTTGGTAGGAAATCGGGACTGTCCCGACCACATAGGGGCTGTTGGCATGTATGTAGATCAGACCGTTTAAGAACAGTAGTTTTAGCCAACCGAGGAAAGTGACTAATTATACATTACAAAATGTGTTTATGTTATTTATAAAACATTTTACAGATATTAAGCTGATCATTTTTAACATGGGCTTCAATATAGCAACCTTTTAAAATATCTACAAAAAATAAACACAAAATATAAAGCCTACACCTTTGAATGGGTTACATTTATACTGTGTTTCTATTTCCCTTAATAGGTATGGACGCCCGTGTCAATTTATCATCGCAGTCTGCAAGCTGAAGCCAAGTAACTACTGGCAGAGCAGTCTACTCCAAACTCGCAGTCTCATTGGGCAGGACCTTTCAACACTGCAATCGGTGATTGGGCAGCTGTGTTCGCGGCAGTGCGGTTTGTAGCGCGTCTGTGTGTAGCATAGCTCGGTCACTTACCAGCGCGCGGAAAGAAAACTGCGCAGTATTATTATAAAACAATACAAAGGTTTGCTTTTATAAACGTTACAAAACCATCTTCCTGTAAAGCAGTATATTGTACCGAATAGAATGATGTGGAACCAGAGTGGTGAGTGAAAAATAATTCTGTTTCCTCGTGCTTGAACCAGTTCATTGTTTTGTTTAATTTATACGTGAATTAAAAGTGTGTTTCCGGAATGTCTACACGAAGTAATGTACTGTGAGCACACGAGAGATGTATTATTACTTTTCAATAAAAAGGATGTATCCGTCTGTCTTATCAATCTATCTGGCTATACAGAAGCGGGGGAGAGAATGTGTGTATGGACTCCAGCGTGGACTAATTGAAAGTTAGTTGTGCATGGTAACTTAACTGATCAAGTTATAATATAGTTGAAGCTGCTATAGACAGTCGTACCTTTAACTTGTATTAAGAGAGAACGCCAATACACACGTGCATATATACATACAGGTGTGGTGTTATTTTGTAGTACGCGAAAAAAAGTGGTACCCCGTGCACTGCACTTGCCCTGGGCATGCGCGGTAAAAAGTGGTACCCCATGCACTGCACTTGCCCTGGGCATGCGCAAATGATTTTAGCTCAATAAACAAGTTAACGCCCATCTGAACGGGGTACAGAGTTTGCCCTTAGTTTCTTTTTAATATTTTTTTTCTCGCAATTCAGCAAATGTGTGTTATTTACTGACGAGCAACAAATTATCTAAAATTGTAAGCATATAAGATTTGATACGCGTACCACGTTCTGACCCAACACAGGTTCACAAGAATATACCTCATCACACTAAATCGCATGCAACACACAGACAGTGTGACATAGGACAAGTAATTGATGCAGAATCTTCCCAACAATCGTTTCTTAAGTGCAGACCACGCTGCATATATTTTGGTATTGCTACTGTAGTATAAATATTTAACAGTTTTTTTTAGTTTTTTTTTTTTTAAGACCCCTTGGTCGTAGGTAGTTGTGTGTAAATTAATTCAAACATGACGTCCAAAATTGTCACAATACACGCCATCCCTATTGCGATTGCAACATGCTGGTGGTCGTTGTGCTGTATTTAAACTGGACTCTGTTGCAGGTTCTTTTGGTGAGTCTGCGATGGGAGGCGGCTACACCCAGTCTCCGGGCGGGTTTGGATCCCCGTCCGCCACACAGGGGGAGAAGAAGGGTGGGGTGAGTATCCAGTGAATGAGGTGTGTGTGTGTGAAGTCCAGGGAGTGCTCAGCACAGCTTGTTCTTGTGGAAGCATTGGTCAGAGGATGCACTTGGAGGTCCATTACTGTAGTACTAGTAGGGGCGGATTTGGTTTGGTAATGGCTCATTTTCATATCAGTGATTATGACATCAGTGTGTGATTATGTGACCATGAAACAATTCACTTTTTTACAGATTTGCCCCATTTCATTGATTATGTTCAATTTGGCTTCAGATTCATTATTCGCTTTTAGCCAGGGCCCTGCACTTCACAATTAGATGTGTATAGATGTTCTTTATTTAGCTAATATACAGAAATGACTGCCATAATATATATATATATATGTGTGTGTGTATATATATATATATATATATATATATATATATATATATATATATATATATATATATATATGTGTGTGTATATATATATATATATATATATATATATATATATATATATATATATATATATATATATGTCATGTCGCACATTAAATCAGAATTTAACAGGAATAAAAATATCATTAAAAAAAGTTACAGTTGCCATTTTGGACCTATTAAAAGCCCACATTTCTAATATCAAAAATGGTGTTACAGAACATATACAGTTACACTTTGTGCACAAGGGTGAACCTGTCACTTGAACATAGGAGTTTCCCCTTGAACCAGGTCCTTCAATGGGGCTGATGGTAAATGACCTGTCTGTCCAAACAGTTTGTTCCAGGAGACTGTTTATTACCTAAGAAATATTGTTGAACCTAAATACGCTTTTTCCAGTAAATAACATTTTAAACCAAATAATTTACTACTTTATTGCCTTTAGGTTATCTCATTAAAATAATGCTCAGTGATAAAAAAAAAAAGAGCAAAGACACTTGGCTTTCCCAGTATGTTTAAGGCCTGTAACTGTGAAGTCCCATATTATTATTATTATTATTATTATTATTATTATTATTATTATTTGTTTATTTAGCAGACGCCTTTATCCAAGGCGACTTAAGGAGACTAGGGTGTGTGAACTATGCATCAGCTGCAGAGTCACTTACAGCTACGTCTCACCTGAAAGACGGAGCACAAGGAGGTGAAGTGACTTGCTCAGGGTCACACAATGAGTCAGTGGCTGAAGGGGATTTAAACCAGGGACCTCCTGGTTACAAGCCCTTTTCTTTAACCACTGGACCACACAGCCTCCATACCTTTTGTTTTTTATTTCTATTTTATTTTATTGTTTTAACTAGTATTGCCTATTGTCAGACCTGGGGTCAATTTTAATTAAGCACAATTACAACAGAATTGTTTGAAATTGCAATTACAAAGCTATTGTTCAATTACGCTTAGTTACAATTGTGCTGCAATAATTGCAGTTTGATTACAATTACACTAAAAAGTAACATAAATAGCTGCACACATTAACATGTTTACGCTGTTTATACTACCAAGCAGTAGTTGCAGGTACAAATACAGAAACATACGATAGAACGTTTTTCAAACAAATGGGGTCACTAAAAGTGGTTGAATACAAGAAGTTCACTCAACATAGAACACAACGTGGAACTGGGAATTATTAACCCTTTCAGGACCAAGCATTTTTCAGTAGGATGTTTCCTAAGGATCAGGCGTTTTTGACTGTATTTGACTCTTACAATAAAAATTCACAATTCTTTTTTTTTTTTTTAACGGTATCATCTTGGAAATGGTGTCCTTTTTTCAGAACACTCTGGGGAACATTACAAAGTATATCAGAAACCATCCAAACTTTCCACTTTTTTTTTTTAAGTATTAATATAAGTATTTTTATGTATTCTTTGCGATACATGTATGCAAAATGTTATTCTATGACCTGAGGGACCTTGCAATACTTCCTGAAAGTTTTGTTGAAAAATATTGATGTTTGGGCAAATTACAAGACACTGTTTCACCTGAGTGATTGCAATGACATAATACACGTTTATTCTCAGGGTCTTTATAAGCAGTAATGGACACTACTCTTATTTTCTCGAAATAAATAAAATAGTTATTCATTCCATTATTATCAGTAATAAGGAAAAAACCTGATACATTTACTTCATGAAATAGTGTCTGCTTATATCCACTGTTTCTTTACATTTATAAATGTTGTAAAAACATATATATAAAACACATGAGACAGAATAAATGTTCTAATATAATAAGTCAATTACATCAGATTTACAGTGTTTCCTCTTTTTTTTTTTTACTCTAAACAAGTTCCTGTAATGTTTTGTTTCTGCTTTTGTCTCTGCTTGGCTGCTGTAAACTGTCTCCACTCTTTAGACACTAAATGCCCCTCTCAGTGGCGTCACATAATAACTATCAGGAAGTGCACATCCGTCTCTCCCCTATCTAGTGATATGTGTTTCAAGCCTGTGCTGCAAAGTACGGTGGCCCTGTAAGTCATCAAAACAAAGTGCTTTTTTTATCATGTTTACAAATACAATTGCGCAAGTATAGTTGTAATTGGCCTCAGGTCTGCCCAGTATTCATTAATAGTATGTACTGTTCTCTCCAGGCTGGGAAGGAGCAGCGATCTAGGGTGGAAGGGTTAGAGGTACATCTAGCATTTAAATAACACATGTGCTATACTAATATAGAGTACTGTATATGGTCAATGAATCAACTGAAATATGAAGGTTAATTTTTATTTGTATGTTCAACTTGTTCAAGGCCAAGTGTGATGTGATTTAGTTTAACTATAAAGAGGAAGAGCATGAAAAAGGGCAGAGTGGAGCTTCCTTCTACTTTAACCTAGAGAGAGCACTGATCTGTTCTGCTGTGTTACTGTGCGCACTGTGTTTCTAACACAAGTCGGTATCTTCCAGCTGCCCCAAATGTAACAGAACAGAGGGGCTCCCGAGTGGCGCATCCAGTAAAAGCACTCGCTAGAGTGCAGGATGCGCTCTGTAGCCTGGACGCCGCCGGTTCGAGTCCAGGCTATTCCACAGCCGACCGTGGACGAGAGCTCCCAGGGGCGGCGCCAATTGGCCGGCGTCGCCCGGGGAGGGAGGGTTAGGTCGGCCAGAGTGTCCTCGGCTCACCGCGCACCAGCGACCCCTGTAGTCTGGCCGGGCGCCTGCGGGCTTGCTTGTAAGCTGCCCAGAGCTGCGTTGTCCTCCAACGCTGTAGCTCTGAGGCGGCTGCACGGTGAGTCTGCAGAGTGTAAAGAAGCTGGCGGCTGACGGCACACGCCGGAGGGCAGCGTGTGTTCATCTTCGCCCTCCCGAGTCAGCGCAGGGGTGGTAGCGGTGAGCTGAGCCTAAAAATAATTGGGCATTTCAAATTGGGGAGAAAAACTAATTGGCAACGACCTAAATTAAAAAAAAAAAAATGTAACAGAACTTACTCTAGGGTGTGTCGTCTTAACAGGTGTGTGTGTGTTACTGTGCTTCCATTGTAGAGATCCCGAGCTCAGTCCATCGTCCCCTGCACAGTGGCGCAGGTGCTCTCTGTCTCCCAGACAGAGGACGTCTTCAGATTTGGAGAAGTGGAGCTGTCTCAGGTGAGAGCGCATCTCAACTTCAACGGGTGGTAAACTAGCTTCTTGCCTCTCATTAGCACAGGTGCTGTCCCTTAGCCATTCACTGCAGATTATTTAGTTTTCCAGATTTTTATTTCAATGCGTTAGACCTGTTTATCTAGCACTATAAATTCATATCCTGTGCAGGAAAACTCAAATACCACCAGCTACCTGTTGGTGACAATGGGAGTTCAATGATATGCAGTAATGACGGCAGTACAGTAAAGTACCAAAATGCTGTTTATAGAAGGTAATTGAGCTATATACAGTAGGTAGCAGGTCAGTGTGAAATGTATAAATTGTATCTATGCTTGGGAAAGCCTGTTTCTCCCAATGTTATCGCAGATGCTGATGCATGTTTTCACTTCTCTCTTGGCGTGCAGGTGACCCTTGTGGGGGTGATCCGCCATGCAGAGAAAGCACCCACCAACATCCAGTATAAACTGGATGACATGACCGCCGCCCATTGACGCCAGACAGTGGGTGGATACGGATGTAAGTACACACACAGGGTACGAGTGCTGTATGTTTTAGCTTGGAGAATAAAACCAACAACTGGAAATAATTGGTGGGGAGAAAGGAATTCTACCTTTTCCCCTTTTGTTTACATCTTGACCAGAAACACCTAGAAAAGCTCATATTTTCAATAATCATTAATCTGATGCAGACTTTGATTCTGTGAGGTACTGACACAAAAGGCATAATACTTATTTTAAAATATCCACAATCAAACTTGAACTAGAGAACAATAGAATACAGCGGTGCACAGAGAATGAAATACATGTCCCATGATTTCTACATTCTACTTAAACTTAAACTGAACTGTGAAGCCGGCATCTGAAGTGGTTTGTGATGAGCTAACAGCAGCATGCGGGTGGGGTTAAATAAACATACACTCCCCTGCCCTGGGAATGCTTACAATACTCAGAAATCCAGAGACTGCCAGACGTAATTCTAAGCACTTCCTCGTTTTACTCACCACAGACCCCTGCACAGAGGAAGACTGGTCTGACATACCACCACATTTCACACATGCGCTACACTGACCGATCTTACCAGACCTGTTGAAATGCACATCTTGGGTTTGTTGAGATGTGCTAATACTGAAATGACAAGAGCCAGCTATTTGTGAGGGATCGCCACTCAGTCACAGTTTTCAGCATTTTACTGTTTTATGTGCAAGTCAGATCAATAAAGAGAGTGCACAGTATTGGTATGTCTGCCACTTCTATCTGCCAAATGGGGCTTATAAATCAGCCTGGAGATCTTCAGTTCATTATATGTTGGAAGTGACAGACAAGCACAGGATTGGGGACATTTCCCCTTTCAAACACTTGTTGTTCATTTTTTAAATGTAAGCCAAATCTAATCCCACGCCTGTCTTGTTTTGTAGGAAGGAGGTGGGGAAAATATTGTTGTGCCTCCTGGCAATTACGTTAAAGTGTCCTGTCATCTCCGATCTTTCCAGGTAAGCCAGTAGTACTTTAGTACGGGACTGCTTAGATACACACCTTTTATAAATATATTTTATTTATTTTTAATCACATAATTTGAGCCTCACAAATGAGAATTGAGAAAAAAACATCAGAGGTTCAGATGCTTTAGTTTTCTCATATATTGTACATTTCTCTACTATTTTGAAGTTTTCAAAGTAAGGATGTACTTGGGTATTAATAAAGATACCCCCACACACACTTTGCAGAACAAGAAGAGTCTGGTTGCCTTTAATGTCAGGCCTCTGGAGGATATGAATGAGTTGACCTCTCACATGCTGGAAGTGGTTCACGCCCAGATGCTCCTCAATAAGCCGCAGCCTATGGTAAGTGGCAAATCACGATGAGAAATCTACCAAACACAATTCCGCTCCATCTTATCCTCTGTATAGATGTCCTCCCGTGCTTCTCTAATCATTTGTTTAAACTGTTTTTGGTTTAATAATTTGCTGTGCCAAAGACTGCAAGAAAAATACATTCAACTCTGAAACACATATTATAAGCAATTCAATCTAAATTTACAACAGGTGAAAAGCTGACGTTACCATATTTAATCTGTTTGTGTAGATCCTGTTGTGGTTTTGTCACACATTGTGAGTGCGAGATCTGCACTCTCAGTGATATTATGAGTGTAGTTGCTGCTAATAGGTTCCGATGGGGACATGATTTTTAACCCTTTCAGGACCAAGAATTTTTCAGTGGGATGCTCCCCCAGGACCAGGTGCTTTTTGGCTGTAGTCGACTCTCTTCCTACAAAAATTCTCTGAAAGTCAATCTTTTACAGTAGCATCTTGTAAATGGTGACCTTTTTTTCAGAACACTGGAGAACATTATAAAGTACTTCAGAAGCCATACAAATGTTTCACTTTTTTTAACAATACATATTTTTTGTTTTGTTTTTTAAAGTAATTTTTATTATGTATTCTGCTTACAGATACATGTATAAAAAATGTTATTCTATGACCCGAGGGACCTTGCAATACTTCCTGAAAGTGAAGGCAAATTACAAGACACTGTTTCACCTGAGTCATTGCAATGATGTAACACACATTTATTCTAAGGGTTTTATAAGCAATAATGGACACTACTGTTGATTATTTTCTCTAAATAAATGTTTATAAATAAAATAATTATTCATTCCATTATTATCAGTAATAAGGGGAAAAAACCTGATACATTTAGTTCATGAAATAATATCTGCTTATATCCACTCGTTTCTTTACATTTATAAATGTTGTAAAAACATATCTATTAAAACACATGAGACAGAATAAATGTTCAAATATAATAGTCAAATACATCAGATTTACAGGGTTTCCCCTTTTTTTTATTCACTCTAAAGTTCCTGTGATTTTTTCTTCTGCTTTTGTCTCTGCTTAAAGGGTTAATTAGTTTGTGCATTGTCGTGTCTCTTCCCTTTGTGTCCCTTTCACTCAAACTGCACGAGATGACATCTTATAACAATGCGATATGTAGCTATTCTGGTCACTTCACACACATGCTGTCACCTGATTATGTTGGCCAATCAAAGTCTGATTATTGTGGCAGTTGCTGGGCATAGTAACTGCTAGCTTGATCAAAAACGAAACTGAAATACTTACATGAAAGTATAATATTTTTAGTGGATGAGGAATGGGGAGAAAACATAAGTCAGTTTATGAATATTCAAAGGAAAATGAAGTACGAAAAGCAAAAATAGCAGAAGTGGGTCAGATGAGGCAGAGGATGCATAGCGTTGCAAATACTGCTGCATTGAGGTACATGTTTGCGCTGACAACAAAGGAACATACTGAAAAGTAAGCGACACATTAAACTAAAATGAAAGTGAAAAGAGACCAGCAATCCATTTATCGGCTTTTACTCTTTAATAAAAACAGAGCGCAGAATGACTGTGTCAATGAGTTTGTCAGAGCGCTGTGCTTTGCTCGACAGCCACTGTTTATTGCAGAGGTATGTATTGGTGAGTCTTACTTCCATCCCTGTATTATGATACATGTTGTGTACATTGTGATATGTAACTTATCATGAGATTAGTATCGTTCCATTCCTACACAATATATGCTTTTTAGTCTACTGTTTCTCCAGCCTGTATGCAGCCACAGTGACATCCTTCTCTTGTAACCCCTCAGATGGGTGACGGTGCAATGAATCGGAGCCTCAGCATGCCAGGAAACACGGGGAGCGGATACTCGGGAGCTGAGGATGGTGGGATGAACGGCTTGACACCACAGCAGAGTCAGGTGAGCACAGGAGCTGCGTTACCCTTCACACAGGGATTGAAGCACACACTAGCCCTGCTGCTCCCAGCGATTTCAGAACTGCCTCCACTTAAAGTATATTATTTAAACGAGGTTGAACATATTATTCCTCTCCTTATTGCTGCATGAACAACTACTATAAGTAAACCTAGACTCAGGTGTGACTTACTAGTTATTCAGCCAAGATGTTTTGGCTTCAATCAAACATTTAATAAATAATTATGGCTTAAATGTGAAATGTATTCTGCTGTGCATAAAGGTGATTCTGTGTATTTCAGGCTGTATGTGTTTTGCATGCTGCCTTTTTCTATAATTTTGTTTTTATTTGTAGGTGTTGAATTTGATCAAGACGTCTAAAGAAGTGCAAGGGATAAGTATTCAGGACATGAAAATCAGGCTTAAGGGAATGAACGCCCTGGCCGTCAAGTGAGTCCCCTATCCTTGTCACAATGTGATACAGCCCAGCGACCCACAAACAAGCCTGTTTTATATACAGGGCATAATAATTGCCAAATGTTGTTTTGCATTGTTTTAAATTCTACTGAAGTTATTGAACTCCTCTGCTGGCCCATCGTTGTCACAGAGTCTCTGTCGGACATTTCTCCTTTGCTTATCATCCTCTGCATACCCTCCAGATTTTCTGGTGCTCTGTCTGGTCTTGTGTAATGGTGGCAGAGCCAGCGCCAGCTGTGTCTCCAGATTCCTCAGGACCATTGCTAGTTCTATAGAATAATATACAGTATCTGGGGTTGGCTGGTCATAGACCTGCCCAGGAATCTGAATTCATTCAATCCTGCAGCACTTCATCACTGCAAACACCATGTCAGTTATAATATTACAGATCTGAAAGGACAAATAAATAAATAACTACATATACAGATAGATCATTCAATAAATACATACATATACAGATAGATCACTCAATAAATACATACATATACAGATTTTGCAAAAACTTTGCAAAGCTTGCAGTAGCTAAAAGGTCATGGTGAAACAAAGTTCAACAACTGCAACAGCATAGGGTGCAACCGTGAAACAGGAACAAGCCCTCGTATCAAGGGTAAACATGTTATCGCAAAAGTCTACCAGAAGCCATAATAGTAGTACAGTATCTCATGTTAGCTTTGAAGTGTCACATTTTTGTTAAGTATATGGAGAACTACAAAGCAGTATGTAATTCAGTATGTTAATGTAACATTGTTCAGCAGGTTTCATTTGACTTTATGAAGCAAAATTTGTTAATTCTATAGGAGGATATAAAACTTTTGGCCATAGGTTCTGCAATAACAAGCAGTTGGCAAGTGGGGATCGCAAAAGAATCTATAAGAAAGTTGGCGTATTAGTTTAGAATATCATAAAGTTAATTGCTTGCATGTATTAGATGTTGTCCTTTTGAAATAAATTAGAAAATTGGGTTGAAAAACCTCAGTGCAGGCGATCTGGGAACGTGGGTGTGTGAGTGACAGTTGCAACACCAATCAAAGCCACTCCCTTCAAAACAATCCACCTATTGCATGCTGTGTAAGTTAAATCAAATCAAATTTTATTTATAAAGTGCCATTCACTCCAAAGGCATCTCAGGTACTGTACAGAAACAATAATACAGTCAAATACAATCCAAAAATATACAGGAAAACAATGTTTAAAAAGACAGTAGATGCACACTAGGATAGAAAGGCTAATGTATAGAAGTAAGACTTAAGTCTAGATTTAAAAGCTGTAACAGTCTCAGCCTCCCTAACAAAGGTAGGAAGGGCATTCCATAGCTGTGGTGCTCTGTGTGTGAGAAAGCCCTTCCACCCGTTTTAATTGTACTCACTCTCGGTCCTGTGATCTCAGTGAATGACTGGGTGCATACGGGTGACACTCAGAACACCCGCGCCCTGTGATCTCAGTGAATGACTGGGTGCATACTGGGTGACACTCAGAACACCTGTGTCCTGTGATCTCAGTGAATGACTGGGTGCATACGGGTGAGGAACTCTTGTAAATAAACGGGTGCCAGGCCATTCTGGGTTTTATAGGTTAGCAGCAGAATCTTCAAATCAATTCAAAACTCCACGGGAGCCAATGTAAAGAAGCCAGAACAGTGCTACTGTGTTCCCTTTTCCTAGTTTTAATTAGGATCTTAGTGGCAGTGTTTTGGATGAACTGGAGTCAAAATAGAAGTCTCTCAGCATGACGTGGAAATTGTGTCATTGTTGCAATATTTCACAAATGATAGTAGGAAACTTGATAGTAGAAACTTCTCTAATATGTTTCTCAAATTCTAAGACCTGAAGAGAAGGTACTAAGCTCAGGAAGCTCAGGCTCTTGTAATACCACATGATTTATTTGTTTTTGGAACCCACTAGCATAACCTCTGAGTCATCCAGCACAAATATATCCTGGCTTTACGGACAAATAAAGCTGTGTGTCGTCCGCATAACAATGGTAATTCACTCCATGTCTACGGATAACGCCACCCAGAAGAAGCATATATAGTGAGAACAACAG
Organism: Acipenser oxyrinchus oxyrinchus; assembly: GCA_030684275.1. Classification (NCBI taxonomy): domain Eukaryota; kingdom Metazoa; phylum Chordata; class Actinopteri; order Acipenseriformes; family Acipenseridae; genus Acipenser; species Acipenser oxyrinchus. Next base: position 7,427,929 of record CM060289.1, read on the forward strand.
TGAACCCGAGATAGAGTCCTGTGGGACCCGATATAGGACATCAGACCTTTCAGATATGTCCTCCCCATAAGAGACAAACTGGAATCTGTCTGCAAGATAGCACTTAAACCACGAAAGAACAATGCCAGCCAGTCCCACAGTGTATTCAAGGCATAAATAAACGGACAAGTCTAGCAGTTTAAAAGTGCTGGACTCTGTAACAAGTTTGGTTCAGTTAGAACATGGCGATAGCAGCTACCCAAAGACCACTAGGGTAATCAAACATCGCGGATGGAGGCTGTAAAGGAGTAATAAATTTCATAAATTCACGAGACAAACCTTTTGACTAAAAGGGCATTGATAAAGACAAGTCGAAACATTTGTCATTACATGTATTGTGTTTTTAGTATTTCTGAGTTTTGAAACGTTGATGGCTGGTTTCGTTAACTCCAGGTCAGCACTCTGCTTGGACTACCTTACCTAAGGTAACATTAGGTAGTCCAAGGTAAGTGCTAATTGACATCTGTTAAACCAGCTGTAAGTGTTTTATATTGTGCTTAGTCAAAGTACTTGGGCAGGTGGCTGTTAAGTGATTTATCAATTCAAATTCAGCTTTCAATGTAGGGAATCACTACTACAGTTTTAAAATACAACTTTATTGTATTGTATTTTTATTTTTGTACACTGGAAGACTCTGAAATAACAAGACCTATTATTTTGACTAAATGATCAACACCAACTAAATGATCTTTTTCTCCTTTTATTTTGAACCCAGGCAGGCTGTGGAGTTCCTCGGTAATGAAGGGCACATTTATTCCACTGTGGACGAGGACCACTACAGATCAACAGAGTCGGAGAACTGAGAAACGAGGAGGAATCCACTCCCGTTAGTGCTGCCTGAACATTTTCTTTTCAGACGCTTCAAGAACTGAAGGGCCATCCAGTTGGCATCTGCATTTTGAATAGAGTCGTGTGAGCGAAAAACTGATGAGACGTGTATTGGTTTATTTCAGTTAGTTCCTGCTTTTAAAAGCATCTATTTTATATCCTGAATAAAGAGGAACCCTACAGTCTTACTGGAACACTCCTTTCTGAAGATGCTTACAAATATTAAACAATACCCTCCCCTCTCCCAAATGAGTATCTTGAACGAGCACTTAAATACAATATCCCATTGCAATAAATAACACTGGTGGCATTTTAGTTTCACTTCAGTTTTGGCTGACAGTCTTGTTGTATTTGTTTTCTATTTGTGACTCTTCTTTTGATCCCCAAAGCAGATAGTGAAAATAAAAGCTGTCATTTGCAGTACTGGTAAATTAAAGGTTGTGTGGTTCTGAATCGGATTAGTATCTATTTCATAAACAGCGTCTGTGACTATTGAGTCAAAGTTGACTTTCCCATAATGACGCTGGGAGAGAGATCCAGAGATGAGCGTTTTAGATTTGTATATGCGTTTCCTCAGACCTCAGTACTTACAAATAGTGAACCTCCACATCTATCCATGAAGCATGCTGTGAACCCCAGTTCCTCAGCACTTTCAGGGTGTTATTCACTGTAAATCCCCTTATCCCTGTGACTAGGAAAGGGGAGTTAGGGTTAGGGAGGTGGTAATGAAACCAACGAAGAGGAAAATTTGAATTGTTTTAGTGCTCAATAAGGCATGACTTACTGAAGTCATAAAGAATTCTAGCAGTTGGTGTAGTTGCTCACATTTGACATTTAAATTGTTACCATGTGGCTTATTTTTTATTTTATTTTTTGAGTGGGGAACTCACCCTAATAGATGTAGGATATACAATATTTGTTTTTGTACATGGTGATAATCAGTTAATAAATGGCAATTGTATACGATGCCTTTCTTTGGTCTGTTTGTTCCATTCATCTCAAGTGATTCTACATATTTTAATTGTTAATTTATGATCTTTTCAGTAAACCTGGATTCAGTCTTATTGCTGAACTGTTTCAGTGCCAACGACAAGAGCCTTTCTTCATTTTGCAGACCTCTTGCCTCATGCTCCTAAAAGATCAGGGTTGCACCATGCGTAATACAAGTACTGTATTAAACACAGAATATGGATAATAAAGCTTGCCACGGGTGTTCTTAAGAGCATTAATCTGGGGATCTATGGAGGAACCGATCGGTGTGTATGCCAAACCTGCATTGTTACACGTGCACCCAGTAGATCTAGACCACGTGACCATTCTACTAACTTTGTTTACAGCAGTGGCGAGGGATGTATGTTGCTTCCTGTTACCCATTTTGTACTTCCATTAGCGACATCATCGGTCTCAAATGTAGAAACACATGTTATAGCAAACCTGTTTTCATTTTAAAACGGGATATCTGGTACTACTCGAGGTTAAAGAAAGTTCTCATAGTCTATGCCTTGTTTTCAGGATATATGTTACACTTGCGCTTCCTGGGTCATTTCAACTCAGCAGTGTCTTCTGGCTGAAAGCATGTGAATCAATAGGGGAAGCAGCTGATTGGTTAATGACAGGACAAGTTCCCATCCAGGTGAAATGACCGAGCTAGTGCAGCACTAACTGAAAGTATAGCCTGCAAAATGACATGCATTTAACCATAGCAGATAGCATGTTTAAAATGCATTTAATCATGGTACCAGATAGCTTGTTTAAAATGAAAAATCCTGTAACGTATTTCAAAGCTAGCGGTCTGTATAATGAATGAAGATGTGCAACAGGTGAGAGAATTATTTTGTTGGCTAAAATTAAATTAGTAATTTACTATGACAGTGGAAGCCAGCCTCATAAAAGTTCAGCCCTGTTTAAAATGTAGTGTTTTATATTTAAAATGTAGTGTTTTATATTATTGCTGTTCATTAAAAGTGCAAAAATGTGTCATTGTTGGGGAAAGAAAAGGCTTCATCTAAAAATGAACCCCATGACCTGTGTTCGTATGGTAAGCTTATAACCACATCAACTGTGTTCGTATGGAAAGCTTATAACCGCATCAACTGTGTTCGTATGTAAGCTTATAACCGCATCAACTGTGTTCGTATGTAAGCTTATAACCGCATCAACTGTGTTCATATGTAAGCTTATAACCGCATCAACTGTGTTCGTATGTAAGCTTATAACCGCATCAACTGTTTTCGTATGGTAAGCTTATAACCGCATCAACTGTGTTTGTATGGTAAGCTTATGACCACGTGACCTGTGTTCGTATGGTAAGCTTATGACCACGTGACCTGTGTTCGTATGGTAAGCTTATGACCACGTGACCTGTGTTTGTATGATAAGCATATGACCATGTGACCTGTGTTCGTATGTAAGCTTATAACCGCATCAACTGTGTTCGTATGTAAGCTTATAACCGCATCAACTGTGTTCGTATGTAAGCTTATGACCACATGACCTGTGTTCATATGGTAAGCTTATGACCACATGACCTGTGTTCGTATGGTAAGCTTATGACCACATGACCTGTGTTCGTATGGTAAGCTTATGAACGTGAGACCTGTGTTCGTATGGTAAGTTATGAACGTGAGACCTGTGTTCATATGGTAAGCTTATGACCACGTGACCTGTGTTCGTATGGTAAGCTTATGACCACGTGACCTGTGTTCGTATGGGAAGCTTATGACCACATGACCTGTGTTCGTATGGTAAGCTTCCCATGTGGTAGTGCTTATACTGATCAATCATGTTTCTGTGTTCTTCACACAATGAGTTGCTTCAACCCTGGGACCATTTGAGTCCCAGTTCTCTGAGAATTTCTTGGGTGCTCTTGACGTCCTGCACAAAACCTTGTTGGTAACAAGATCTCCAAAGCTGCTGAATAGATTTATTTCAAGCTGCAGTATCCTAGGTGTACAGTAAAAGTGTGTTGATTTTATTTAGGGAAGGTTCAGGTCTAAAAAATACATATACAGTACTGTGCAAAAGTTTTAGGCAGGTGTGAAAAATGCTGTAAAGTAGAATGCTTTCAAAAATAGACATGTTAATAGATTATATTTATCAATTAACTAAATGCAAAGTGAGTGAACAGAAGAAAAATCTAAATCAAATCCATATTTGGTGTGACCACCCTTTGCCTTCAAAACAGCATCAATTCTTCTAGGTACACTTGCACAAAGTCAGGGATTTTGTAGGCATATAGTCAGGTGTATGATTAAACAATTATACCAAACAGGTGCTAATGATCATCAATTCAATATGTAGGTTGAAACACAATCATTAACTGAAACAGAAACAGCTGTGTAGGAGGAATAAAACTGGGTGAGGAACAGCCAAACTCAGCTAACAAGGTGAGGTTGCTGAAGACAGTTTACTGTCAAAAGTCATACACCATGGCAAGACTGAGCACAGCAACAAGACACAAGGTAGTTATACTGCATCAGCAAGGTATCTCCCAGGCAGAAATTTCAAGGCAGACAGGGGTTTCCAGATGTGCTGTCCAAGCTCTTTGAAGAAGCACAAAGAAACGGGCAACGTTGAGGACAGTAGACGCAGTGGTCGGCCAAGGAAACTTACTGCAGCAGATGAAAGACACATCATGCTTACTTCCCTTCGCAATCGGAAGATGTCCAGCAGTGCCATCAGGTCAGAATTGGCAGAAAACAGTGGGACCCTGGTACACCCATCTACTGTCCGGAGAAGTCTGGTCAGAAGTGGCCTTCATGGAAGACTTGCGCCAAAAGCCATACCTCGACGTGGAAACAAGGCCAAGCGACTCAACTATGCACGAAAACACAGGAACTGGGGTGCAGAAAAATGGCAGCAGGTGCTCTGGACTGATGAGTCAAAATTTGAAATATTTGGCTGTAGCAGAAGGCAGTTTGTTCGCGAAGGGCTGGAGAGCGGTACACGCATGAGTGTCTGCAGGCAACAGTGAAGCATGGTGGAGGTTCCTTGCAAGTTTGGGGCTGCATTTCTGCAAATGGAGTTGGGGATTTGGTCAGAATTAATGGTCTCCTCAATGCTGAGAAGTACAGGCAGATACTTATCCATCATGCAATACCATCAGGGAGGCATCTGATTGGCCCCAAATTTATTCTGCAGCATGACAACGACCCCAAACATACAGCGAAAAGTCATTAAGAACTATCTTCAGCGTAAAGAAGAACAAGGAGTCCTGGAAGTGATGGTATGGCCCCACAGAGCCCTGATCTCAACATCATCGAGTCTGTCTGGGATTACATGAAGAGAGAGAAGCAACTGAGGCTGCATAAATCCACAGAAGAACTGTGGTTAGTTCTCCAAGATGTTTGGGCCAACCTACCTGCCGAGTTCCTTCAAAACTGTGTGCAAGTGTACTTAGAAGAATTGATGCTTGATGCTGTTTTGAAGGCAAAGGGTGGTCACACCAAATATGGATTTGATTTAGATTTTTCTTCTGTTCACTCACTTTGCATTTAGTTAATTGATAAATATAATCTATTAACATGTCTATTTTGAAAGCATTCTTACTTTACAGCATTTTTCACACCTGCCTAAAACGTTTGCACAGTACTGTATATCCATATGAAATCTTACAAAACAAATTACAACAAAGTTGATGAAGGCATTAGGCCAGTGGTTTCAACCATGGTCCTGGGGACTATGTGTCTTCTGGTTTTCATTCCAACTGAGCTCTCAATTACTTAACTAAATCTTTAATTGAACTGATCATTTGCTTAATAAGACTTTTGAATTGTTCACAGCTCTTAAAAGTTGCAGATTTCAAGTTACTTATAAAATGTAATTGAGCTCAGCTGGAATGAAAACCAGAAGACACGGTGTTCCCAGGAGCAGGGTTGGGAACCAGTGGCCTAAGGCTAGATCCTTGGGAGACACATACAACTGCCCTGGTCTTCACTCAGCAGGCAGTACATGTATTTTCTAGTTAATGTCAGATAATGATATCCAAGTGATCTATTACCCTGTGTACTGCGGGACTTAATACATAGAAGGAAGGAAAAGGTTATTTCACACAAGCCCTGCACCGCCGTTCACACTACAACGTACCATATTTGCAGTGGTTTATTGCTGCACAAACATTTAATCAAGTACATACAGAACGTCACTTTCTCAAAACAGCCAACGTTGTTAAAAATATCACGGTTCCAGGCAACTGTAGATAAGCTGACCACAATCATGCTGTATTTCACAGCAAGTTCACTGCAGACCTAGAACATGTGTTTCTTTTACTGCAGCACTATGAAGAACATTATCATTACCCTAGATAAGGTAACCCCAGATTAGTGCTAATCGGAAAACCAGCTGTCACAGAAAAGGCTGTTTCTACTTTGGTGTCCAGCAGTGGCTTCATTTAGCTGTTTACAGTTTGAACTCCCTCAGGTTAGCTTTGTATTTCCAGACACTAAGATATTCAGTTTCAGTGTTTGTTTTCTCATTGTTGTCACAGATTTGTTTATATATTTTTATAGCACAACCTGCGTGAATATTAACATTCTCTCCTGGAGAGGCGCAACATCATGATTCAACTCAGAACTGCTGCACGTGTAACTGCACTGTCTCTTAGACTGTGGTTACAGTGCTCGCTTGCAGTGCGCAGGGTGGCTGGTTTGCGCCCAGCCTCATCCCTGTTGCATGTGCAATGTTTAAATGCATGTAAAAGCATGGTTTGGATGCTTAGTTAATATTATATGGTCTGCTGTAAGATACAAGCGCCACGACTGGGTTTACTGGCGCTCTGACCTTGACTGTTGGTGACCTTGAGAATCAGCTTGCATCTCACACAGCTCCCCAGTCTTTTGTGATGCAATCTCTCTGATCCAAGCCAGCCCTTTTGAAATACTTTCGTAATGACTCTGGATGCTTGGTATTCCAATCACCGTTGTGTTTTTTTTCTGGGGGTTGCAGTCTTTGCTGCTAAAATGTTACAGATAAATTAAAACAATTTCACCATTTATTTCTGATTATTATTAATAACGTGAGGCTTGTATAGTAATAGTCGATACGCAAACGTGGGTGCAAAAGGCTTTATTAAGATAGCACACAGGCGCACAGAGCAAGAGGGATAGTGCAGCTGTTTACTTACTAACAAGTCTCATTCACATTTCTCTCTCAGTCTCACTTCCTGTATCCCCTGCATAAAGGTCAATCCCAATACATGAACCCTAACACTCCAAACATGCATGAAATCAGACCTGTCATTGAAACATGCAGACACACAGTTCAAACACAGCGAAACTAATACAAATGTTCTGTCCTACAATATTATTATTATTATTATTATTATTATTATTATTATTATTATTATTATTATTATTATTATTACTTAAAATAATCAGTAGCATACATACAAAAATATATATGTATATGGGAGGGTAGGTATCACTGGAACAGCACAGTGCTTTACCATCCATACTCACTGAGACCTGAATTAACCTGCTTGCAGAGGGAGGGAGGGTATCACTGGAACAGCACAGTGCTTTACCATCCATACTCACTGAGACCTGAATGAACCTGCTTGCAGAGGGAGGGAGGGTATCACTGGAACAGCACAGTGCTTTACCACCCATACTCACTGAGACCTGAATTAACCTGCTTGCAGAGGGAGGGAGGACAGTCACTGGAACAGCACAGTGCTTTACCACCCATACTCACTGAGACCTGAATTAACCTGCTTGCAGAGGGAGGGAGGACAGTCACTGGAACAGCACAGTGCTGTACTACCCATACTCACTGAGACCTGAATTAACCTGCTTGCAGAGGGAGGGAGGGTATCACTGGAACAGCACAGTGCTTTACCACCCATACTCACTGAGACCTGAATTAACCTGCTTGCAGAGGGAGGGAGGACAGTCACTGGAACAGCACAGTGCTGACTGGAACAGCACAGTGCTTTACCACCCATACTCACTGAGACCTGAATGAACCTGCTTGCAGAGGGAGGGGAGGACAGTCACTGGAACAGCACAGTGCTTTACCACCCATACTCACTGAGACCTGAATGAACCTGCTTGCAGAGGGAGGGGAGGACAGTCACTGGAACAGCACAGTGCTTTACCACCCATACTCACTGAGACCTGAATTAACCTGCTTGCAGAGGGAGGGGAGGACAGTCACTGGAACAGCACAGTGCTTTATCACCAATACTCACTGAGACCTGAATGAATACCACAAAACAGTTAAATGACTGGCTTTCTGAAAATAATATACAATTTGACTTAAAATTAATTACAAAAGAACAGTTAAATAATATCCTGATAGATTTCTATTCTGGGTTGGAATCCACAATGATTTCTTAAGTTTCTCTTCTGTTTTTCTTAAGATAGATATTTTTTTCTTATGGAAGATTTTTTCTTAAGTTCTATTCATGAAGGGTGATAATATTATTAGCTACGAAATTCTTAAGAAATTCTTAAGCCGTTACCAAGGAATTTCAGTACCCATTACCAAGGAAGCTAAACTAGCTAATAATAACACTCAATATATTTTTTAAACAGCCCGCTGTACTAAGTAAGCCCAAAGCGCCGTTGTTGACAAAAAGGGCTGTATTTTGGTGCATGATAACACTTTTTCAAACTTTAAAACATATTTTGAGATGTTTTTATGTTAAGCTTTACAGAATAATTTATTGTATTTGGAGAACATTAACAGTAATTTGTGATTTCGGAGATATTCTAAGGGATTCTCTCGATCTATCAAACGCCTTTCAGTCCTCAAATTTTCATTTATTATGTCTTGAACCACAAACGCTGCCATGATACGCAGCTACTAATGATAGAACGAGCTACAAACTTTCTTAAGTCACCTCAAGAGTTCTTGTAAGTTTTTTTCTTATATTTAAGAAAATATTATGTCTAAGAATCATTGTGAATTGCACTTAAGAAAAATTATGAACTTAGGAAATTCTTAAGAAGTTTCCATGGTAACTAAGATAAGAATGTTCTTAAGTTGCTTTGTGGATTCCAGCCCTGGTAACAAATACCTAACAACACACCAAGAAGTGACAATATCCAGCACAACCCATGCCCTCTCGTGCCTTATTGCTTAAACATAAAAAAGGATTCATATACATCGTAATCCTAATGATCTTGGTGATGGACCCTGAGTGTTCTGCTTCACTTAACTCTCGCTGTGGACATTATCTCAGATAGCAATGCTGAAGCATGAAGAGTTTAAAACACTCTGAGGAAGCTGACAGGATGGGATAGCACTTCCACTGTTCAGAAAGCAGTCAGGCATCAAACAGGACACCCAGAGGGCTTCGGGGGTCCTGAGAAGACATCCTCAAATCACACCTGCTGCTGCTGGGGAGAGAGAAACACGAATCAGACATCTTACACCAATCAGACATTCAAACTGGGAGGGTCCTTGAAAAATGTGTTTCTTCATTACCCAGTTTTTACACCACTTTAAAAAAATTGATCCATCAAATAGTTTTTGATGGACACCCATCAAGTATCTTAAAGCCCATTCTCCAAGGTTTTAAAACTGAAAAACCTTATTTATAAAGTGCCATTCACTCCAAAGGCATCTCAGGTGCTGTACAGAAACAATAATTCAGTCAAATACAATCCAAAAAATATACAGGAAAACAATGTTTAAAAAGACAGTAGAGGCACACTAGGATAGAAAGGTTAATGTATAGAAGTAAGACTTAAGTCTAGATTTAAAAGCTGTAACAGTCTCAGCCTCCCTAACAAAGGTAGGAAGGGCATTCCATAGCTGTGGTGCTCTGTGTGTGTGAGAAAGCCCTTCCACCGTTTTAATTGTACTCACTCTCGGTCCTGTGATCTCAGTGAATGACTGGGTGCATACGGGTGACACTCAGAACACTCAAGTCCTGTGATCTCAGTGAATGACTGGGTGCATACGGGGTGACACTCAGAACACCTAAGGTCCTGTGATCTCAGTGAATGACTGGGTGCATACGGGTGACACTCAGAACACCTCGTCCCTGTGATCTCAGTCCATGACTGGGTGCATCAGGGTGACACTCAGAACACCTGCGACCTGTGATCTCAGTGAATGACTGGGTGCATACTGGGTGACACTCAGAACACCTGCATCCTGTGATCTCAGTGAATGACTGGGTGCACTGGGTGACACTCAGAACACCTGCGTCCTGTGATCTCAGTGAATGACTGGGTGCATCACGGGTGACACTCAGAACACCCAAGGCCCTGTGATCTCAGTGAATGACTGGGTGCATACGGGGTGACACTCAGAACACCTGCGTCCTGTGATCTCAGTGAATGACTGGGTGCATACGGGGTGACACTCAGAACACCTGCGTCCTGTGATCTCAGTGAATGACTGGGTGCATACGGGGTGACACTCAGAACACCTGCGTCCTGTGATCTCAGTGAATGACTGGGTGCATACGGGGTGACACTCAGAACACCTGCGTCCTGTGATCTCAGTGCATGACTGGGTGCATACGGGGTGACACTCAGAACACCTGCGACCTGTGATCTCAGTGAATGACTGGGTGCATACGGGGTGACACTCAGAACACCTGCGACCTGTGATCTCAGTGCATGACTGGGTGCATACGGGGTGACACTCAGAACACCTGCGACCTGTGATCTCAGTGAATGACTGGGTGCATACGGGGTGACACTCAGAACACCTGCGTCCTGTGATCTCAGTGAATGACTGGGTGCATACGGGGTGACACTCAGAACACCTGCGCCCTGTGATCTCAGTGAATGACTGGGTGCATACGGGTGACACTCAGAACACCTGGTCCCTGTGATCTCAGTCCATGACTGGGTGCATACGGGGTGACACTCAGAACACCTGCGTCCTGTGATCTCAGTGAATGACTGGGTGCATACGGGGTGACACTCAGAACACCTGTGTCCTGTGATCTCAGTGAATGACTGGGTGCATACGGGGTGAGGAACTCTTGTAAATAAACGGGTGCCAGGCCATTCTGGGTTTTATAGGTTAGCAGCAGAATCTTCAAATCAATTCAAAACTCCACCGGGAGCCAATGTAAAGAAGCCAGAACAGTGCTACTGTGTTCCCTTTTCCTAGTTTTAATTAGGATCTTAGTGGCAGTGTTTTGGATGAACTGGAGTCAAAATAGAAGTCTCTCAGCATGACGTGGAAATTGTGTCATTGTTGCAATATTTCACAAATGATAGTAGGAAACTTGATAGTAGAAACTTCTCTAATATGTTTCTCAAATTCTAAGACCTGAAGAGAAGGTACTAAGCTCAGGAAGCTCAGGCTCTTGTAATACCACATGATTTATTTGTTTTTGGAACCCACTAGCATAACCTCTGAGTCATCCAGCACAAATATATCCTGGCTTTACGGACAAATAAAGCTGTGTGTCGTCCGCATAACAATGGTAATTCACTCCATGTCTACGGATAACGTCACCCAGAAGAAGCATATATAGTGAGAACAACAGTGAACCCGAGATAGAGTCCTGTGGGACCCGATATAGGACATCAGACCTTTCAGATATGTCCTCCCCATAAGAGACAAACTGGAATCTGTCTGCAAGATAGCACTTAAACCACGAAAGAACAATGCCAGCCAGTCCCACAGTGTATTCAAGGCATAAATAAACGGACAAGTCTAGCAGTTTAAAAAGTGCTGGACTCTGTACGAAGTTTGGTTCAGTTAGAACATGGCCGATAGCAGCTACCCAAAGACCACTAGGGTAATCAAACATCGCGGATGGAGGCTGTAAAGGGAGTAATAAATTTCATAAATTCACGAGACAAACCTTTTGACTAAAAGGGCATTGATAAAGACGAGTCGAAACATTTGTCATTACATGTATTGTGTTTTTAGTATTTCTGAGTTTTGAAACGTTGATGGCTGTTTTCGTTAACCCAGGTCAGCACTCTGCTTGGACTACCTTACCTAAGGTAACATTAGGTAGTCCAAGGTAAGTGCTAATTGACATCTGTTAAACCAGCTGTAAGTGTTTTATATTGTGCTTAGTCAAAGTACTTGGGCAGATGGCTGTTAAGTGATTTATCAATTCAAATTCAGCTTTCAATGTAGGGAATCACTACTACAGTTTTAAAATACAACTTTATTGTATTGTATTTTTATTTTTTGTACACTGGAAGACTTTGAAATAACAAGACCTATTATTTTGACTAAATGATCAACACCAACTAAATGATCTTTTTCTCCTTTTATTTTGAACGCAGGCAGGCTGTGGAGTTCCTCGGTAATGAAGGGCACATTTATTCCACTGTGGACGAGGACCACTACAGATCAACAGAGTCGGAGAACTGAGAAACGAGGAGGAATCCACTCCCGTTAGTGCTGCCTGAACATTTTCTTTTCAGACGCTCAAGAACTGAAGGGCCATCCAGTTGGCATCTGCATTTTGAATAGAGTCGTGTGAGCGAAAAACTGATGAGACGTGTATTGGTTTATTTCAGTTAGTTCCTGCTTTTAAAAGCATCTATTTTATATCCTGAATAAAGAGGAACCCTACAGTCTTACTGGAACACTCCTTTCTGAAGATGCTTACAAATATTAAACAATACCCTCCCCTCTCCCAAATGAGTATCTTGAACGAGCACTTAAATACAATATCCCATTGCAATAAATAACACTGGTGGCATTTTAGTTTCACTTCAGTTTTGGCTGACAGTCTTGTTGTATTTGTTTTCTATTTGTGACTCTTCTTTTGATCCCCAAAGCAGATAGTGAAAATAAAAGCTGTCATTTGCAGTACTGGTAAATTAAAGGTTGTGTGGTTCTGAATCGGATTAGTATCTATTTCATAAACAGCGTCTGTGACTATTGAGTCAAAGTTGACTTTCCCATAATGACGAGGGGAGAGAGATCCAGAGATGAGCGCTTTAGATTTGTATATGCGTTTCCTCAGACCTCAGTACTTACAAATAGTGAACCTCCACATCTATCCATGAAGCATGCTGTGAACCCCAGTTCCTCAGCACTTTCAGGGTGTTATTCACTGTAAATCCCCTTATCCCTGTGACTAGGAAAGGGGAGTTAGGGTTAGGGAGGTGGTAATGAAACCAACGAAGAGGAAAATTTGAATTGTTTTAGTGCTCAATAAGGCATGACTTACTGAAGTCATAAAGAATTCTAGCAGTTGGTGTAGTTGCTCACATTTGACATTTAAATTGTTACCATGTGGCTTATTTTTTATTTTATTTTTTGAGTGGGGAACTCACCCTAATAGATGTAGGATATACAATATTTGTTTTTGTACATGGTGATAATCAGTTAATAAATGGCAATTGTATACGATGCCTTTCTTTGGTCTGTTTGTTCCATTCATCTCAAGTGATTCTACATATTTTAATTGTTAATTTATGATCTTTTCAGTAAACCTGGATTCAGTCTTATTGCTGAACTGTTTCAGTGCCAACGACAAGAGCCTTTCTTCATTTTGCAGACCTCTTGCCTCATGCTCCTAAAAGATCAGGGTTGCACCATGCGTAATACAAGTACTGTATTAAACACAGAATATGGATAATAAAGCTTGCCACGGGTGTTCTTAAGAGCATTAATCTGGGGATCTATGGAGGAACCGATCGGTGTGTATGCCAAACCTGCATTGTTACACGTGCACCCAGTAGATCTAGACCACGTGACCATTCTACTAACTTTGTGTTTACAGCAGTGGCGAGGGATGTATGTTGCTTCCCTGTTACCCATTTTGTACTTCCATTAGCGACATCATCGGTCTCAAATGTAGAAACACATGTTATAGCAAACCTGTTTTCATTTTAAAACGGGATATCTGGTACTACTCGAGGTTAAAGAAAGTTCTCATAGTCTATGCCTTGTTTTCAGGATATATGTTACACTTGCGCTTCCTGGGTCATTTCAACTCAGCAGTGTCTTCTGGCTGAAAGCATGTGAATCAATAGGGGAAGCAGCTGATTGGTTAATGACAGGACAAGTTCCCATCCAGGTGAAATGACCGAGCTAGTGCAGCACTAACTGAAAGTATAGCCTGCAAAATGACATGCATTTAACCATAGCAGATAGCATGTTTAAAATGCATTTAATCATGGTACCAGATAGCATGTTTAAAATGAAAAATCCTGTAACGTATTTCAAAGCTAGCGGTCTGTATAATGAATGAAGATGTGCAACAGGTGAGAGAATTATTTTGTTGGCTAAAATTAAATTAGTAATTTACTATGACAGTGGAAGCCAGCCTCATAAAAGTTCAGCCCTGTTTAAAATGTAGTGTTTTATATTTAAAATGTAGTGTTTTATATTATTGCTGTTCATTAAAAGTGCAAAAAATGTGTCATTGTTGGGGGGAAAGAAAAGGCTTCATCTAAAAATGAACCCCATGACCTGTGTTCGTATGGTAAGCTTATAACCACATCAACTGTGTTCGTATGGAAAGCTTATAACCACATCAACTGTGTTCGTATGGTAAGCTTATAACCGCATCAACTGTGTTCGTATGGTAAGCTTATAACCGCATCAACTGTGTTCGTATGTAAGCTTATAACCGCATCAACTGTGTTCGTATGTAAGCTTATAACCGCATCAACTGTGTTCGTATGTAAGCTTATAACCGCATCAACTGTGTTCGTATGTAAGCTTATGACCACATGACCTGTGTTCATATGGTAAGCTTATGACCACATGACCTGTGTTCGTATGGTAAGCTTATGACCACATGACCTGTGTTCGTATGGTAAGTTATGAACGTGAGACCTGTGTTCGTATGGTAAGCTTATGACCACGTGACCTGTGTTCGTATGGTAAGCTTATGACCACATGACCTGTGTTCGTATGGTAAGCTTATGAACGTGAGACCTGTGTTCGTATGGTAAGTTATGAACGTGAGACCTGTGTTCGTATGGTAAGCTTATGACCACGTGACCTGTGTTCGTATGGTAAGCTTATGACCACATGACCTGTGTTCGTATGGTAAGCTTATAACCACATGACCTGTGTTCGTATGGTAAGCTTCCCATGTGGTAGTGCTTATACTGATCAATCATGTTTCTGTGTTCTTCACACAATGAGTTGCTTCAACCCTGGGACCATTTGAGTCCCAGTTCTCTGAGAATTTCTTGGGTGCTCTTGACGTCCTGCACAAAACCTTGTTGGTAACAAGATCTCCAAAGCTGCTGAATAGATTTATTTCAAGCTGCAGTATCCTAGGCGTACAGTAAAAGTGTGTTGATTTTATTTAGGGAAGGTTCAGGTCTAAAAAAATACATATACAGTACTGTGCAAAAGTTTTAGGCAGGTGTGAAAAAATGCTGTAAAGTAGAATGCTTTCAAAAATAGACATGTTAATAGATTATATTTATCAATTAACTAAATGCAAAGTGAGTGAACAGAAGAAAAATCTAAATCAAATCCATATTTGGTGTGACCACCCTTTGCCTTCAAAACAGCATCAATTCTTCTAGGTACACTTGCACAAAGTCAGGGATTTTGTAGGCATATAGTCAGGTGTATGATTAAACAATTATACCAAACAGGTGCTAATGATCATCAATTCAATATGTAGGTTGAAACACAATCATTAACTGAAACAGAAACAGCTGTGTAGGAGGAATAAAACTGGGTGAGGAACAGCCAAACTCAGCTAACAAGGTGAGGTTGCTGAAGACAGTTTACTGTCAAAAGTCATACACCATGGCAAGACTGAGCACAGCAACAAGACACAAGGTAGTTATACTGCATCAGCAAGGTCTCTCCCAGGCAGAAATTTCAAGGCAGACAGGGGTTTCCAGATGTGCTGTCCAAGCTCTTTGAAGAAGCACAAAGAAACGGGCAACGTTGAGGACCGTGAGACGCAGTGGTCGGCCAAGGAAACTTACTGCAGCAGATGAAAGACACATCATGCTTACTTCCCTTCGCAATCGGAAGATGTCCAGCAGTGCCATCAGCTCAGAATTGGCAGAAAACAGTGGGACCCTGGTACACCCATCTACTGTCCGGAGAAGTCTGGTCAGAAGTGGCCTTCATGGAAGACTTGCGCCAAAAGCCATACCTCGACGTGGAAACAAGGCCAAGCGACTCAACTATGCACGAAAACACAGGAACTGGGGTGCAGAAAAATGGCAGCAGGTGCTCTGGACTGATGAGTCAAAATTTGAAATATTTGGCTGTAGCAGAAGGCAGTTTGTTCGCGAAGGGCTGGAGAGCGGTACACGCATGAGTGTCTGCAGGCAACAGTGAAGCATGGTGGAGGTTCCTTGCAAGTTTGGGGCTGCATTTCTGCAAATGGAGTTGGGGATTTGGTCAGAATTAATGGTCTCCTCAATGCTGAGAAGTACAGGCAGATACTTATCCATCATGCAATACCATCAGGGAGGCATCTGATTGGCCCCAAATTTATTCTGCAGCATGACAACGACCCCAAACATACAGCGAAAAGTCATTAAGAACTATCTTCAGCGTAAAGAAGAACAAGGAGTCCTGGAAGTGATGGTATGGCCCCCACAGAGCCCTGATCTCAACATCATCGAGTCTGTCTGGGATTACATGAAGAGAGAGAAGCAACTGAGGCTGCCTAAATCCACAGAAGAACTGTGGTTAGTTCTCCAAGATGTTTGGGCCAACCTACCTGCCGAGTTCCTTCAAAAACTGTGTGCAAGTGTACCTAGAAGAATTGATGCTTGATGCTGTTTTGAAGGCAAAGGGTGGTCACACCAAATATGGATTTGATTTAGATTTTTCTTCTGTTCACTCACTTTGCATTTAGTTAATTGATAAATATAATCTATTAACAGGGCAGTACATGTATTTTCTAGTTAATGTCAGATAATGATATCCAAGTGATCTATTACCCTGTGTACTGCGGGACTTAATACATAGAAGGAAGGAAAAGGTTATTTCACACAAGCCCTGCACCGCCGTTCACACTACAACGTACCATATTTGCAGTGGTTTATTGCTGCACAAACATTTAATCAAGTACATACAGAACGTCACTTTCTCAAAACAGCCAACGTTGTTAAAAATATCACGGTTCCAGGCAACTGTAGATAAGCTGACCACAATCATGCTGTATTTCACAGCAAGTTCACTGCAGACCTAGAACATGTGTTTCTTTTACTGCAGCACTATGAAGAACATTATCATTACCCTAGATAAGGTAACCCCAGATTAGTGCTAATCGGAAAACCAGCTGTCACAGAAAAGGCTGTTTCTACTTTGGTGTCCAGCAGTGGCTTCATTTAGCTCTGTTTACAGTTTGAACTCCCTCAGGTTAGCTTTGTATTTCCAGACACTAAGATATTCAGTTTCAGTGTTTGTTTTCTCATTGTTGTCACAGATTTGTTTATATATTTTTATAGCACAACCTGCGTGAATATTAACATTCTCTCCTGGAGAGGCGCAACATCATGATTCAACTCAGAACTGCTGCACGTGTAACTGCACTGTCTCTTAGACTGTGGTTACAGTGCTCGCTTGCAGTGCGCAGGGTGGCTGGTTTGCTTCAGCCTCATCCCTGTTGCATGTGCAATGTTTAAATGCATGTAAAAGCATGGTTTGGATGCTTAGTTAATATTATATGGTCTGCTGTAAGATACAAGCGCCACGACTGGGTTTACTGGCCGCTCTGACCTTGAGTTGGTGAAAATCAGCTTGCATCTCACACAGCTCCCCAGTCTTTTGTGATGCAATCTCTCTGATCCAAGCCAGCCCTTTTGAAATACTTTCGTAATGACTCTGGATGCT
The DNA here is from genome assembly GCA_030684275.1 of Acipenser oxyrinchus oxyrinchus. Classification (NCBI taxonomy): domain Eukaryota; kingdom Metazoa; phylum Chordata; class Actinopteri; order Acipenseriformes; family Acipenseridae; genus Acipenser; species Acipenser oxyrinchus. Next base: position 7,445,509 of record CM060289.1, read on the forward strand.
TGGTATTCCAATCACCGTTGTGTTTTTTTTCTGGGGGTTGCAGTCTTTGCTGCTAAAATGTTACAGATAAATTAAAACAATTTCACCATTTATTTCTGATTATTATTAATAACGTGAGGCTTGTATAGTAATAGTCGATACGCAAACGTGGGTGCAAAAGGCTTTATTAAGATAGCACACAGGCGCACAGAGCAAGAGGGATAGTGCAGCTGTTTACTTACTAACAAGTCTCATTCACATTTCTCTCTCAGTCTCACTTCCTGTATCCCCTGCATAAAGGTCAATCCCAATACATGAACCCTAACACTCCAAACATGCATGAAATCAGACCTGTCATTGAAACATGCAGACACACAGTTCAAACACAGCGAAACTAATACAAATGTTCTGTCCTACAATATTATTATTATTATTATTATTATTATTATTATTATTATTATTATTATTATTATTATTATTATTATTATTTTTACTTAAAATAATCAGTAGCATACATACAAAAATATATATGTATATGGGAGGGGTAGGTATCACTGGAACAGCACAGTGCTTTACCATCCATACTCACTGAGACCTGAATTAACCTGCTTGCAGAGGGAGGGGAGGGTATCACTGGAACAGCACAGTGCTTTACCATCCATACTCACTGAGACCTGAATGAACCTGCTTGCAGAGGGAGGGGAGGGTATCACTGGAACAGCACAGTGCTTTACCACCCATACTCACTGAGACCTGAATTAACCTGCTTGCAGAGGGAGGGGAGGACAGTCACTGGAACAGCACAGTGCTTTACCACCCATACTCACTGAGACCTGAATTAACCTGCTTGCAGAGGGAGGGGAGGACAGTCACTGGAACAGCACAGTGCTGTGCTACCCATACTCACTGAGACCTGAATTAACCTGCTTGCAGAGGGAGGGGGAGGGTATCACTGGAACAGCACAGTGCTTTACCACCCATACTCACTGAGACCTGAATTAACCTGCTTGCAGAGGGAGGGGAGGACAGTCACTGGAACAGCACAGTGCTGTGCTACCCATACTCACTGAGACCTGAATTAACCTGCTTGCAGAGGGAGGGGAGGACAGTCACTGGAACAGCACAGTGCTGTGCTACCCATACTCACTGAGACCTGAATTAACCTGCTTGCAGAGGGAGGGGTAGGTATCACTGGAACAGCACAGTGCTTTACCACCCATACTCACTGAGACCTGAATTAACCTGCTTGCAGAGGGAGGGGAGGACAGTCACTGGAACAGCACAGTGCTGTACTACCCATACTCACTGAGACCTGAATGAACCTGCTTGCAGAGGGAGGGGAGGGTATCACTGGAACAGCACAGTGCTTTACCACCCATACTCACTGAGACCTGAATTAACCTGCTTGCAGAGGGAGGGGAGGACAGTCACTGGAACAGCACAGTGCTGTACTACCCATACTGACTGAGACCTGAATGAACCTGCTTGCAGAGGGAGGGGAGGACAGTCACTGGAACAGCACAGTGCTCTACCACCCATACTCACTGAGACATGAATTAACCTGCTTGCAGAGGGAGGGGAGGACAGTCACTGGAACAGCCCAGTGCTCTACCACCCATACTCACTGAGACATGAATTAACCTGTTTGCAGACGGAGGGGAGGACAGTCACTGGAACAGCACAGTGCTTTATCACCAATACTCACTGAGACCTGAATGAATACCACAAAACAGTTAAATGACTGGCTTTCTGAAAATAATATACAATTTGACTTTAAATTAATTACAAAAGAACAGTTAAATAATATCCTGAGAGATTTCTATTCTGGGCTGGAATCCACAATGATTTCTTAAGTTTCTCTTCCGTTTTTCTTAAGATAGATATTTTTTCTTATGGAAGATTTTTCTTAAGTTCTATTCATGAAGGGTGATAATATTATTAGCTACTGAAATTCTTAAGAAATTCTTAAGCCGTTACCAAGGAATTTCAGTACCCATTACCAAGGAAGCTAAACTAGCTAATAATAACACTCAACATATTTTTAAACAGCCCACTGTACTAAGTAAGCCCAAAGCGCCATTGTTGACAAAAAGGGTTGTATTTTGGTGCATAATAAAACTTTTCAAACATTAAAACATATTTTGAAATGTTTTTATGTTAAGCTTTACAGAATAATTTATTGTATTTGGAGAACATTAACAGTAATTTGTGATTTCGGAGATATTCTAAGGGATTCTCTCGATCTATCAAACGCCTTTCAGTCCTCAAATTTTCATTTATTATGTCTTGAACCACAAACGCTGCCATGATACGCAGCTACTAATGATAGAACAAGCTACAAACTTTCTTAAGTCACCTCAAGAGTTCTTGTAAGTTTTTTCTTATATTTAAGAAAATATTATGTCTAAGAATCATTGTGAATTGCACTTAAGAAAAATTATGAACTTAGGAAATTCTTAAGAAGTTTCCATGGTAACTAAGATAAGAATGTTCTTAAGTTGCTTTGTGGATTCCAGCCCTGGTAACAAATACCTAACAACACACCAAGAACTGACAATATCCAGCACAACCCATGCCCTCTCGTGCCTTATTGCTTAAACATAAAAAGGATTCATATACATCTTAATCCTAATGATCTTGGTGATGGACCCTGAGTGTTATGCTTCACTTAACTCTCGCTGTGGACATTATCTCAGATAGCAATGCTGAAGCATGAAGAATTTAAAACACTCTGAGGAAGCTGACAGGGTGGGATAGCACTTCCACTGTTCAGAAAGCAGTCAGGCATCAAACAGGACACCCAGAGGGCTTCGGGGTCCTGAGAAGACATCCTCAAATCACACCTGCTGCTGCTGGGAGAGAGAAACACGAATCAGACATCTTACACCAATCAGACATTCAAACTGGGAGGGTCCTTGAAAAATGTGCTTCTTCATTACCCAGTTTTTACACCACTTTAAAAAATTAATCCATCAAATAGTTTTTGATGGACACCCATCAAGTGTCTTAAAGCCCATTCTCCAAGGTTTTAAAACTGAATTCAAACGCATTACGGTACCATAACAGATGCTGTGGTTAGTTCATGCCTTTGTGATTCTGTTGCTGTGTTAGGAAACGTCCCCACTGTCGTGTCATTCTGCTAATGGCTGTCTTATTGGTACCTTTCTGCTATCCATTATTACAGAACCTTTGTATTGCCACAACAGTTACCCCATACACTGCAATGACAACGCAGTAGTTCTGTGCCACTGAACAGTGGTATCTTACTGCAGACAGCCAAGATCCATGTTTTGATCCAATACACAGTGCCGATAATACAACTGCAGTGCAGACAGTGTTCTGTTGTATAGGGTGGCACCGAGTACTCAAGGAAAGAGAAGAGAGAGCTTCAGAGACGGGAGCCGACTAATCTCACGTCACGTGATTGAAACCGCACGCTTCACGACATTCCAGAACATTATCAAACAGTTTGAAACAATTTCAAGCAGTTTTAAAATGTAGTGTGCGAATGGCAAAGTTAGAAACAGCATGTTCACAAACAGAGCACCAGATCCAAATCGACATTTACCAAATTAGTTGTTGTTACCCCTACTATTGTATCAGGCCCCTGGTGCAAATCCATTGTGTTGCCGTTGATGGTGGTGCAGTGGTCTGGTACTGTACCTGTGAGGTGCTTCAGGATCATACCCTGGGATTAGAATGGGATCGATGGGGTTACTCTATGATTTTATAGGGTCATGCAAAACTTGGCCTCTACACAACAAGCGAAACTGTGGAGCGATGCGACAAAATGAATAGAACCTATACTATGAGCGACGGGGGAGTGACACCAGGGCAACACTGGAGCGACATGAAGTAAGTAGCATTAAATCCTATTTTTTGCGATTTGTCATGCGACAACTAGGGAATTAACCAATCAGAGAGCAGCTTCAATGCATGTCGTCCAGCAGTATCCAATGACGGAGGTGTAATAGTGTCAGATATCTGTCAGGTTTTGTAGAGACAAAAAAGAGCTATATTTGAAGCACATTCACAGCTTCAATTGCACCTTTTTCATATCTGATACTACTACTACTACAAAGAAGAAGAAGAAGAAGAAGAAGAAAAATAAGAAGAAGAAGAAGAAGAAGAAGAAGAAGAAGAAGAAAGGGAGCAGAGTTTTTCCGGTCAGGATGTTTCCATCACTACCTGTGTTTTCAGTAGAACAGTATTGCCTCATGAGAGCTCTTTATGGAGTCCTCAATTGACTCGTAATCGTGATCGCTGTCGTCATCAGAAACAGCAACTGAAAGACACAATAGGTTAGGTTAGGCTAGCAGAGAAATCCTCCAACACTGTGAAGCTCACACAGTTCTCTTGAGTGCAGACCATAGTCATGGTGTTTCTCACACTAAACTCATGAGAAGACCTTTTAAAGGTCAAGGTTTACCCTTGTGTGCTAGCTGTAGCACTTTCAGATCGTTCTATTAGAATCTTTACTGAAGCGTTTTACCAACACACAATATAATCGAAGAGAAAACCCTATTTATACCAGTAGTGATGTTCTGCATGACTATATCAGTTATTTCCATGCTACAAGCAAAGCAAATAGAAACCTTCCGCTTAGATTTCAGTCCTTCTGTCCCACCTTTGATTTTCTTCTTGGCCTTCGTGGCATTGGGGGTCTTGGTGTATTCGTTGAGGTGGGCGTCCTCCTTTCCTTTCCCCTTGGGTCTCCTAGGGGCTAGCACTGGGGGCTTGTCAGGAAAGCTCTTAAGAGTCTGTGTGATGAAAGAAAGGGCTTTACCTGTCCTGTTATACTAATGCACCACAGTAAATCTTGTTTAAAAGCATATTTGTTTGAAAAGGCATTTCTTGGTACATTGCTGTTAGGTTGTGAATTGATTTGAAATAGCTGACTAACAAATAAAAATGCGTTGCGCGCTTTGAGAGGACCTGGTTTTGAAAGGCGCTATATAGATGCAATGTTGTTGTAAATCTTTACAGTAGGCTGTCGTCTACCCTGGTTTTTCCTGCTCATGTTTGTGATGTCATATTTCTTCTCGAAACTGGGCCTTTGAGACCTTTCCAATGAATGGAAGTACACGATAGGTAAGCAGGGCCGGATTAACACAAGGGATTTAGGGGCTGCAGCCCAGGGCCTCAGATTTTGAGGGGCCTAAAAAATATATATAATTTATAATACAATATGTAATAAGTTGCGTGTGACTGTATGGATAGGAACAACAGGTCTGTTTAACCCAGCCGTATTGCGTTGAGGAGCGGGGACTGCCTGATCATGACTTTTATCAGGTGTGCTGCAGCGAAAACGCGACGCAGATCAGAACCTGTAAATGTCTGACAAAGCAGCACCTAGGAAGTATGAGAGTGACGCTGAAAAGCAGAAACACAACAGCGCGAGGAAGATATGTTAAACAAAACACCAACACTCACACGCTATTTTAATACAGTACCAACAAATGTATGAAGGTACCAGTACTTTGGAAAATACTAACGCACGCCTTAACCAGCGAGATATGATTGGCTGTCTCACTTCTTTGGCTCTGAGCTTCCTGCTACTTTCCTAATGGCTGATGGGATTTGCAGTTCTTAAGTGTAATAAACCATTAGACGCAAATTGGACCGGACCAAATGAGACTGTAATGAATGAACCATGGGAGCCGGATAAAGTACCTCTGAGGGCCAGATTCGACCAGTGGGCCTTGTGTTTGACACCCCTGCTCTGGAGGAAACTGTGTACATGAGTTAGTAACAGCTGTGGTAAAAGTCAAAGCTATCTAAACAGTAACTTCACGGTTGGTTAACTGTACAAGGAAACAAGGCCCCCTGAGTGTCCAAATGCCCAAGACCTTGTCGAAGCAGCTAAAAAATGTTGTATTCAGTAGCTTTAAAACCGAAAGCTTTTATGACATTCGATTTCTTGCACAATGACAAGTCTGTTTACAGCCTTGGGACGCCAGCACAGCAGTTAAAATGACAGCGGCCTTTTAAACCAATGCTGAAGTTAATTGCCATTGATTGGTGTACTCAATTGTACACATGAGGAAGGACAGCTGTTCTTGTTTTGAAATCAACATGTTAATGAATGGATTTATTGAATACCTGCTGATAAATATTTCTTAAATATCTCTACTGTTGGACATAACGACTGGGAATCCCTTTAGAAATAAGTGGGACTGTTAAATCTACTCTGAAATCTTTTTTTGTACATAATTTAGTATCATGGAAAAACACTGATTACTGGTTAGCTTGGAAAACTGTATCCCTACATCCCTCCCCCTGGCACTCACACTCACACACACACACACACACACACACTCTCACACACACACACACACACTCACACTCACACACACACACACGCTCGCACACACACACACACACACACACACACACACACACACACACACACACACACACTCACACTCGCACTCACACACACACACACACACACACTCACACTCACACACACTCACACACACACACACACACACACACTCGCACACACACACTCACTCACACTCACACAGTGATTCTTACCGGAGAGGGGCAGAGCCTCTGTGGGTTTTCGGAGATGGTGAGCTTGGCCAGTCGGGGGGGAATGGTCTCCACAGAGTGAAGGGGTGGGACTTTAGCCAGAGCCTTAGTCTTTTCCGGGACTTTTGACGAAGATGTCCTCCTCTTGGGCGGCCGAGGGGGCGGGGCCGCGTCCGAGACGGTGAGCTTGCGGAAGTCGTAGTAGAAATTGTCCGTCACCTCACATAAGTGCTGCTGCTTCAGGACAGGGGCCTTGTTCTTTTCCCAGGGCAGGGGGTCTTTGGTGAAGGAAACTGACATGTTGATCCATTTGGCAGGCAAGTAGAAGCAGTCCTCGGGGGCAGCTGGTAAGCTGGCCAGCACGGTGGGCTCCAGGGTGACCTCCTCCAACCGCAAAGTGGAGAAGGTGCCCAGGAGATCATTCTCCAAGGAAGGGTCCCGAACCGCCACCTTCACATCCAGAGGCAGAATGAATTTCTCACAGATGTCCAGAATACTGTACTTTGTGTGGTCGCTGATCTTCTCCAGAAAGCTCCCTTCTAGGTACATGGGTAGCGAAATCTGCTCACAGTCCTCCTCATCATCATCACATTCATCGCTACCCGGTTGCACACCAGCCCAGGCTCCTTTCCCAGGTAGCTACCTCCACCTGGCTTTGATCAAGCACCTCAAGCTGGTCTCCAATACTCAGGGCAGGGAGATCCTCTTCAAGGCTCTCACAGTACTTGGAGACGGTGACTTTCATGCCGGCATTCTTGCTGGCGGCCACAGAGAGGTCATAGACGGTGTGGAATTCTCGGGTCTCCTCCGAAGCGCCCCGTAGCTCTGCAAGATCAGGAAGTACCTCTTGGGCTTCTTGCCAGCCACAGTGGAGGCCAGGACCATCTTGGAGTGGACAGCTCCGTGGATCAGGAGGTGGTTGCCTTTCCAGCGCCGCAGCCACTCACACTTGAAGAGAGGCTGGCTCTCGGGTCCCTCCAGGATTTCCGAGAGCGTTGGGAAGACGCCGTGAGGCTGGGACAGGATCTCGCTCAGGGATAGGGGAGATGAAGGTCACGCCTCGGCACTGTTCAGTCACATCTATCAAATCCACCTCCAGGTTCGAGGGAATCTTTACTAAGTTCTTTCTTACTGAAGAAGAAAGACAGAACACTTTGATTAATTTATTTTGTTAGATATATTTAAGCAAGATGGATCCACTGAGATGAAGCATCAAGTTTTTAGTATTCAGTCACTGAGGTAAGGGATTATAGACTTGAGGTACGGGCTAAAGATTCACTGAGACAGGGGCTAAAGATTCACTGAGGTGCGGGCTAAAGATTCACTGAGACAGGGGCTAAAGATTCACTGAGACAGGCGGGCTAAAGATTTGTTTGAAAGTTTGTTTGGTCGGGCATCTGATTTACCAGGCTTTCATTATGCTTTATTGCTCTTTGCAATGCTTTCACTGAGGTACACTTTCAAGGGAAGCACTCCTGCCATAGAGATATGTGACTGGGATTTGAGACAGGGAATTGAGATGGGCAGTTGTGGGTACTGCTGTCTTTGTTCCTTTGTCTTTCAGTGTTGTGCCCTTAGTTGCAAAACGGGGTTAAAATGAAGGAATATGTCATTGTGGGTTATGAATAAAATCCCATTAAAAAACCAACACATGATGGGCGATATTCAATCAACCTAAACAGTAATTGATCTAAATGCTGTAACTGTTTAAAGAATTACATAATGCAATGGACCTGATGAGTTGATGATACTGACACCAGCACATAACATGTACTTGCTCTCTACTGTAGAGCTTGCTCTCCAGTTGAATGGTAAGACATTCACTTTTAACTGCATGCTTTATACAGTTCAATATATTTTTGATTCACATTATTAAGCAATTATTAAATGTTCTCAGCTGATGACCCTGATCCCTGTCGCCAGGGATTTCATCCCTGTGTGGAAAAGACCTATTGAGAATCCCCTTTTAAAAGTTTATCACAGTATTCTGGCACGGTATCATTGCAGTTTCACCATGCTTTCCCCATGGTTATACTGGCATTTACCACAGTTTACCCTGTTTTGCCATGTTTATAATTATACCTTAAAATACCTGGCTATTCTTTACAATGCTCACCTATGCTTTGTTCACTGGGCTGTATTACACGTTGCTGTGCTGTTACTATAGTAACCCTCTAGAAGGATAGTGGTGCTTACAGTGCATGATGGCCTGGATCTCATAGACAGGGCAGAGCAGCAGCGTGCCCCGGGACTGGGCCTGGGGATCGCACATCCTGACCCGGCGAGAACAGAGGTGAGAGGAGGCCAGGAGCTGGGACAGGGAGTAGCTCTGCTCGTCCAGGCACTCGTAGAACACCCCGTGACAGGTCAGGGGGATGTGCAGGGAGACCTGCTCCTGCTCTCCGTCCATGATGCAGTGAGCTGTCCGCCGGCCCCCATGCTCCTCCACGCTGACGAAGGTCAGGGGCTCCCCGCTGCGCACCACCAGCCCGTCGTAGAACACGTCCACATGGCTCACGAAGCAGAAAGACCTGTCCTCGTCTGTCCCCGTCCTCACCATGGTCACAATCTCCTCCACTGTGGAGTAGGGCAGGGACTCTGGCAGCAGCTCAAAGGAACCTGGGCAACAAGCAAGAGGAAGAGGCAGTAACTGTCAGGAGATACAGAGCCAGCTTCCCAGCGTTTCAGTGTGTTTAGCATGCGTGTCAAGGGAAAGTGTGTTTGAAAACAGACAGTGGAGGTACTTACAGGCTTTTCATGCCATGGTAACTACACTCACCTATTTATATTTACATCTATTAATGTGTTTGTGATGTCATCTACTACATAGTTAACAATGTACGATCTGCTATTCCTTTCTATTTAATCATACAGGCATCACGGTACTGAGTTTTGCTACTTTATTCTCTATTTGCAACTTCACATATTATATATATATATATATATATATATATATATATATATATATAAGAATTGTGGTAATAGATATTTTCAGCATTACAAGATCCCATTTAAATCATTGAAAGTTTTGATTGGCTTTGTACATCAATCAGATTACTATAATTTTATAGTCTACTTTGAGCCTCTCACTGAAATGTATCAATCAGTCTGTCTGAGCCTCTCACTGAAATGTATCAATCAGTCTGTCTTGAGCCTCTCACTGAAATGTATCAATCAGTCTGTCTGAGCCTCTCACTGAAATGTATCAATCAGTCTGTCTGAGCCTCTCACTGAAATGTATCAATCAGTCTGTCTGAGCCTCTCACTGAAATGTATCAATCAGTATTAAAGATCCTGTCCAGGACATTTCAATGTTGTGATAATGAGTAGGGTGACACCAATATTAGTGATATCGCACTGCTGTTTGAAGTTAAATGCCATTTAAGAGACCAGGGGAACATCTGAAACAAGTGGTCAAACGTTTTGCATCACCATATAGAATTAACATTAACTCAAAGATATGTTTTAAAGGAGGGGCAAAGACTGACAAGTCACCTAGTAAACACAGCGAGAGACGTCACAGCCAAAGATACAAGATAGAGTGCTCAGTACCTTCTGCCAAAACTGTTGCTATTGGACAGTACCACAGAGCATGGATCGTAACTGCCTACCTCATCTCCTGAACAGTGCTGGCATGTCAGGGAGTCTGAGGAAAGGTGTGTGTGCTCTGTGATTTATTCATGACAATGGACAGTTATTCAACATTCCTACAAACTGACAAGTATTACTGCATATTTTACCCCACATCCCTCGCCCGCTTATTAATGGGGTAGACAATGTCCCCTTCATTGGATCCCAAGAAAGGATATATATTAGAAACACACTGATTCACCCCTCTGCATTTCAAAATAATTCAGAGCCAAAGCAGAAGAGGGAACAAGTATTAGTCTGGTGGATAGTTTCGTTTTGAAGATACTGAAAGTAATTTATGAAGGCCAGATCTTCCTGCAGCCTCTAAAAAGATAGAAACTTCCTCTAAACTGTGGCTTAGATGGTTTACCTGCTATCAGAAAATCTGGATTGTGCCAAATGAGAGAACATTGAGGTGGGTGCAGGATTGTGCCAAATGGGAGAGCATTGAGAGGGGTGCAGGATTGTGCCAAATGGGAGAGCATTGAGAGGGGTGCAGGATTGTGCCAAATGGGAGAGCATTGAGAGGGGTGCAGGATTGTGCCAAATTGTGCAGGACTGCGTCAAATTGACCCTATCGAAAGCCTACTCTGTCTGAGGAGACAACGACCAGTAGGATTCTTACTTTTATCAGCCAGATGCATTTATTAAAAAGACGTCTAGTATTATCTGATGAGTGCCTGTTTTTCGTAAAACCAGTTTGGTCTGAATGAATCAGACATGGAAGGGCCCTTTCTAGCTGTGACGCAATAGTTTCACTTTCTATTTTAATATCAGTATTTATTCATGATAATGGACGGGAATTGGCACAAAGTGAAGGAGCTTTATTCTTTTTCAGCAGAAGAGAGAATAAGGCTGTGTTTATAGGCTGTGGCCGGGAATTAAAAATATAGACGTGATTAACCAAAAGTGCTTATAAAATTCAATGAGATATCCATCCTGGCCAGTGGATATTCCACGAGGCACGGCAAACACAGCTTTATTAAATGCTTGCCCTTTAGTTAATGGTATGACGTCTGTCTTTGAACTGCAAGGGCATTGGTTCCTGTCCAGCTCTTGCTTCTCCATTGAATTGAAAAGGCTGAGATGCTGCTGAGCCACTACACAGTGTAGCTTGATGAAAGCAGGATGCTGAAACCTGTGTCTACTGGGCTAACACGTTTGATTTGATTTACCTTTGTAACTGAGCGGCAGATCGAAGGTCTCTTTGGTGTTCACATCCTCACAGGAGACCTTCAGGAGCTCAGTGCTGATGACCTTCACCAGATCCCCTGTGGACAGACAGACCTCGCAGCCAGACATCTCGTACACAGACCCTGACACACACACACACACACACACACACACACAGACATAGTTATTGTTCATGAGACACCATTAACCTTCATGGTGAACTGTAGTTATCCTTCATGGTGAACTGTAGTTAACCTTCATGGTGAACTGTAGTTATCCTTCATGGTGAACTGTAGTTAACCTTTCATTAAAGATGGACCAATAACCCATGAGCAGGTTGCTTAGAGCCATACTTATCCTTTAAAAAGTTCCCCTAGTAAAAGTCCAGCAAAGTGTAAGGAAACACAGTGAAAGCATGGTAAAGCACAGGCAAGCATTGTATATCACAGAGCGGCATGGTAAAGCAGATTAAAATTTATGGTAAACTCTGGCAAAGGTAAAGTATAACCCTGGGAAAACTGTGCTGTGGTAGTGCAATAAACACAGCACTTCATGAAATATCCTGTTTATATAACAAGTACAATGTAATGGAAAAGAAAACATGTTTAAACCTGAATTAAACAGCTGAATTCAGAGAATGACTTTCTTTAGATCAAGCTCCTAACTGCTTAGCAACGTGGTGTCATTTTGGAATAGTGCGATTCTAACATGCTGCCATAGGATTTGAATGAATGGGAAAGCAGGTAGAAAAACCAAATTCGCTCAGCAGTGTTGAATACGAAGCAGTTATTAAACGCTAGATCTGTGAACACATGGTGCATTTAAGAGTGAGTAGCTGGGTAAACAACATGTTCATTAGTGGTGAAAACTTTGGACAGGAGCTGAAGTTAACTGAATAGCTTCCTGAGTAACTTCAGAGAAGAGGCTTCACTGGTAAACACAGCTCTCTCGACTTGCTGAAAAGCTATGCACACTCATCTGTTTCTCAGCTTCAGCCTCAGTTACTAAATGACTTTATTTGGACTGCATTTTGTATTCTTATTGGCAACAGTAAAAAAATAATCATTAATATTTTTTACAATAATAATAATAATAATATTAATAATAATAATAATAATAATAATAATAATAATAATAATAATAATAATAATAATAATAATATCAGTAAGATGTAACAGATTGCTTTTTAGAGCTAGTTCTTGAAACGGTTCTCGAAACACACATAACGAAAATATGCTGCATCACAGTCTACTACATATTGTGCTACTGTACTTTATACTTGAAGCATTTAAATACTGTACAGCAACTGACTTGCATGTAAACCTTCAGTGCTTTGGAAATGACTATATGACTGACAAATGTGAGTGCTATTAACCAGTGTGATAATAACTGAAGTGATTTTCTCAGAAGTCTCCATTGACTGCCATTATATTCTGTCTAGGACATTTCAATGGCGGAGGGTGACACTCATAAGAGTATTATTTGAATGTGGGGAGGACACAGAACTTGTCAGGTTGTGATGGTTTCCTGAGGAAGGAAGCTGAAACTCTCTAATTCTCAGGCCACTGACCCCCTCTCCTCTGCCCCCCTCCCCTCTCCAGTGTACTCACATGTACTAGAAGTAAGTTGCCAACAGATTTGCTGCCTATTAACCTCTTCAGTGCCTTTAAAGAGAAGTCTTGACATACTGTCTCGCCTACCTTTGCTCAGGTAAAGGGCAGTGTTGTGTGATGCACTCCCATTACAGATTGTGTACCCTGCAGACAAGCCTGGCTTGCACAGTGGTGAAGACACTCGCTCGCAGTATGCATCAACAACGAGGCTTGTCATGACTGTATTTTTAAAGGTTGTAACAGTGTATGAACAAATAAGTGTGGTCTGTTTAAAAACACACTGCCTCTATCTGGCCAAGCAATGTCTCATTTGGGTCTCGTTCAAAAGCTGAAATCTTGTGAGATGTCATCCATCGCCAACCAGGTTTAGAGATGCAACTGCAATGGTTCATCTGAGGATTATTTTCCAGCTATCTACTAATGAAGAAAAATCAAAAACAGTAAGTATAACTGTTATAGATGTATAAAACACACATTAGAAATGTTACCATGTAATACACACATGTGTAAGCGATCAGGATTGAGGGCAGTCTGTGAAACTGGCAGCACACGCAGTCATAGACTACATTATCACTGCTCCTCTCTTAGATTAGACTGACAATGTGCTGTTGCGTGTTTGCAAAATGTTTCAGGATTTTAGTAGAATGATGGAAAAGTGCCATTCTTACCCTGGCAACAGGAACACAAACAGAATTATCCACTATATATGAATGAAACCCAAGCGCAGGTTATACCACCTTTCCATGAACCTCAGAACTCAGGAAAGTGCTCGAATTGCCCCCCCCCTCACCTCCGTTTTTAATTTACTCGAGTTGACTCCCAATTCGGACGGGAGACCCAATTCTCTGATCCGATTTCATTCTTTGGGCTGGCCTGAATTCTAAAGTCTGAACTCGGGCTGGGAGGAAATTACATCACTAAATGTCAATCAGAAATATTGTAGGGGGCAGGAACGTACCGTATAACGGGACATTTTGGTTGGTATTAAATTTGGCAGATTTGCTGCCATGGGAAATTTTGACTGTTTTTAAATTGCCGTTTTTTTAGCACGTTCACAAAGAAAATTGCAACGCAGTTTTGCATCTATACTTTTAATTCCGAAAACAAATAAATGTTTACTTAATGAAATTTGTCTGGTAAAACATTATCTCATTTACAGTAATTCGCTATAGCATCTACAATGTCACTGCATCAACTTGGAGAGCAACAAAGAAGCCCTTCTAATCAGTTACAGTATTTATTGTTCTTATATGGACCTTAATTTTAAGGTACCGGTAAACTTTTACAATAAGCATTTGCTTGGTTCACAACATAACACAGTGGAATGACCACAGTATCATGTAATTGTGAGGCAGTATGTCCACATGTGAAAACTTTAACAATACAAAGTCGAAACGAAAATGCTTTCACTTGCTTCGAAATAATTTCAAACTGGTTAATAGATTATCGACAGTAACGATCAACCATTTTGTTACAGACTTTTTAACAAGTCTGGCATAAACAGTGGTGTCTGTTACTTAATTAAACCCTTGAAAAAAAAACACAAAAATGCATAAACATAAAAAGTACAGTCCTACTACATTAACAGGCACAGTTTCCAGTGCCTCTGGGTTTCTGATCACATCAGATCAATTCCAGATTTTTTAAATCCTTTGATGGAAATGTCCGGTCTACTTTTAATGTTTTCAAACAAACTGTGTTCATCACTGCCATTCGTATATCCTCTTTGACATCTGACACATTATTCCCCTTGTCCAGTGCTTCTTTAACCTGTTCTGCATACCAGTCTACCAGGGGGGGAACGCTGTGAGTACTGTATGCAACCATCTGGTGATCCAATCAAAACTGCCAATATAAATAATCCAAAATAAATTATTAGATAGATAGATAGATAGATAGATAGATAGATAGATAGATAGATAGATAGATAGATAGATAGATAGATAGATAGATGATTATGTAGTGATAGAGCAATGTATATATATATATGTACTGCGTGAAACAAATGTGAAAGAATATCTAGATGGATTTATCTTTTAAATTGTTGACAATTTGACTATAATACCGTGTTCACGTCTTGACATTTAACTCGCAAGTATTTCTGGGGAAAATCAGTAGCATTTCCTGCCCAACTCACGTGATAACTCGCGTAACTTGGAAAAGCATGGAAACATGACCTTTTTCACCAACTTCACGAGTTCTTGGAGAATTCAGGCCAATTCAAGCGCACTTGAGTCGACTCAAGTTGGCTGTCCATGGAAACGAGGTATAGTCTAGCACAGGGGTTTCCAACCCTTGTCCTGGAGAGCTACTGGGGCTGCTGGTTTCAACCAATCTCTCAGTTACTTAATTGAACCAGTTATTAGCTTAATTAGTCCAGATTAACAGGTGCTCCAGATCTTTAGCCACTGATGATGTAAAGACACCTATGAAACCTGCTGGAGAGGGGCTCTCAGGGACCAGGTTTGGAGACCCCTGCTCCAGCACATCGAAGAACTCTTTTTTCATGTAAAAATAGAACAAGATTTTTAGCAAGTTGTACAGCAAGTCACTTCTCTCATGGATAAAGCAGAAGAACCGTTGTCAAAAGTACCATTTTCACTCTTTCGCTACAGAGTACTTCCTCAAAGATGCATGTGAATGAACTCCTACAAACTCTTCTGTCTTGAGAGCTGTTTGACTCCACATTGTGTAACAGTGCTTCTTGCTGAGACCAGAAGACTGCCGCATCTTTCCCAACGCAGATGCTGCTTAGGGGGAAGTGATAATCAGATGAAAGATTCCTTGAGCTAAGGGCCCGGGTTCAGGCCATTCCAATCACTGTGTCTCCAGCAGTCAGGTGATTGTGTGACTGATGGCTGCTCGTGACCAGAGGAATGTGCCGCAGTCTTTCACTGCTACTCTCTAACAGGATGGTGTTGGGTAGGACCTGCCATGCCAAGAGTCGCTCAAGACGAGAGGAAAAGATACTTGCGCTTGCTTGAACTTTACACTAGTTGAAGCTCCCCGTAGTGCTGTTTCCAATAGCATCTCGCCCTGTGGTCAACTGTGCAGCGTTTTGGGGACAGTACTGTGCAACGTAACAGTGAGAAGGGTACTTGCATCTCCCTATAAATTATAAATTGCCCGACAAGGTAAGCACAACAAGATGTTCTCTAATCCTTTGACATTTTAAACTTACAAAAGAATCATGGAAATTGATTTTTTTTTTGACATAGCTTTGTAAACTAGCTTTCATTGGGAATATTCACACACAAATATATACAAACAGTATGTATGTATTTGATTTTTAAATACAACTATGGCCAAAACTTTTACCTCACCCTATAGAATTAACTAAATTCTCTTCATAGAGTCGAATGAAACCTCCTGAATAATGTTAACATATTGAATTACATACAGCTGAAAAAATTTAAAGAATGTGACATTTCAAAATCTAACGTGAAATACTGCACTACTATTATGGTTTCTGGTAGACTTTTGTGATAGTAGTTTGTAGTTTATTTGATTACTTGATGTTAAATAAAACTAAATTATGTTCAGCTGTACATGTAGGTAATTTATAAGGGAGTCTTTAGTCTTTAACTACAGCTGATAAATAATTTACTTGATTTCAGATAATTCCGCACGTTGTACAGTAATAGCATCAAATGTAGTGTTAATTATTAAACCCAGGCTCACACTAAAGCTTATGTAGCACAGAAGACCTGATTATCATTCAACAAGGATTTGTTGTGCTTCTTTTCAGAAATACCCAGATTAGATTAATCATCAGCGAAATACATTTGAATGATTTATGGGTTGCAAAAATAATTTTACTGTGGGAAAATGCAGAACAAAAATTCTCAATAAATCTGTCTGCAATAACTAAGTAAATAAATAAATCAAACTGGTAGCAATGCACAAGAGAATATCAGCTCATGTAACTGCACATCTATTTATTTTATAGGTCTCAAATGTGCAGTTTTGAAAGAAACACATGTTCTAGCAAACATGGATTTCTGTTTCAGAACATGATATCTGGACAACACTGTCTTGTACTTCCTGGGTCATTTCACCTGGAGAGTGAAACTGTCCCCACCCTTCACTGGCATATTTCCTGTCAATAACCAATCAGCTGTTTCCACTAGTGACTGACATGCTTTCAGCCAGTAACAATTGCCTGTAAAATGAACAGCACAAGTAACGTTACATTCAGAGCTGTAGATAAAGTTGCTTCATAAAGTCGAATGAAACTTGCTGAATAATATTACGTTAACATATTGAACATACTGCTTTGCAGTTTCCCATACACTTCATAAAAAACTGACACAAATTTCGAAATCTTACATGAATTACTGTACTGTTATTATGGCTTCCGGTAGACTTTTGCAATATGATTTTGTAGATTACATGATGTTAAATAAAATATATAAATTATGCTCATACAGTTTTTTTTGTTTGTTTTTTTTTATTATGTCACAATCTTAAAACTGTAGATTATGCAAAACACTTGGCCATAGCTGTACATCTGGACAGCATGACGACTGGACCAAATGACCACAGAGTGTTCTGGAACTGACATCATTAAGGATATGAAACTTGCCTTTAAGCTGAGGTTCTACATGCTGAACCTGAGGGCCTTTCCCTGGACTTTCCTTATTGCTGTGTGTGTTTGGTTGGTAGTGTGATTTCACGCTACCCTTATTGTTGTGTGAGTTTGTTTAACACTTTAATAAAAGTGTATGGTTTCACTCTACCCCTTGTGTGCCGTTGTCTCTGCTTGACTCCTGGGGTTCCAAGAATCTACATTTAAATAAAGAGGGTTTTTTTCCACTCAACAGATGTATCGATGGATTCATACAGATGCCTATTGACTGCATTTGGTATTGTGCTGTGTGCTGCATATTGCAGGGGACACAGCGACGCACACACACAGATCATTAGGTATTGTGCTGTGTGCTGCATATTGCAGGGGACACAGCGACGCACACACACAGATCATTTGGTATTGTGCTGTGTGCTGCATATTGCAGGGGACACAGCGACGCACACACACAGATCATTTGGTATTGTGCTGTGTGCTGCATATTGCAGGGGACACAGCGACGCACACACACAGATCATTTGGTATTGTGCTGTGTGCTGCATATTGCAGGGGACACAGTGACGCACACACAGATCATTTGGTATTGTGCTGTGTGCTGCATATTGCAGGGGACACAGCGGCACACACACAGATCATTTGGTATTGTGCTGTGTGCTGCATATTGCAGGGGACACAGCGACGCACACACACAGATCATTTGGTATTGTGCTGTGTGCTGCATATTGCAGGGGACACAGCGACGCACACACACAGATCATTTGGTATTGTGCTGTGTGCTGCATATTGCAGGGGACACAGCGACGCACACACACAGATCATTTGGTATTGTGCTGTGTGCTGCATATTGCAGGGGACACAGCGACGCACACACACAGATCATTTGGTATTGTGCTGTGTGCTGCATATTGCAGGGGACACAGCGACGCACACACACAGATCATTTGGTATTGTGCTGTGTGCTGCATATTGCAGGGGACACAGCGACGCACACACACAGATCATTTGGTATTGTGCTGTGTGCTGCATATTGCAGGGGACACAGCGACGCACACACACAGATCATTTGGTATTGTGCTGTGTGCTGCATATTGCAGGGGACACAGCGACGCACACACACAGATCATTTGGTATTGTGCTGTGTGCTGCATATTGCAGAGGACACAGCGACGCACACACACAGATCATTTGGTATTGTGCTGTGTGCTGCATATTGCAGGGGGCACAGCGACGCACACACACAGATCATTTGGTATTGTGCTGTGTGCTGCATATTGCAGGGGACACAGCGACGCACACACACAGATCATTTGGTATTGTGCTGTGTGCTGCATATTGCAGGGGACACAGCGACGCACACACACAGATCATTTGGTATTGTGCTGTGTGCTGCATATTGCAGGGGACACAGCGACGCACACACACAGATCATTTGGTATTGTGCTGTGTGCTGCATATTGCAGGGGACTCAGCGACGCACACACACAGATCATTTGGTATTGTGCTGTGTGCTGCATATTGCAGGGGACACAGTGACGCACACACACAGATCATTTGGTATTGTGCTGTGTGCTGCATATTGCAGGGGACTCAGCGACGCACACACACAGATCATTTTGGTAAAGAACTAACCTGGTTATATTCAAAGCCTTATTTTAGTGTTTGAAAATGGTAAAATAACAATTGTTCAATTTTCCTATCATGTATTTTTATTATTTGGATGCAGATATTACATTTGTGTAATGCATGGTAATTGTGCAGTTTTCCAATGGTTTTACTGTGCATTTACCATTGTTATTTTAGTGTGCTTTACTCTACCTCTCTGGGTTTAACTCTGCTCACTGTACCTATGATTACCATGTGCTTTATTACACTTTGCTATGCTTTTACTATTGTCAGCTTTTACTTTGGCTTTCTAAAGCTTGTAGGTTTTTTTTTTTATACTCTCACAAACTCCAGCAATGCAAAGTGTCAGGAGAAGCTTTTTTTTTCCAAAAAGAAGAAAAATAGCAAGGCGTTATAAAAACACAGTGTGCTTTTGTTTTTAACACAAACTGTGCTACCTTTTTTATTTGAACACGTCTTTTCACAATGCATGCTTTGTAGCACATTTTAAAATGTCTTTAATAAGTCACATATTGGTCAGAGCTCTAAAACACCTCACCCACTGCACCTCATTTGCAAATTCTCAGTCATCCCACAACAGTCTGATATGGAAAGCAGCAGCCTGTTGCTAAGCAGATCCCAGAACCGACTCTATACAGGACCATAAAAAAAGAAATACCAAGGGCCCTGTTGACACAACTGCAAGGACTGTTTAAGGGAATGTTTTATTAAGGACTGATTTTTAAAAGTTCATTGAAATCACGTTTATGAAACCTTTTCAGCGGTGTCTCTCGCGAGTATGAACACGTCGTCTGGGATTGGATCTGATTTTACTCAACGTGCCCTGTAGTTATTCCAAAGCGTCACCCCCTTGATATCCCAGGAGGACTTTACCACAGCTGCAAAATAAAACATAGTAACGAATCAAAAGGACGGATTCTATCTTCTCAGCCCTGTCATATTTTTAATAACGCTCGAATTCACGAATTAACACAGATGCAGAACAGAACAGTGAGCCCCGGACTGGATGGTTTGGCAGTTCATTCCAGGGTCAGTCGGAAGCCGGCCATCCAGGAAGGGGGCGGAGTCACAATGCCAGAAGTCATCACCATAATGTGGTGCGCAAAGTGTCAGTTAGTTATTAGTGTCTTACTGTTTCGGGACTGAAACCCTGGTTTTGCACGGAGCGATACACATGGCTGGGTAACGCCCGTGCTTATTATTTAAGTGTTGTTGACACGCAACCCAACCAAATAAAGTTTTATTGAACTTTCATTGTCTTGTGTGTGTTATTCCTGAGCACAGCACCAACTACACCTGCATACTGCAATCCACCTGTCACAAGGTCCCACAATGAATGAGTTATAATCCATCATAATGTCCCATTGTGTGCGCTGAAAACAATCCAATCAGGTGGTGAGGGCTCTAGGCTAGTCAGGTAAACAAGGACTGCACAGCTTGGCAAGCGGTATACCTCTCATAGGCCACAGCAATGCATATGAGTCATAAACACATGAAAACACTGACTGTGTTACACACAGCTCCACCTTCCTAACTGTCAGCACTATTACCTTTATTACTGAGAAAAAAATAAGATTCTCGAAGAAGCCAAGCAGTCTTTGTCAAGTTACCATTTTAGTAATTGTAAGCCCAAATAACTGGGCAGGTGTTTCAGCACAAAATGTTCACTGAGCTTGTGCCAATAAGAAATACATGCAAGTAGCATCAGCACCCAGGTATCTCTGAACAGTGCTGACGCTACACATCGAATTCCCACATGCAACTTATGAAAGGAAAGTGTTAAATAAACACAAAGAAAAGCCAGTATTGGTCTTTTAAAGGAAAGTCATCTCTAAGTAAGAGCTCAGAATACTTACCAAGTCAGAAGCATTGGTTAAGTGTAAATGCAAACACATTTTTTTAGTTTGAAGAACAAAACTATTCAACAGTATACATGTAACAGTGTACATGTAACAGTATACATGTAACAGTATACATGTAACAGTGTACATGTAACAGTGTACATGTAACAGTATACATGTAACAGTATACATGTAACAGTATACTCACAGTTGCAGGAAGGAGCAGTTAAGAGTTATTTTTTGTTTTATGTCATTAAATTGTGCTTGCTTCTAAACAAGGCCCATTGAGTTAGAGGGCAAAGTTTGCCCATAATAAAAAATATAACTGCTGCTACTGTAACCATGTCACGTCTTTCTGGTTTTAAATGAGTTCTGTTTTTGACTTGAAGTACCAGGGCAGGTTTTGCACTTGCTTTGGATAGGGTTAATTATTTATATCTTTAATAAGGGCTGACAGTGCGCAGCACGCCGGGGAGAGCAATATAAACACAGACATTTGAATGACTTTACCATTTCAAGTGCACTGGCTGTGAAAGCAGGACTGCGGCACCAATACGCTGCCTTGACTTGAAAAACGTCTTAAACGATGCAAGCAAATGATGCACTGTACTTGGTTTGATTGAATACGGAACAGACAACAAGCTTCAATAAAGTTAAAAACAGACTTCTGTTATTTTTAAATACCGCTTCTTCATATTATTACCACTGCTTAAGAACAGATACCCTATTTTACCAC
Source organism: Acipenser oxyrinchus oxyrinchus (assembly GCA_030684275.1). Taxonomy (NCBI): domain Eukaryota; kingdom Metazoa; phylum Chordata; class Actinopteri; order Acipenseriformes; family Acipenseridae; genus Acipenser; species Acipenser oxyrinchus. Next base: position 7,467,229 of record CM060289.1, read on the forward strand.
ATGGACCTGCTAACTTCCCTTATTAAAAACATTCTCTCTTGCCTTTCTTTCAATGAATAGAATTTAACAAACAGAGAACACAAATAAACTAAACTAACAACTGCCTAGCCCATATTTAACGAATCGTTGTTTGGAGTCTCCACTTAATTGCCCAGTGCCTGTTTCAGTCACTCCGTCCAATGCTGCTAAGGCAAGCTATTGTAAAATAGGGTGGCCCACGGTTCAAACCAGTGTTCATGTAGGGGTGTTTTATTGTGGGTTTTCTATAAGTGTGGCCCTTCTGACATCCCCTGAATGCCTTTCCCATTTTAATTTCATTTTAAACTGTTTAAAAGCAAAACCGTAACAGAACATGGAAGAATCGTGTCAGTGTTGCCAGATCCTCCTCAAAAAAAACTTAGATGAATGCAAGAAAACCTTTAGAACTGCATCTAAAACTTCAAGAAAAAAACGTGCCAAGCTAGCCAAGAAAGAAGAAGTTTTTTTTTTTGAGGGTGCGAGTTCTTGTTAATTGCAAACACACACACACACACAAAATGTTAAATATCTACTGAATTTATTAAGAGACGATTCACACAAGTAGAAATCCAACTTTAAATACGAAGCACATCATGTCAAGTCATATGTGAGGAGATTCTTGTAATTACATAGCGCTTGTGCCTAAAGGTTGTATGCAATTATCAGTAACATATACAGTGCATAACAGGTACATTGCATTGCATACCTGATAACTGCACACACATTTCTGATAATAATAATAATAATAATAATAATAATAATAATAATAATAATAATAATAATAATCTTTATTTGTGGTTACGGGTGTGTAACGTGTAAGCAATTCAGCAATGTAACATGGAGCTAAACCGTTCAGAGCCTTATAGGTTAACAACAGTATTTTAAAATCAATCCTGCTCTCAACCGGCAACCAGTGCAAAGAAGCAAGAGCCGGTGTAATCTGGGCACCCAGTTTAGTGCCAGTTAAAATGCCAGCAGCGGAGTTCTGAATATATTGTAGGCTGCTGATAGCAGCCTTGGAGACACCTGCAAACAACGAGTTGCAATAATCGAGCTTGGAAGAAACAAAGGCGTGAACTAGCCTTTCTGCATCAGGCACAGACAACACAGGGCGCAGACGAGCAATGTTACGAAGGTGAAGAAAGGATACCTTGGTGACATTGCGGATATTTGACTTGAAAGTAAGGCTTAGACCACACCAAGATTCCTAACTACAGAGCTAGATTTAACTTCAAGCCCATCGATCACTATGCTAGAAGAGTCAACATTTCTAAGTTGTCGAGGAGAGCCAAGCAGCATTACTTCGGTTTTATCGTTATTTAATTGTAGGAAGTTTTGCCGCATGCAAGTTTTAATCTCAGTCAGGCAATTATCAAGAGCAATGTAAATGTATATGTTCCATATAACTGCATATTCTGGTTAAATGCATTAAACTGTGAGGCACATGGGATATGCGATTAACAGGAATCTACTGCATGTGCATTTTCATAAAAAATGGGCTTCACTTTTATCAGGTATACAATTAATTTGCGAAAACACTGTACTTGTATAATTCTTAAACCTCTAAATGCACCTAATATATTGATTTGTTTTTCCATAATGTATATTCTCTGACTGGCACAGCACTCTGCCATTACAACTAAATTAACTAGGGACCAGCTGTTGGTGCCCACACTCCGATTCTGTGCAGCACAGATGTCTATGTGGGTCTAGAGGCGCTAATACCTGCTGGACATGGACTGATTTTATAATGCTGTAGCCAGGGCCGGCCTTAGTCTGTGTGGGGCCCTAGGCGGGACCCCCCAAAACAAATCCCAATTTAAAAACAAACACAAAAAAAAACACCCCTACACATTATATCAATAAACAGGCTTCTGCTCACCTCCAGTAATCGGATACTGCACATCCAGCTGCAGTTCTCAGTGCTCTTTAATTTTTGCTGTGTAAATTACAGTAAAACAACATGCACAACAAAACATCATTTTTATCGTTTTTATCTGAATATTCTGGCCAAGAAGCAGTTTTATTTTCTACCACGCTGCATTTACGAGTGTACCTCCAAACACTGAATTCACGCACGACAGTCTGTAAATCTGACGACCAGAGAAATTCTATAGTGTGTATACAAGGAGCAAAAAAAGAGGAGGGGCGAAATATAGGTAGGGTGGGCTATGGAAGGAGAGGGATGCGCGTCATAACCCCACGCGAAGCCCTTAGCAACCAGCGAACGCCTTTGAAAGAGAAAACAGTCCTGGGTTTTTAAGGAAGTACCGGAGAATTGCGTTTTTAGTGTGATTTGCCAATGTGTGCCATTGAAATTGGAATATGACTGCACAGATTAATTGCAGCAGAGTTCAAGGAAGATATATATATATATATATATATATATATATATATATATATATATATATATATATATATATATATATATATATATATATATATATATATATATATATATAAAGCAATGTTACAATGTTACATGAGAAACAAAGTTCGCTAATTTGAAAGGATTGTATAATGGTTATTAACCAGAATAACAAGAATAACATGTTTAAAGCATTGCCAGTTTACGAAATTAATAATCACAGTGTATCTTCTTCCAATTATTTAACATTAAGAAACAAAAACGACACAAATACAGTGCAAAACAGATATTTCCTAATAGACAATGCTGACACATTTTATTTACTCATCTCTCTCTCTCTCTCTCTCTCTCTCTCTCTCTCTCTCTCTATATATATATATAGTAACGTGCACGGGGGTAGGCAGCAGTAGGGCTGGTAGGTGATGTAATCACACACAAAAGACATTGTACTTGTAACATACCTATCTGTAAAATAACATAACTGCCAATAAAGAAAATGAAAAGGAAACTGTGAAATCATTAACATAACAGCGACAGCTGGAGTGGTCCGCACCACTGTGACGTCACAGCGCTGAGTGGTCCGCACCACTGTGACGTCACAGCGCTGAGTGGTCCGGACCACGGGCCACAGAATGCTACAACCCCTTCTCAATGTCTCGTTTTCAATCACTCGACAACACCCACAGTACAGACATGTTCATTAATGATCAACAAAATGAGAATACGTTTTAAAAAAATGATTTAAAGTTGTTAGATTCTTATCTCAGATAAACTGGAGAGGAACAGGAAATTAAAACAAGGTAAAGGCAATCACCTTAGGCGCTAACGGATAACGACATAGAACGTCACAGCACTGAAACAATACGTTTAAAAACCCCAACTGTACTGCTGAAACTCGTCTTCTTTATATTAGCATCACAAGGGTATCCATGTATTATAAAAAAAACAACAGATGGGCCTCTTCAGTGAGTTACAGGAAAACAATTCCATCTCGGGTTTCTGTGATAGTTTAGAAATTTATGACGTGACAGAAACCCTAGATGTTATTATTTTCCAGTAAATCACTTAAGCCCATCTATATATATTTATCTATGCCTGTAAAATATTTGGTTCTCTTGGTCTTTATGGTTACTAATGTTCATGTGCACTTATTACTACTGTACAGTAGCTCAGTCTTTGAATGTTAATATGATAGCCTAGTGCTATTGATCTTGAGAGATGCGGTTTTAATTTATTTTGCCTTTTTAAATCGCAAAATGTATTAATCAATGATAGTATGACTAATTTAACCAATAATAAGCAAAGCTTATTTCCTCTGCATATTTAATAAGGGCTGTGCTGACAACCCCCAATATATATATATATATATATATATATATATATATATATATATATATATATATATATATATATATATACATATATATCCAGCATTAACATTAAAATAACATTCAGCGTTAAATAGTAACAATAAAAATAATTTAAAAAAACAAAACAAAAAAAAAACAAAAAACATACAATACCGTAACTTATTTCTTGGAAAATATATAACATATAAATACTTGTAGTACAATAATCAATCATTTAAATACGATGTCAAAAATATCAGCGTAAATTGTTACACAGCCCGTCGTTTTTAGAAAGTTCTAATATTCGCAGTGCTACAGTATAGTATAACTTACAAAACAGCAAAGAAAACGAACGTATTGGACCTATTTTCACATATAAACTATTTGAGGAATGTCAACAGAAATGCATTTTTTTATTCGGGATCGTTGCTACAGAAGCACTAATGCCAGGTCCATATGGGCAACACCCATGAAGAGGAGCATTTGTGTTCAAGTAATGTCGGCGCCTACCTTGAAAATACACTCCTGAGCAAATCTGTAATATTCTGGGGAGGGTCGATTTGTCCAGCGATGCAATGTAGTCCTGCAGGGAGACGGGTTCGGTAGTCCTCGGTAGGACAGACATTGCGACTGTCGGTCAGGCGAGTTCAGTCGATATAATCCAGCGCTCTGCATGCATGTGCACTACAGTCTACGCGAACTGCGGCTGTGTCTAAATGCACACTAACAAACTTCTCCCTTTTTTTTTTCTTACTTGACGCACAGTGCAGGAAATCAGCTGGGCTTGTAGACAATCTACAGTGGTTTGATTTTCACATTTAGTGGAGTAAAACCCACAAGCATTCACCACCTGTGAGCTGGTGAGGAGCGGGGAGCTGGGCACTGCAATAGCCTGGGTAGTAGGGGTGGGCCGGTATACCATTTGCAAGACACACACAGCACGTAAACACACATACACAGAAGTACAATACAACACAAATGCCCAGATCGTTACACTGCCCCCACCTTAGTCTCTTTTTGTACCCAAAAAGTCTGTACGGTGCAATGCAACTCGTAGCCATAACCGGCCACCTCCTCCCTTAAAACACAGCCCCTCTCCCCTCATGTCCAGTTTTACCCCCCGGATCCTTGTAAGGAGGTTAGCGGGCAGTGCTGTGATGCAGGCGGTCTCCTCTCCTCCTTCTGCCAGGCTGGGTCTTCGGTCAGGGGCGCCCGTTTAACCCCTCTGGTAACCCCTGGGCTTCTGTAAGGGGGTGCCCGTTTAACCACCTTACTAACCCCAAAACCCGAGTGACTTTTACCCCGTCGGGGCTCCTTTACCAAGGGTGGCAATGCTGTCGGTGGCGCGGTGCACTCCAGCAGGGACAATGCCTGCAGTAGCAACGCTGGCGCAGGACCCTCTGGCACATGCAGCGGGCAGCTCGGCTGCGGTAGCGCGGGACCCTCAGATAGCGGCTCTGTGCAGTCAGGCGGTGGCGCTGGGCAGTCAGGCGGTGGCGCTGGGCAGTCAGGCGGTGGCGCTGGGCAGTCAGGCGGTGGCGCTGGGCAGTCAGGCGGTGGTGCTGGGCAGTCAGGCGGTGGTGCTGGGCAGTCAGGCGGTGGCGCTGGGCAGTCAGGCGGTGGTGCTGGGCAGTCAGGCGGTGGTGCTGGGCAGTCAGGCGGTGGGCTGGGCAGTCAGGCGGTGGCCGTGCAGTCAGGCGGTGGCGCTGGGCAGTCAGGCGGTGGCGCTGGGCAGTCAGGCGGTGGCGCTGGGCAGTCAGGCGGTGGCGCTGGGCAGTCAGGCGGTGGCTGTGCAGTCAGATGGTGGTGCTGGGCAGTCAGGCGGTGGCGCTGGGCAGTCAGGCGGTGGCGCTGGGCAGTCAGGCGGTGGCGCTGGGCAGTCAGGCGGTGGCGCTGGGCAGTCAGGCGGTGGCGCTGGGCAGTCAGGCGGTGGTGCTGGGCAGTCAGGCGGTGGTGCTGGGCAGTCAGGCGGTGGCGCTGGGCAGTCAGGCGGTGGCGCTGGGCAGTCAGGCGGTGGCGCTGGGCAGTCAGGCGGTGGCGCTGGGCAGTCAGGCGGTGGCGCTGGGCAGTCAGGCGGTGGTGCTGGGCAGTCAGGCGGTGGCGCTGGGCAGTCAGGCGGTGGCTGGGCAGTCAGGCGGTGGCTGGGCAGTCAGGCGGTGGCGCTGGGCAGTCAGGCGGTGGCGCTGGGCAGTCAGGCGGTGGCGCTGGGCAGTCAGGCGGTGGTGCTGGGCAGTCAGGCGGTGGCGCTGGGCAGTCAGGCGGTGGCGCTGGGCAGTCAGGCGGTGGCGCTGGGCAGTCAGGCGGTGGCGCTGGGCAGTCAGGCGGTGGTGCTGGGCAGTCAGGCGGTGGCGCTGGGCAGTCAGGCGGTGGCGCTGGGCAGTCAGGCGGTGGCGCTGGGCAGTCAGGCGGTGGCGCTGGGCAGTCAGGCGGTGGCGCTGGGCAGTCAGGCGGTGGCGCTGGGCAGTCAGGCGGTGGCTTCGTGCAGTCAGGCGGTGGCTTCGGGCAGTCAGGCGGTGGCTTGGGCAGTCAGGCGGTGGCGCTGGGCAGTCAGGCGGTGGCTTCGTGCAGTCAGGCGGTGGTGCTGGGCAGTCAGGCGGTGGCGCTGGGCAGTCAGGCGGTGTAGCTGGGCAGTCAGGCGGTGTAGCTGGGCAGTCAGGCGGTGGCGCTGGGCAGTCAGGCGGTGGCGCTGGGCAGTCAGGCGGTGTAGCTGGGCAGTCAGGAGGTGGTTCTTTCCGGTAGACTTTTGCAATATCATTTTGTAGTTTCTTTGTTTACATTATGTTACATTTATTTTTTTTTAAATTATGTCTCAATCCTAAAATTTTAGGTGATACAAAACTTTTGGCATAGCTACAGTGACATATTGCCAAGTACGCTTCTAATTTTGTGATTATTACACATTTGGTTTAAAAAAAAAACAAGATTTCTTCACTTACCTGGAAAAGTTAGCTTTGAGCTACCACGCCGCAGTCGCTTGTCTCTGCTAATCGAGACATTTAAAACTATTCTGTGTCCTTGGCAGTTTCGTTCAAAGCCATTATTAAAATACAGAATCAGTTCTCAGTTCAGATCTTCCTCAGACTTGCTGACTCAGCAAGTATCATGTCTTGGTTAAAAGCATGTTTGCAGTAGAAGAATGCGATGGTGGCGAGTGGATGGAATGCTCCGAGAGCAGAGAGGCTGGGTGAGGAAGCTGGGTATAGTTAAAAAAAGTTGTTCATATGAAAATGGGCTTTTCCTTCACTTTGTTCATAGGAACAAGAATATAACATGAACCGCTCCGCTGTAAACCGTAATTATGATATTTACGTAATATACCCCAAATCGCGGTAAACCGCAGAACTGGTATGGTGTTATTTTCAGCTAAGCGGTAAAACGTGCTACTCAGCGCACTGCGCTTGCTCGCGCAGGCCTAAACAACGTCCGTTAAGAAAGCAGGAAGTGCCCATAATCTGGTCCGTTAGGCTGTTTTCTGTGTTTTACATCTTTTTAAATTGAATTTATAATGTTTTTCAGTCTTTTACATCGTTGTTAATGTAATTTATCATATTTTTCCACCATTAAGAAAATATCATGCAAACATTTGTCATATGCGATACATTGGGGCTTGTACATTTTTTTTACTTTGCGGTGGGCTTCTCATTTTGTCTTGTTCGTCGTGATTTGTTTTTTTCTTTTACAGAGTCTATTTTCAGTGTAAGTTTGCCAGAAATAATGTATAATTAATAATTGACACTAGGAAAACACCCAACAGATCGCAATTGATTGCACCTGTACCAAAATCTGACAGCATACCACTTTCAATGTGACAACGTATCACTTTCTGACATTGCGCGTGTCATTTTTTGGTATGTGTACCACATTCTGACGATCTACCACTTTTTAACACTACACCGGTATACCAACCCCCTACTGGCCACCCAGTAAGTATATAGAAATCTTGAAAAGGTTTACAGCGAATAGGATTGCAAAACATGAAGAGAATCCATGAAGGTGTTGCTCAGCCTGGCAGTATTCAGTGTTGTTTAACTCTATATTTTGGCCCTTGTGCCCTGCAGCTTTCCAGCCTCTGAGTCTCCTTCCTGCCACTATAGAGACCTGACCAGTGAACACAGTGACAGGGGGTGCATAGTCAGGGGAGTGCAGGTTCACTTCAACACTATAGAGACTTGACCAGTGAACACAGTGACAGGGGGTGCATAGTCAGGGGAGTGCAGGTTCACTTCAACACTATAGAGACTTGACCAGTGAACACAGTGACAGGGGGTGCATAGTCAGGGGAGCGCAGGTTCACTTTAGCAAGTATTTCTAGTGATTGGTGAGTATCTTCTTGGGTACAGTGCTGTTTGCTGTTTACGATTCTCGTTCAAAAAATAGGGACCCTTATGTGTGTATCGTGTCCATTTGTCCGCTTTGGTTTTGCACCAACCTTGTATAATAGACTCCCAGGCTCCTATAGATGTTTTGGATTGCATTTGTCTCTAATGTGGTAAACTCAATTTATTACAAATACTTTGAACCTTTAAAGTAGTGAGCGATTATTATATCAGTTATGAGGACCGTTTGGATGTGCGTGTACTGGTTTTGAATCATTTCTCTCTCTCTCTCTCTCTCTCTCTCTCTCTCTCTCTCTCTCTCTCTCTCTCTCTATTTATGTGTGTGTGTGCATTTAGAGGTGTGTTGTTGGCTTCAACCCAAAAAACCTCTTTAATGGCAGCAGATCCACTGTGTGCATCTGAAGACCAGCACACGCTGCTCTCTGTCCAGTTTCAAACCAGTCCTGCTCAGACCTGACACCGCATTCCAAGTGTTTCACCCCATTGATGTCTTTGAAAACTAGCCTGGTGCTTTGCTTTGGTGGGAAGAGATGAGGAAGTAGTTTGAAACATGAACACACCCTGAGTCATCGTTGCAAACTGCTGAAGATCGTTTTGCATGTGGCTTCCCTTTTCTATTCTGAGGTGATTATTTTGGTTTGACCACCAGCCAGTAATTTCACAGCTCAGAGCATTTTTCTTTCATTTTTAACCGTAGTCATTTTAAAAATATATATTTAATAATTGCAGGCTGCCTGAACCTTTTCAGTGCCTTTGTCGAGAAACATTTGTCTTTCCTTGTGTGCAAATGAGAAGAGGTCTCCAGTGTGTTAACCAGTAGTTTACCAGAGTGAAGAGAGTCATTCGTGAGATCTGCAGCGTGAAGGACAGACAAAGAGACGTAAAGCAATATTTTATTAAACTGCATTTCCTTAGTATTTCCTTATAAATCACATCTCAGGGATAATGGCATTGCTGTGGTGTGTTACAAGACTATATTGCAAAAACTGTGGAATACAAGTCCAGTGAGGTTATGCTAAGATTATACAATGCCCTAGTTAGACCGCACCTAGAATACTGTGTGCAGTAACGTTTAGAACAGAAGGTAAGAAGCATTTTTTTTTTTTACTCAGAGAGTTATAAAGGCATGGCCTACCAGGTGAAGTAGTGGGATCTAAAACACTGTGCACATTTTAAAAAAAAGACATGATTCGGTGCTTTCAAATGAGTTCCCCCCAGTAGGAAAGAATGGTGTCTAACAAAGGACGAGACTTGGTGGGCCGAATATGGGCCAAAAATTGTACTTTTTCATATTTTATTTTCACTTTCACTCTGATGAGGCCACAGTATCATACCTTGTGCATCTGGTATTAGGAACCCGCCTGGAGACCAGGAATGGAATGCCCATGCCCTCTAGTGGAAGATCGGGAGATTGCATGCACTACCCTTATTTGTTAAGGTGTAAATTCCTTTGGCTATACAGTCGTCTCCAGGTATACGGCTGCCCTCTCATTCCACAAGCTATTTATTGTGTACCGATGCGCACCAATTTAAACCATGTTATCTGCACCCGTAATACTGCCACCCTCACAGTCCTCCAGCTGCCCGCTGCAAGCAAGCAAAGGCTCCTAAACACCCTGCAGTCTCCCTCACTTTAACACCAGCAACAGATTTGTTTAATATGTGGTATTGTATTCACTGTACATAACTAGTGTCATTGCTGATTGTGATTTGGTGGCTGGCTGTTTAGTTTATCAGATTTATAAAAAGTGCCCCCTACATTGTCAGTTTGCCTCCTGTCCTGTATGTGGCGCTGTAACACGGGAGGGCTTTATACATTGTCTATCACGTGATTAAGGAATGTCTGTGTAAGTTTTGTGACTTGCAATAATCAAGGCTTCAGAGTGGTTGAAGCTCACAAACCTATTCCCCTCGTCGTACCTGTACGTCTCAAAAGTAGGGTTTTGAAAAAGAAAAAAACTTTTTTAGTAAACGTGAATTTGTATTTAAACCATTATGTCTGCCATTACACTGGGTTTGAAGAACTTTCTGTTTGCAAGCCGTGCTTTCAGTACGTGTTGCACATCCTTAGCCCTTTCATCTAGAGGGGGGAAAGGGTCCCCACCCCTTTTAACAGCTTCTTTCTTGTCATTAACCAACCAGCTGCTTCCCCAAGTGACTGACATGCTTCTCAGCCAGTAACATGCTTTGACCCAGAAGACACTGCTGAGGTGAAATGACCCAGGAAGTGCAAGTGTACCATATCCTAGGAGTAAGGCCCAGAGAGCTGTCTTTAACCCAGAGCAGTACGAGATGTAAGGTTTGAAAGTGAAGATACATGTTTGATATAACACAACAATACTCACGTGAGACCCTGTTAGCTAACACAAGTGCACAACAGCTAAGATTTAGAATTATTTTGTTAGCTTCAATGATTTCAAAATCAAACATTTGATTACCTCTCATAACAATAACAATACGTCCCTCTACTGCCCAGACTGTATTTACACTCTGACTAGGAAGATGACACCAGTTTATCCTGACGTCACACTAAATCCTGCGTATATTAGGGCGCCATTGTTGTGCCTCACATCTTGGTCTGGTAAAACAACTGTACAGTTTAACAAAAACAATGAGAAAATCCTGCCATATCACTGTCAATAATGTGTTCAGTCACCATGAAAACCCAAAACGGGGCTAAAGTGTTTATGCTGTATTTACTTTTTAGACTGTTCCTAATTTGCGCAGTCTTAGATGTGGAAGTCCTGCCAACTTGTCTAAAACTGACGTGCTACAGGGAGATTCAACTTTTATATATCGCAAAATACCATTCAAACAAACTTCTCGCTCAAAACATACGGCAACGCTGCAGCGCCGCCACAGTCTTTTAAAGACTACAACTCCCAGATGACACCGCGTCAACAGCGGCGCACGCAGCAAAACGCGCCGCGGTAACCCCTCCTCTTTCCCAGCATTCCTTGGGCGAGCGTGAATGGAGTCCGAAGCAAGATGGCTGCGAACGAGAACGCAATCAGCCCTCTGTTTGATTGTCCGACATGGTAAGCAGAAATAAAACTCAGGAAAGGTACTAGAGGAGAATGAATAAACACGTGTAGGCGGGAAACCGCCGCAGCGAAAGAGAGTATGATTTAGTTGGCCGTGGTATTGGTCTAGTTGTGCGCAGACGTGAGGAAAATGTGCTTAATTAATTTATATGTGAACCAGTAATGCTTACTTTAAAAGTTTGTACTATCATTGTTGCAGGAGTTGCATTAAACGTGCATTGTTGACGTAACTTTTGAAAGCGGTGTCGTGCAGATGTGTGGGCGTGTACTACTGTGTCGATAAATAGTGTGTCTGTCTGTGTTTGTTTGTGTGTGGTGGGGGCTGGGTTGGGTTGGCTGAAAGTGTTACGCTAAATTAACCTACGCGAGGTAAAGTTACGTAGCAGCTGTTTACTTAAGTAGCAACCCTTTCATGCATAACATAATCGCTGGGGAAAAAAGTTTTGGACGCAATACATCTATTTTTCATTGAACGTGTTCGTTTTTTTCCCCATTGCTTTGTATGGGGAGGCGGCATGCAGGCAGGCATCCATCCTCGTATGAGACTCGTGTATTTGCATGTCCCCATATAACGACTAGAAGAGAGGTTTTCTATCTGTCCCCATATGAGGTTGCCATGCATGAAATGGTTAAACTGGAAATCACACAGTGGGTCAAACATGCATGTAACTAACCGTGTACACCCAGACGGGTTCATATGGATTACAGAGCACTTGGTGAACTCTGTCTCATGTCCTTTTGTAAAATGGTGTATCCCCCGCAAAACCCCCGTTTTATTCAGATGCAATCCCCGTTATTATTTCATATCCAGATGTTTAATAACATTGTGCTGCACAGCGGGCCCCGGCAGTGCCATGCTTGAGTGCTGGGATTGAACACTTACCTGGTGGCCACACTGCTAATTTTTCCTAAAAAGTATTTTGGATGAAAAATAAATACAAAATAGACATATCCACTGCTAAATGTGTTAAACTATTTTCCTGTTCTAGTCACATGCTGCACAATCCCAGCTAAATCTAACAAAACTGTAACGATTTGCAATGCTTTTCAAAAGCTTATTGAAAAAAGATCCCAGAGGAATAGGTTGTGAATGCCTTGCTTTACCCCACTGAATTAACTGTAAAGGAAAGGAAGGTCACTCATAGTTAGTTAAACACTTTTCTTGTGTATTTCAGGCAGAAACAAAACAAAAAGTAGAAATCATTTTTTATTTTTTATCCCTGCCATTGTTGTTTCTTCTCAATAAAATAGCATCGAGACACTTCTTTTGCTGTTTTCTCAAATGTATCTTAAACTCTTAAAATAAATTTGGAAAAGGGGGCATTGTACAAACCGTTTAGGTTTTTGTTGAATAAATTCAACACAACAAAAAATAGGATCACAACATGATACACAACGCTGATATGTAACATTTCATCTGCCTTGCAGTTTGGGTCAGTGTTTGGAAAGCGTGAAGCATTTCCGAGTGACATACCTGCATCTGTATCATCCCATTCTGTCTTGCTTGCCAAATCTGAAGCAGCACTTTGTTGATCTTGTTTTTTTATGTGTTAGTCCCACACATTAGATAGTGCTTGTTTTCACTTGCCATTTTTTAAAATGTCCTTCAAATCTGGCAAGGTGGTGCATTGGTGCAAGGCATACAGGTATTTTCCCAGTACTAAAGATAATATATTATTCCATACCACTATTTTCACGTCGCACTACTAAAGCCTTCTCTCGTTGATCAACCAATGAGCACTGATATAAGCAAAATGGGCTCTGAAATCTATTCAGAATGAAAGCTCAGCCAATCAACTTGCAGTGATTATACTGATGTCAATGCTAGCCAATAGCAGCTAACAGAAACAGAAGCAGTATGAGGAATCAAAATGCAAGCAGAATCAACTGTGCCGGATAGCGGTGCAGATTTTAAGGTAAAGGTTAATTAATAGAGGAGTGGCTGTGGCTGCACAAAGTCACGCTGGTCTTGGGGATCTGTGGAATCCTTTTGAACAAAGCTGGCCAATCTTTGTGTCAACAGACACAAACATGACCAGGGATGGAAGTAAGACTTGTATAGTATATATGTTTTTAATATTGTATTTGAAAGAAAGTTGGTCTAAGTTATTAGGCTGTTTTTGCAGCTTCTTACCTCTTTGAAGCACTCTGCAAGACTCTGTGTGCTACTGCTTTTCAATTTGAATCAAATTCAATAAAAGCTGCTTTTTTGTGGAAAATAACTTGTTGTGACATTTTTCATCTGGTTATCGATAACAGCAATGTAATTCTCCCACCACACAAGTACTGAATTTACTGCGCTTGTTTACAGGGCAGGCAAACCACCCCCAGGGCTGCATTTGGACGTAGTGAAGATAGACAAGCTTGTAGAGGTAAGAGCTGATTGTCATTTAAAAGGTAAGGGCAAATAACGTAGACACTTTTATTTTATAAGACTCTCCTGCTGTGCTGTTTACTTGTTCAGTTTATTTATTTATTTATTTATTTATTTTTTAACATTGACTTATTCTCTGCACATTATTTTTCAGTCAACCTGGGTTAGGGGACACACATGACAAGCTTTTGCCCCAGTGTAAACATTGCACCTCTTTCCTAATGTGAGTGGGAACGTGCATATTGCAATAGAAACGTATGTATCCAGAGGCTGGATCCTGTGGCAGTGACTGTGCATGCGTACACCTGTATGTTGCACTTTAAGGTTTCATATCTGGTTATTCAATTGTGAAAAATGATTTTATAGAGCACGTTATTTGAAGTATCAGAGCCACGTGCTGTTCTGTGTTCATGTACAGTACCTACATATCTCACCTGCGGCTCAGAATTTCTTAACCAATTGCGATAAAGCTTAATTTCAGCATTCTGTACCACCACTTGAGAGTATTAAAATCTTGAATATATGGAAGAACCTTTCTATACGTCCGTGGATGTGGATGCAGATCTCATTGTTCGTGATGTGTAGTTCTGTATTTAGACTCATGTGAAAGGTGCAGATTCTCACTGGAGTGAAAGCTTTGTATGTCTGTCCCAAAAAGTTTTGATTCCACAGCCCTCCACTACCCTGCATGAAAAATGCATCATGAAAACAAAGTTCAAGAATGCAAATCTGAGATCTTCTTGCATGTGTCTAACTGAATGTGTAACGCATCGTTGTTACTGCACACTAGGGTTATAAGAACATAAGAAAGTTTACAAACGAGAGGAGGCCATTCAGCCCATCTTGCTCATTTGGTTGTTAGTAGCTTATTGATCCCAGAATCTCATCAAGCAGCTTCTTGAAGGATCCCAGGGTGTCAGCTTCAACAACATTACTGGGGAGTTGGTTCCAGACCCTCACAATTCTCTGTGAGGGTCTGTATGTCGGTCAAAACACCACTGATCAGTTGCAGTGTAGTGAATTTAGTCCACTTTATTATTTTATTTATTTGGCAGACGCCTTTATCCAAGGTGACTTACAGGTGTGGCAGGGTTACAATGTAAGATCCATATTTAAATACAGTATGGATTACAATAAGTGCAGTAATACTACTAGAATACAATATGCACTAGGATGCAACAAGTTAGGAATACAGCAAGTTATATCTACAAAGACACTGTAGTGCAATAGTGCATTAGCTGGGGCTCCAGTAACATGATGATGAGGTCAGGCAAGTCCAGTACATAGTAGGAGGGGAGGATCAAGAGATCTACAAGTGCAGTATAAACAGGTGTGTCTTGAGGAGGCAGCATAAGGCAGGGAGAGGAGCAGAGGGGATGTAGGGAGACACAAGGGATTGGTAGGAGGGGCAGTGTGGTGAAGAGCGGTAGGCAAGAACAAGGGTCTCAAATTGAATGCAAGCAGAGATAGGTACCCGGTGGAGGGTGCGAAGCAGAGGGGTAGCATGAGAAGACGAGCAGCAGAATTCTGAATGAGCTCAAGGGGGCGGATAGCCGAAGCAGGGAGACCAACAAGGAGAGTTACAGCAGTGCAGTCTGGAGAGCACAAGAGCTTGGACCAGGAGTTGAGTCGAATAACTAGTGAGAAAAGGACGGATTCGAAAGAAGCAGCAAGTGTGTGATGGAAGAGATGTGGTGAGAGAAGGGGAGGGGGTGGTCAAGAACAGCACCTAGGTTTTTAGCAGAAGAGATGGAGGGAGAGAGTGATAGTCAAGGGATACTGAGATGGAGACGTCACAGGAGGGAGAGGAGGTGGAATTTAGAGAGGGTGAGTTTGAGCTGGTGAGAGTGTGCCCAGCAGAGGGAAACGTGAGCTTGATCTGCTTGCTTGGACTAACATTAGTATCACTGATATCTCAAAATACAGCGTACCAAAAGTTAATCATCTCATTGGAATCATCAGTTAAACTAGTTCAGGTTTAGTACTGATCTCAGCGTCCTTGCGGACACTAAAAAGACCCACATTAAGTGGATTAAGTCAGTCCTGTGAGGTCACAGACTACGCTAGACTGCATGTTGTGGTCTGTACCCTTTTCCTCAATACTTGCGTGCAAATCTGTTGAATATGGGTTATACACACAACAGCCGTGTTCTTTCCATTCTGTGTCAGTGTTACATCACAGCGGATGTAATACCACACATAATGTATATTTTTATAAGTGTTTTAAATTTCTAATGCATCATTGCAGCACCATCCCATGTTAATGTGACATGATCTTGCGCTTGCTTTTCCAGTGCTAATAGAGTGCATGCACAGTGTTTTTATTACTCTGCTGCTGACTCTAATACCATACCTCCTTGAGCATCGTACCCAACAGTGCTTTACAATGCGGTCCATATTATACTGTGCTATTTTATTATTATTGTTTATTTTTCATCCTGTGATTCTCTGGCTACTATGAGGGGAGTTTATTTGAAATAATATAAATATTGTTGCAGCTTTGTACCTTTTTATAATACAGCGATGGCCAAATGTTTTGCATCACCTAGAATTATTATTATTTTATTTATTTATTTGTTTGTTTGTTTGTTTGTTTGTTTGTTTATTTCTTAGCAGACGCCCTTATCCAGGGCAACTTACAAAAGTTATCGCAGTACAAAGTATTGAATTATAAAATATCACATTACGAGTTATGACATTATAAAATATCACATTACAGGATATCATAATACCGATAAGAGCAGATATGAAAGCATAATAAAATCAATTCAAATAAGTAATATATATATATATATATATATATATATATATATATATTTTTTTTTACATTTACAAGTCCTGTCTGTTAAAAATAAATAGAGAAATAAAAACTGAGAATGTGGGCTAATTATCATTGCACTGCAGTGTACAGAAAACACTTTTTAATTGTCTTAAGATCCTGGATTATATTTTCTATATAATAGTCTATTGGTTGGTTCCCATGGTTGCTCTAACTTGGTCCACCTGATCAGATCAGCTGAACTGATTACCTGCATGTTCTGATTGGTACACTGCAATTATAACCTATTTTTTTCAGTTTCTTTGAAGTGGGCTAAACCACTGGTACACAGCAAGAGTTCTACATAGATCCTGAGCACTTTTTATCCAATTGTGATTGGATGTGGTGACACCATTGAAGGAAAAGAATATGTAAACATACATACTGTGCATGGGCCCAGGAGCTACACAAAAGATCTTTAAAAGTGGGAAACTTCATATAGCTTTGGTGACTGCAGCACCTGCTCTCCTCTGCATTTCTCTACCCAACATACTCACACTAGCTCTGATTGAGTATTTTCTATTTTTTTTTGCAAAAGCGATTATTAAACTGCACCAGATACTAACCTGCCTGTCTGCCCTGCAGTTTGTCTTTTAAACTGGCCAGTGCTGTGTGATTGCTGGGTCACTCGGGTGCAATATCAACCCTCACCATGAGATTTAAGCTCAGAGTGCAGAGAGGACACCCTGCGTTATCACTCGGAGGCACAAACCAGAGGCACTTCCATTTACAAAAATACCACTCAGGAATTTCCTCTGTGACAATCATTTCGGTACATATTGAGTAGCACCAAATAACAAACTGAAAAGATTTTACTTAAAAGAGCTTTGTGTCTGTTTCATTAGACTTTTTATGGTCAAGTGCAGATTGCTACACAGTACTGGTATGTATTTACCATAGCTAAAACACTCAACAGTGTTACATTTCGAGATACAAAAGACATTTCATGAATTAATTTACAAATGTTTTAAGCATCTTTTTTCAGTGTCTGATGTATTCACCCGTGTTAACAGTAACTGATATTTCTT
This sequence comes from Acipenser oxyrinchus oxyrinchus, assembly GCA_030684275.1. Lineage (NCBI taxonomy): Eukaryota > Metazoa > Chordata > Actinopteri > Acipenseriformes > Acipenseridae > Acipenser > Acipenser oxyrinchus. The sequence continues at coordinate 7,484,565 of CM060289.1, forward strand.
AACGAGATTGTCAAATTACACAACATGTAGAACTTGAGCTGTGAGTGGCTGTTGTGTTGAGCTGTGTGGTTTCAGTGGTGTCACTAGAGGGCTGGGCTGAGACCACCAAACTTCTTTCATTGTGACCTAAACTGCAGAGAAACCCAGGCCTCCAAAGGTGAAAGACTACTGAATGGACCCTGTGTGATATGCTAGAGACCATGGTAAACTTCTTTCATACAAACCCAAGTATCTGTATACGTTTTCCTCTTTTAGAAACTGATCATTGATGAGAAGAAGTACTACCTGTTTGGCAGGAACCCTGATATCTGTGACTTTACGATTGATCACCAATCCTGCTCCAGAGTGCATGCAGCCTTGGTCTACCACAAGCACTTGAAGAGGGTGTTCCTTATCGACCTCAACAGCAGTAAGTGATCGAGAGCCACCGCAGCCTTTACCTCGCTCTGTCCTGCACAGCTTCATTTAGCTTCTAACAAGCTCTTTTCTTCACCCTTTTCTTCTGTTGAAGTTTGTTACTTGTGTTTTACACTTTGATTTAGAATACGCAGTCCAAGACAATGCTGTGGAATTAGGAGTTGCTGCCACCCTGTGCTGTAGGTCAGTTTTACTCCAGTGTTCCAGATATAATCGGTCCATGTGACCCACAGCACAGGAAGTGATTTGATACTGGGAAGACAGGTTTTTTTTTTTTAAATCTGTGTTAATGTACAAAAAACGACCAGGGATGTACTGCCCATGTTGGCCACCCAAAGTTCAGAAACCAGCAACACCCAGTGTTTCAGCTGGGTTCTCTTGGCATAATAAGCTCTTGAGTTGTCTGTTTTTACTGGGAGCTCTTGAATGAAGTGTCTGTGCTGTGCCCTGTCTCCCTCACAGCACATGGCACATACCTGGGGCGCATCCGTCTGGAGCCCCACAAGCCGCAGCAGGTACCCATCGACTCGACGGTGTCGTTCGGAGCCTCCACGAGACTTTACACCCTGCGAGAGAAGCCACAGACCCAGCCGAGCACAACCACTGGGGACGCCAAAACAGGGGAGGATGAGGAGCTGAAGGGGTTGCTAGGACTGCCGGAGGAGGAGACCGAACTGGAGGTCAGTGCAGCAGAGACACCAGCCCTTGTGGAGAACCACATTAGCAGTTAAAATAAAAAATGGTGGTGGGCACAGACTATGATTTGCTGTTTTAGAAGTAATGGAAATAAGACTCCCATTGAATAGCAGTTTCATTCTTTCCTGGTTTTACTATGAGTTTAATAAGACACACCTGTCCTTGTTACACTATACATTGTGGCTAATCAAGCATGTGTTAAAATGCAGTAGATGTCTTTTTTTCCATACCTGCTGCTCTGACAAACTTTAAAGATTAAATATGTTTATTCCTCAAGTGTCATTAATGTATCCGAATCTAGCACACCTCATGTACGTATGTATTCCACCCTGGGTTGGCTACTACAGATTTTTGTTTTGTTTTTGTCAGATTTTGATTTCATTACATTCCCTTTGGAATTTGTTCCATTTCAATTGATGGCAGGACTGGAAATTACAGTAGAAAATGCCAAAGGGCATGTAGAGTTGTTGGACAAAAAAATATATAGATAAGTTTATGAAAATATAGAAATGGGACTCCTGTTGCATTGCTGTTTGTGGCATTCCAGGTTTTACTACAGACCTAATTACACAGCTGAGCGCCTCATGTATACACTGTGACTAATTAAGATCCTGGGAAAACCCAGAATGGAATCCCTATGCAATGGGAATCTTATTCCCTGTACTGCGAATAGGGTATAGGGGCCATCAGCAGAAACATAATGTCTCTGGTCTGGAAGCACATGCCAACCGAGCACCTACTACTGTATCTGCGGTGTAACATGAAAATAACTACTCGGAACCGATTTATTACCAGGGGTGTGTTAATAAAAGTGTCAAAACCATCGGGATAATGTTGAAAAAGATATTTCAGGAATACCTGCAACAAAGGAGGAGGTTTGCGGAAGCAGTGCGTTGTGTTTAAACCCTACAAGACCGTTCAGGAACACTTGAAGATGCACTCCTAGGTGACACTAAGGGGTGCTGCCAGCTTGTGTACCGCTCATCAATCATTTGAAACTCGCAGAGGTGTCCGTCCTCATGTCACTCTAAACATGTATATACCAACATACTAACAATCTATCAAGTTTTTATTATTTATTTTATTTTTTTTTAAACACAAAGTAATTTTGCTACAGAGACAGAACACCCTGGGTGAGCAATCCATTTTTAATGTCCTCTGTGTATGTATTCACTGCAGAACCTGACAGAGTTCAACACAGCACACAACAAGCGAATCTCCACCCTGACCATAGAGGAGGGCAACCTGGACATCCAGCGACCGAAACGCAAGCGGAGGAGCTCCAGAGTGATCTTCAGCGATGAGGAAGAGATCATCAACCCAGGTACTGCTTCAGTCATAGTACCCTGGGGAGATCGTGGTCACCTCAGTATAGCATTTAGAATCATGTGTAACCTCCAAGTGCAGCTGGGGTACCTGTGGAACCATGAGCGTTCCCCCTGCAGCACTGCCCTTCTAGTGCATATAACACACAGCACATTTGTTCAGGACTGTATGGTATTTCTCACACAGCTAAAAGCAGGGTGAGGCAGGGAGACAGGTTTCACTCTGGTGCACCCGAGGTACTTGGAGGTTGCGTGATTCTGGGAGCTCTGTTGAGGCTACAGGGGTGCTTTAAACTTGTCACCAGGACGTGACGACTGAACAAACAGTGATACTAAACGAAGCTTAACAACACAAGTATATTAGTTAACATAACTCTGATATTCCACATCCTTACCATGTTCTTTAGAAATAACCTTTTACATGCTGAAATTTGATACTATCCAAAGGTTTTGCTTAAGCGAATCCGTGTGTGTGAATACAGTGGTCTGTGTAGTGCTAGCAGAGTTCTTCCAAGACTCTGTCAGTGAAGCAGAGTACTCCACCGCTGCAGTGTGTGTAATGCTGAACCACTGATTTGATTTTCGTTCTGTGCTTGCAGAGGATGTGGATCCCTCAGTTGGTCGTTTCAGAAACATGATCCAAACAGCTGTTGTTCCAATAAAGGTGAATGTGTGACACTCTTCAATATCATCAATGATCCAAGGCCGTAGATAACTGCACTTTTACAAATGGAAAGATAGATCAAATACAGTGCATTTAAATTATTTTATTTATTAGTGTGGGTTTCTATTTGAATTGCTTTAAAACCAGATTTTTTTTCTTCATGAAACTCATAATTAGATGCTTTTATTTGAGTGATTTCAGGATAGGCGGTGTAACTTATTGCATAGTAAACAGGAAATCACACAGTTTGATTAAATGGACATCGGAGAATTAGCTTCAGTGAATGGCACTCTTAATAAAGGATGCCAATTAATAGTATCTAAACAGCAGATCATTTTTAACTCTACTCTTATCCTTTGCTGTTCAGTCCTAAAGTAACTTCCTAACTAACCAGTATAATCGGTGAGTGGTTTATAGTACCCGTCTGACTCTGCTTTCTCTTCACTCTGCAGAAGAAGAAGCTGGAAGCTCACGGCACGCTGGGGCTGGAGGAGGCGGTGGCCCGGCGCATGCAGAACTTCCCCTTCAGCACGGGGCTGTATGGAGACCTGCCCCCCACCAGCCACGAGGCAGGGGGCACTCCCACGGGCTCACGGGGGCCACCATCCTGGGGGGCTCCCCTGCCGTTCCCCAACCTTGCCCCCGACGTGGACCTGACCCCGGCCTCTGTCCCGCCCACCGTCGCCCTGAACCCCACCCCCACCCCCGGGGCCGGCTTCCCCTCCGAGTCACTCAACGAGCCCAAGAAGAAGAAATACGCCAAGGAGGCCTGGCCGGGCAAGAAGCCTACCCCCTCCCTGCTAATCTGACAGGGGCTCTGGACTGTGTGCCATCGGGGGCGCCCTTGCGCTGTGCTTCTTTTGTTTGTTTTTTTATGTGGGAGGGGTGGGTGCGGCAGCAGGGTTTTGAAGCCGCATGGCAGCTTTGAAAGTTTGAATAGCAGTAGTTTCATTGACCAAAAACATAATGTGTTGTCACAGTGATTACAATACAGCTCCTGTTGCATAATAGTGTAAAACCATTCCAGGTTCTACCGCGGGCTTAGTCAGTCACACACACAGGTCCACAGTAAAACCTGAAATGGTCCGAGCTGCTAAAATACAAAGCAAATACAAACCATTTGCCACAAATCAATTTTATACAATGTATAATTGGGGGCCTGCTACACCCTACACAATATAAAGGTTTTTTTTTTTTAATACAGTGCGTCTTTATTGGACCAAAGGGAGACACAATATGTATGCAAACTATCTGTTGGGAGTATACTGTTACCATTAGAACAGAACGTTTTTCTGCTATCGTCCACACAAAATGCTTTTGTTTCTTCTTAAAGTACATTTGACTTGATGAAGAGACCTATTCTGTAATCCAGAAACGTCATGTAGGCCCCAGGTGAATGCAATAATAAAATGTCCAAAAACGAACCTGTAATAGTGCAGTCAAAGTAAGCCCACACACACCCACGTACTCACTCCCACACTGTCTTCGTCATCCGGTAAATCCACACCTTTTCCCATGGTGTGCAGGGTTGCAGCAGAGAGGGGTTGGGGACACAGCGCAGGTGAATACCCCCCTCCCCCACACGTCTCCAGGCATGCAATGTCTTGGATGAACGGCGTGGGGTTTTGATTCAGTGACCAAACCTAAAACGTTTCTCCATGCGGTTCAAAACTGCAACCCTCCCACTGGAGGCATAATAATTTCAGCAGCAGACCCAAGTCTCTGAGCACTGTCTGTCATGTGCGGTGGGAAGTGGTCATTGGGATCGGCTGGTCATTCTCGTTTCTTTCTGCGTTTCAGATTAGAATTATTAGTTGTGTGTTGTAGAATTGATGTTAGATTCTGTTTGTTTCAGTTTAAACTCTTTTGAAATGTTTGGACACAATCAGTAGAGTGCAGTTACTGTTCTTTTTGGTTTTGTTTTTGTGGCACTACTAAAAAATAAAAATGGTAATATAATTCCACATGTATTGTAAATCTTTGTTAAAAGTCTTTTGTGTTTCTTGTCTTAATACAAAAGAGCTTGATGAAGATTTATAAAACATTTGTCTAATTATACTACCAAGTTTTCTTTTTACGTCTAACCTGCAACAACAAAGCAAGCCCTGAAGCGATGACTGGGGTTGAGATTCTGGTGACTGGTGTCCAGGTCAGGGTCAGTGGAATCAATTGAAACAGCAGAAGAAAGAGCTGCTCTGCACACAGGCTATGACAAGCTGACAGCTTTGTGGAAAGCAGCAATATACAACACACAAGCCAGCAGTGGTTTCTTTATTTCAGTTGCGATGGCAGTTTGACTCACACGTGGCACGTGCTTGCTGAGGAGAGCTCAAGTGGAATAATTGCTTTGGGCACTTCTGGTTTGATCACATCGACTCTGTCGTTATATAATCGCTGACTGACTGCGGAATACATTTGTTTGCATGTTCAGATTTGTTATGCCAGAGTATCTTCATGATTAAGAGTTTGGAGTTATTGCATAGCTGTGATTGGCTTTAGTGAAAAGGTTCTGCAGAATTTAGCATGGTTGAACTCTGTGGTACATTGTTTTATCCACTTTGTTTAGACTTATTTATTTATTTTAATTTTATATCTTTGTACACGTGAGTAGGGTAAATGCTGCAAGATGCCTCTTTTATTTTTTTTATAGCGTTTTCATTTTGTATTTGAAGGAATTGTTAATGAAATCTTTGAAATGACCGGGCAAATGATATGTTTACTAGAAGTTAACTTCTCCATACTACAGTTCTTCCTTCAAACCTCATCAGACCATTTTGTGTTGGATTCTGTCCTTTCCCCTAATTGTCCATGTCTTGTAAGACACTGACCCACATGACTATCCTATTTCCAATGGTGTGGCTTGCTGATAGGACAGGGATGGTTACAGTTTTACAGCCCAGTAGAATTCCTGCTTGAATGTTTACGCTGTCCCTCTATTCTGTACCCTTCCTGCACTCTGATTCATTAGAAACCAGACCTTGTTGACCATACAGTTTGTTTACATTCCCTAAAGGTTGGTAATCTGCAAACAAACCTGCTTCCAGTTTTAAAAACTAAACAGCCATGTTACTGCTGTATCTGCCATAGAGAGAGACCATGGGTGCAGTCTGTTTTTGTATTTTAAAAGAAATGCCTACAGATTTCACTGTGAAAACCTCAGTTCAAGAATACAGAATTTCGGGAACTGTTTTTAATCTGCATGGAGCATTGCATCTTGTGACTCTCGATCACTTTTTCATGCATTCCACTTGCTATTCGTTAAGGTTGTAAAAATGTTATTTGTCAAATAAGAAAAACAAAAATAAGGTATTCAAAACCTGGAAATACTAATGCATTGGCCAAACCATAAATATACTTTCATTTCTTCAACACTCCTTGCAGTTCCCAATCGCACCAATATTTATTAAAATAAAATAAATAAAGGGTGTTAGTGTTAGAATTAGTAAGGAGCAACACGCTGTAGCTTTTTAGCTTCCACACAGTTTCTCTTTTGAGCTGTGCAGACTTTCAGTAGAGAAGTAGCTTTGGTGAGACTGTCTTGGTGTGACCAGCACACTTCCAGGCTCAGCCACTAGATGGAACTGCTAACAAGGTCGAGGTCTATAGCCAGCCCTGTTGATCAACCATGGTTGTTCAAATGTGCACCCATGGCAATAACTATCTATGAGGACACAGAGGTCGTGTCCTTGATTGTTTTTTTGCATCATCAATGCTGGTGCTCATGTAAAAATTCTGGTGAAGTACAAAAGACTCCTTAATTTTCTCTGTTGGTTTGCCGTGTAACATTGATTTGGAGGTTGAATAGTAAATATCAAGCAGTCCTATAAATACTGCCAGCTTTAGCTTGAAGCCTCAGTTTGACCTCGGTAGAATATCAGCGCTGGTTACGACGCTGTGTGCACCCAACCTTATGTGCGCTTTCATGGTTAGCTGTCATTTCATATATATATTGAAAACCAGGAGTCACTTTTAAAAGTAGACCCAGGACACATGACTTGAATTTTTACACTTACATGCTAATTTTAAATACACAAAAACGAAAACAAAACCAAGCTGTCCTCGAGCACCAACTAAACAATCAGGAACCTAACTGAAAACAGGACAGCTGAGCTGTTTTCCTGTTAAAACAAACACAACAAAAACACAGTTTTTAACGAATAACAAAAAACTACACACAGTACCGTTTTTTTCTTGATACGTTTGAGCACACAGTCATGCAGGCTTTTCACACAGCAGCCCTGAGCAGACTGATTGCTCTCCTTAATTACCCTGCACCTGGCTCTAATTTACAATGATAGCCAGATGCAGGTGTTAATTAACAATAAAACAGTTAACAAATCATAATTAAACAAAAGCAATTAGTTTGGCAGGGAGGCTTTCCACCTTGTCCCTGCCACAAAACATGCTGCTGGGGGAGGCGGAGGGGTTTGTCAGCTCAGTGGTTCCTGTATTTGGTCAATGAAATTACGAGATGGACTTTTGGGAGGGCTCGTCCTCCATCCCTTTTTATTGCTGTGAATAGGCAGGATGATTTATATAAGCTTTGTACAGGTATTTGTACAGTTGTGTAACAGGTCTTTTTTCACACGTACTATTCAAGCTTTTAACCTGTAACCTGTACTTCATTGTAAATTAAAAGCGAACTCTGAATTTTGTCACAAAAACAAACTCTTGGTCCTGTGGTTTGTGAATAAGCGTTTGTGATTCATGATCTCAGTTGAAAGTGTGCAGAGTTATTCACCAGTCCTCTTGACAAACAGCTTTATGATCCGTTCTTACTATACTGTGCTTTGGGAGGACTATCTGTGATCTAGCAAGAGATGGACCTTGATGGGCCTACCCACCCCTTATTATAAAACAAAACGAAGAACCTAGCCGAAGAACTAAGGCTTTAAAATACATGTGCTTCCCTATTGTTAGCATCAACTACACTGTAAAACCTTGCTTAGGGCCACCTTGGTGAAAAGGCCACCACAATTAAGACAATTTGTTTCCAGAATTTCTATGTACCTTCAGGTTTTTTTCCCCATTATACTGTATATAGCATTGTGTATAGCAAATAACAATAGAACTTACCATCAGAGGGGAGCAGGTAAAAAGTTGTCATGCTAATAAATAAGAACGTTGATTTCAAACGCTAAGGGCTGGTTTCACAGACCCTGATTAGCACTCATTTTGGATTACCTTACCTAAAATAACATTAGAGGGTCCAAGATTAGTTCCTGTCGAGGTCTGTGAAACCAGCCTTTATTCATCACTCTTAAGAAATGCAAAACTAATTCTCACACCAAGTTTGACAGCAGGTGCTTGCATGTCACAATGCTAAATGTGTGACAGTTACAGATTGCACAGTGCAAGATCACAAAGGAAATAACCTTTAAACTGAGCATCCAAAGCAGGTTTACCACAATATTCACTTAGTGAGCGTATTCTGCTGTAGTTTAATACTTATGCAACACATGTAACAATATACATGTAGAATTGATTACTTGATAATTCCACCAAGAGGAAAGCTAGAGAAGTTTATAAAATGTCTCATAATTCAGATTTATACATATGCGTATACAAATGTATAAAATATTGCAGTTATAGGAATGCAAATCAATGTTAAAGTTGTTTTTTGGTTCTAAACATATAGTTTATTTTAGTTTATGTACCTTTGGGTGTGTTCTAGCTATGGATAATGTAAGCTACAGTAAACTATAATAAAACTATGAATTTTATATGATTTCATCACTGTTGTGAACATTTGCATAATCTAAAGTTTAGAGGAATGCCTTTTACAATGTGTTAATGTTGCAAAATAAAAACGAATAACATTGTTTCCATAATAGAAATGTAATTATAGAACTTAGCCGTTTAGTTCTAGTTTTGTAAAATTGCAAAGGTTAAATTGTTTTTCTCCTTTCATAAAGTAGGAGTTAAAGCCAGGAGTTCACCGTTTGAGATGATACTCCACTGGGTTGTACTCCACAGACGCACCTATTTATCACTGCTTCTGAACCACCCAATGTTACCTCAGCTGAGGCAGTCCACAGTTTATAGCTGAAAACCAGCCCGATGGGTCTTACTCCTGTTTAAAAGCTGAATGAACTGTTTTCAGTGTAGGTTTGCACCATAGTCAAATGTGCCTTGATTTTGTGTTCAAGATAAAAATAATTTAAGAAAAAAAACGCATTATAGTGGCTGTCTGTGTCTCCACGTGTGTGTGTGTGTGTGTCTGTCTGTGTGGCTGGCTGTGTGTGTGTGTGTCTGTCTGTGTGGCTGTCTGTGTGTATGTGTGTGGCTGTCTGTCTCTGTGTTTGTGTGTGTGTGACTGTCTCTCTCTCTCTCTCTCTCTCTCTCTCTCTCTCTCTGTATGTTTGTAGTTTTTTTTTCCTTTACTATAAAGTCTGCTAGTAACGGGACTGCAGACACACTGATCTTACATAAATTAAACAGAAATAATGGAGACTATCATCTTTATTACTGTGTAATACATTGTTTACCCAAAACATTTTCAGTCATTATAATCTCTAAAAAATTATGTGAAACTGAGGGGGCTCAGAACAAGGCTGCTTTGAAACTTCACTGTGCATTAAATACTATTCAGATTGTATTTAAATTTGAATGATGTAACAAATCTTTAAGTTTTGTAATGCAATGTTTCAACAATAGTTTTAATACCAGCAAACACATTTTAGAATTGTAACAGACGTGAAAACTAGTATCCACTTTAAACAAATACTACTACTACTACTACTACAACTAATAATAATAATAATAATAATAATAATAATAATAATAATAATGTAAGCCAAGTATTTGATAATGTGTAGTGCTCTGTTTGTGAGTGTACTGTTTCATAACACTTTTCTGTTTGCGCACTATATTTTAAAACTGTTTCATTAATGTTCTGAAATGTCATTTCTATGTTAACGGATGGCTTTCGTCTATCTCAAATCACGTGACGAGGCATTAGAGGTTGGCTGCCTCTATTCTGTGCTACGCCTACCTTACAGGTGACCGCTTTGAATTCACTGCAGGTATTTGGGCCCCGCCTCATGCTCACAGTGTATGTGGGATCCTAATTCATAGTGTGCTGGAAAGATAAGCACCCGAATCACAGTGAGAATGAAACTGGATCTACTGTACAGCAGAATGTTAAAAAGCTTGAGAAGGCTACAGACACATCAATAACAATGCTGTAATTCAAAAACTTACATGAGACCGTTACAGTTTGAAATATAGACTGACACCCTCTGCAAAGATCCCCTTTACAGTTTGAAATCTAGACTGACACCCTCTGCAATGATCAGCTAAAACATTATGGTGTGTTTTTTTTTCAGATTGAATACAGGAAGCCCCCCTGTATCACTGGTTAACCATCTTCGCCCGGAATGCGAGTGAGAAAGCAGCAGCCCCCCTGTTGCTGCCTATATGACACTTCTGAGACAGTGAGCCACACAGCATCAATTCCACACAGCATCACCTAATTGTTTGTGTCACAGTGCTCCTTGCAAGAATATATGAGGGTGTTTGAGGGCTAATTAACCACAAGTATTTTCTGTGAGTGCTTGAAGGTGGTAACTGCTGCTGTATTCTGGGTGGGAGAGGAGGTAGTGACAATAAAATATTGGACTGAGGTTAGAAGCATCAAATACCAAGCTACTGAACTGTATGCGAGGAGCAGCTGTCAGCGGTCTTTATTTGTGCAGTTCTGTACACTTTAAACCAGCATTGGATGAAGATTTGACTCAGGTAAGTACTATATACAACATAGAAGGCTGCTCTTTTACAACAGATGCTAAACTTTTTTTTAAACTTTTTTTCTCCCACAATTTCACCTTATTTGGAAAAAAACTTAACTTAATTAAATATATATATATATACACACACACACACACACACACACACACACACACACACACACACACACATACATATTTACTGAGGCTAGAAAAGACAATCTCAGAATTAAAGATTTTACAATTTTTTCCTTATATATATTTTGGGGGTGCTTTTCTATTTTAGGGTCTATACATTCAGACATTCCTATATAATACTGAATACACACACATATATATGTGTGTGTGTGTGTGTGTGTTTATTTTACATGCAGTATGGAGGTATAACTGCAGTGTACAGAAATGAAAGCAATGAAAGGGTTTTTTTTGGGGGGCTGTACACAAAAGGTTTAAATGTTTACAAAATAATTTATTTCAGACAAAAGCCCCTTTTCAGTTGTGTGGATAGAAAAGTAAACACCGCACAGTGTTTCTACACTGCTGAAGAAGGGTCTTGTCTGAAACGCCTTGAAATATATATATATATATATATATATATATATATATATATATATATATATATATATATATATATATATATATAAATCATTTAAACCTTTTGTATATACCCCTCCCCCCAAAAGCCCCTCATTGTATCCAGTTTTTGAAATGAAATGTTGGTTTCACACGGATCTGTCGCTTGTTGTTAATTTCTCAAGCACAGTATTTGATTTCATTGTTCTGCTTTGGTATATTGGGTTGTGCAGCAGAACGAATAAGAAACTCGCTACATTACTGCAGCCGGTTTCGGATCAATTCAAGATCATGAGAACTGCCATGTAGCTTTCATCCCTGCCGCATGAAATGAATACACCTCAGCCACAATGGCAATGCCTGTTTATAAACTGCTGTACGGGTACCGTTTCTGTTTAAATATCATCTATCACATATAGTAGAATGCTTTTAAAAAAACAACAACAAAGACCTGTTTCATTGGAATACATATAATTCATTCACATGCATTTCAAATAACAATAAACAGAATAGCATGTTTGCAATAACAGAATAAGTAAGGGCTCGTTTCTTACATACACAGCTCTGGACAAAAGTGTTGCATCCCCCTATAGAGTTAACACATTTTGCTTCATAAAGTCAAATGAAACCTGCTGAATAATGTTGCGTTAACATACTGAATTACATACCGCTTTGTAGTTTCCCACATACTTAACCGAAAAACTGACAAAGATTGAAATCTAACATGAAATACCGTACTACTATTATGGCTTCTGGTAGACTTTTGCGATATCATTTTGAAATTTCTTTGATTTTTTAAAAATATAATTATGTCTCAATCCTAAAATTCTTGGTGATGCAAAACTTTTGGCCACAGCTATAGATGTACTTTTTAAAAATGAGCATGTAATATGAGTTGTAATCTCTGAAGCACATCCACAATGTGGGTTTTGTTTCACCGGGCTGCTCCCATTAAAGTGTGTAATTCATGGTATTGGTTCTGTTTTCTCTTACAGGACTCGTGTGACTAAATGGATCAGAACCCTGGAGCTGCTGTTCTCTCTATAGTATTGTTTCTGTGTTCAGCAAGGACTCAGCCTCCACCAACAGGTAGGCATTCTTCTCTTACAGATACTGAGAACAAACACTCTGTTTTAAATGCTGAAACATTTAGATAGACATTTATACCAGACCTGAAAACACTGAAGATTATTTGAATTAAGATTTTGTTTTAGATCAAAAAGCCTTTTGCTCTGCATTGTCATAGAAGAACACAAGGTGTATCTGGAAGTGAACAAAGGGAGAATAATTGTTAGTTTTGAATCTTTAAAATGTGTTTTTCACCCTTCATCATGCTGAACCCTATACCAAACAGCAGTTCATCAAGGTCAGTGTTATAATGAAAAGACACGCGTCCTGAAGAGAGCCGCGCTGTCTTTGATAACTCTCTACTCTGCAGTGATAACCCACAGCTGGGTTTTATGAATGGCTATTTCAGCACCGGGGAATCCAGCTGGATTTTCATTTTTAGTGGGAATCTCGGTGTGACCACAGACCACAGTGCTGCATGCAATCCAGTGGGATTCTCCTGTGCTGTAAAATGCTCTAATAAGGTCCAGCTGTGCTCATCCCAGCGGGAAGAAGTTGATCAAATTCTCACTTAATGGTTACTTCGAGTGAATTCATTATTATCTAAACAGTAGTAGATAAGGAGGGGTTTGGAATTAAATTGCTATCAGTGGCACTTGAATGAAGTAAATTGATACTGGCTATTCATATCCTCACTATTAATAGTTTTTTCTATATTCGTGGGAGTTTAGCTCTGTGTATGTCTGGTGTTTTCCACCTCTGCTGGACTGTTTATTTTGCTGGGTTTCCGAAACCCATGGGAACTTGTGGCAACATTAAAAGGCTTCACCTTGAATTAATGTTATTCTATCAGACTATTCATCGGGTAAGCCCCATTGTGATGCAGCCCACTTTGATGCAGCCTAGGACAACTTGTTTAGTGCAAAAAAGTGACGTTTAAGAAAAAAGAAGTTGGGTTCTCAGAAAAATAAGTGTTTGTCTATTAAATATTAAATCTATCATTACGTGACTAATACATGTTGCAGATTATGGGTATGAATATTAGTCTTTTAATATATGTGGAAATTATTTCTACATATATTATCGAGAATATCTTTATACTCAGTGAGTCTTAGATACTGTATTCTCCAGTTATTTTGTTGTAAATCTCTTTCCCAAATTATAATGTTATGATTAAAGTTATACGTTGCAACTAAGTAAAATGTGTTAATATTACTACAGACACGAGTTTGATTAAGAATTAGACTGTTTAAATGTAACAATATGTTTTGTAATTGTATTAATAATAACATTTTCTGGGGGGTGTAAAAGTTAAAATGTATAAAAGCAGAAACCATACGCTGAATCATTGGGGTTCGGGGTAGTTTCATCCTCGCCTTATAATTCGAAAATGATTTCATTCCTTTCTGATTCTTTATGATCACTCACTGCTTATTTATTAATAACAATAACAATAACAATAACAATATATAATCAAAGGAAGCTAAATCTTGTGTTTATTCAACAATAGATCTTTGTATATTATGTTTTGTTATTGGTAACATATTGCATGTTAATCACTCAAATTGCATGTTAATCGCTTCTCTTTTGATTAGATTTCTTTTCCCCCATGATCTTTTTCATAGTTGCGGACAAATAATTCAACCTGGTATTTGAGTTTGTTTGTTTTTCTTCTTGTTAACATCTTTCTGTCCAGTTTTGGCCAATATCTTGTAGTCATGCTTTGTTAATGATATTGGTCTTAATGATTGCATCTTCTTATCTTCTTTTTTAACTAATGGAAATTATTATGCTATGGAATATTTGTTATATGCTTTATGAGATGCATAGTCCAGGCAGTAGAATTTTAACACATGCTTTAATTAATTCAGCTGTATGACCATGACTATTTTGTTAATGGAAAATGTATGTAGAAATACATATATATATATATATATATATATATATATATATATATATATATATATATATATATATATATATATATATATATATTGTTCGGCAATATCATTTATATGCAGGAATAAATACATTATTCGATGGTATACCTGCATTTACCAATAAGCTTTGGTAAATAAGATGACCCTCTAATGTCCGAAAAGCAATCTATTTCTTCACAATGTCTGACATTTACCGCGAAATGTTTTTTTTGCAATGGAAAATGAAATATTTCTTGTTTTAAATCCCCAATGCAGCTTTTCTAAATAAAGAGGGTTTAAAATGAAACATATTTTTTACTTTCAGACAATTATCAAAAAGCAGATTTCAATTGGTCTCATCACGAGTAGTTGATCATTTCTTTTTTAGGTAATATTTTGGTTTATGTTTCTACAGGAATAGAGCGCTATGCTCGGACGGGAGATACCGTTGTCCTGCCTTGCAGAGAGGCTTCTTTGGGGTTCAGGGAATCGATACAGTGGTCTTACAACTCAGCCTCTGGCATGCGCTCTACTTTATTCACTCTTCAAACCTCTGGGGCAATTATAACTGGAGTAACAAAGCTTAAGGACAGGAAACAGATTGTGCGCGGCTCATCTCTAAGGATACAGGAATTGAAAAAAGATGACTTTGGGACGTACACGTGTGATGTTTGCTTTGACAAAGGACTGCACTGCACTACAGTATCACAGATTTCCTTGTTGCTTTTAAAAGGTGAGTTCACGGCTTTGATAATCATTAGTTCACCCGGCTGATGAAATTGGAGTGAATGTAGCAAAGGCATGCGATTTTCATAGCAGCATTCTGCAATCTACAGCCCCTGTTGACTTGGCAGATTAATACTGATGGCAGGAAATGATCAGTCACGTTTTGAGTGAGTTCACTTCAATGCATATTTATTGTTTAATTGAAATGTATGGGTGCTGTTCACGGTCAGTCAGCGCGACTTATTTATTTTGGGCAGTCTGGTTAACAGTAATAAATAGTTTGAACCATCGTGTTGTTTCTGATCGGTGCTTAATACTGATCTCACGACGCTGATATTCTCCAGATGAAGATCTATCCGTCAGGGAAGGCGGCGCTGTGCCCCTGCTTTGGGTTTGTCTTTAAACAATCGGTGCGATGCAGGGGCGTCATTTAAAGCTGAGGCAACATAAACATTCTCTGTCCCATGAATGAGAAAAAAAAGAGACCAGTTTACAACGAGATCGCGTGCTGCGCTTTGTCAACATCGTTCTTATACTTTAAATAAATTATACAAAATGTGCAATGCAAGTATTTTAAAAGCACGGCACTGGTTTATCACAGACTCGAAAATGCCGTCCCACTTCGATATCCCAGTTAAGTAAATATTTCAGTTACATACTGTGACTACTGCTACATTAAACACATAGCGGTACAACATTCATATAGTTTTACTGTAGCAGTTTGGGACATTATCCTACACTTATTTCAAATCATTGAAAAAAAAGTTATGTATTGCTTGGGCTGTACAAAAAGAGCCAGGGGTAAGAACGCGGTTTAACTCTTTATTACAGAGCGCCCACCCGAATACATCTCAACAGATTTAATACATGCTTACAACCTGGAGTTAAGTTTGATACATTTCATCAGTGAACACAAACTGCTAAATAAGCATCGCATTACTGTGAATGTCAAAGTAGAAATATGTAGCAACGTTTTAAATAACACGCTTACACAGATAATCACGCATAACCTACAATAAAAGGCGTAGGATCTCGCTTTCATCTTGGCAAATTTGTCAACACCAGCCTGTGAGTCTAATGTTTTTGCTTGTCGGGTTAGCTCGCAATAACCAAAAGATCTGCTCAATCTCTCGTCCCCATGCTGCGTGTTATGTTTGGACCATTTTCATGCACAAAAATAACCTTTCATTTGCAAACTAATACCAACATTTGCATACGGCGAAAATGTTAGAAAAATAAACCCATTGACTTTCATGTATAACATTGCCTAATCAATTCTTCCCATACAAATGCATATGTAAGCACTGTAACATTTTAAAACAATAATTATAGCAGCACATTTCAACCAGAATGTATCTAATACTGTAGTGTACCACCTTCATTTAAATATCATTTTCCGCCGATCCACTGTGAAAGACATTATACAGCAGCTATGCATTCCGGTGTAGTGTTATTTTCAGGTAGGCCTATGCGATAAAAAAAGTGGTTGCTCGTCCATGCCTAAACAATGCGTAAACAACTTCCGCTAAGAAAGCAGGGACGTGCCCATTCAAATCTGGTACGTTACGCTTGTATAGTATGCAAATATTTATCATATGCAATACATTGGGGCTTGTACATTTTTTTACTTGTGTAACTTTGCAGTGGGCTTCTCATTTTGTCTTGTTGGTAGTGATTGTTAATGTATAATTAATGGTAAATGTACCTCTTGTTTGAAAAGGAAAACACCGAACAGATCGCAATTGATTGCACCTGTACCAAAATTTGACAGAGTACCACTTTCAATGTGACAAGTTTTGGTACGTGTACCACGTTCTGAGAATGTACCACTTTCTAACACTACACCGGTACCAAACTCCAAAGCGCACAGCACAGCCCTACACAAGCCAAAATCTCTTTTTTAAATCTATGGTACTTTTTCTTTACAGCATGTATAAATAATTGTACCTGGGTGCAGCAGAAAAGAATATCCACTAGAAACTGTCTTCAGGGCATCAGATGATTCTAGGGCATTTGTCCAGCACTCCCATCGTTCACCTCTCTGACATCAACCCGCCCTGACCCTAACCCAACCCCAACCCTAACCTTAACAAACCCCAACCCCAAAACCTAACCAGATCCCTAACCCTAACCCTAACTCTTTAGAATCAGTCTAGTGGATATTCCTGTGTGCTGCTACCTGGGCATCAGTAATATTAATGGTTTCTTCCGCAAGTGATTCCCTCCTTGTTGTCTCACTCTGTTTCATTTCTTCCGTTTTCCATCTGCTGTTGCAAACATATCCAACATTTCCCTTTGACTCTTCATGATATCAATAATATTATATTACAGAAACAATACAATGCAATGCCATTCTGTGGTGTCGATATAATCACTGGACAACAATGAACTATCAATCAAAATGAATGAATGCAGCCGATGCCTTGAGACTCTGAGCGCGAGCAATTACATCACCATGGCAACCATGGCTTACTTCATTCCAGAACTGGGTTCGATTAGAAGAGAATGATGTTTGAAAACTTATTTTATTAGTTTGGGAAGAAAACCATCCTATATGTGATTATATTATGTGGGAGGTCAGAAAAATGGAAGACATAATGCCATATTGGGGGCAAACCAAGGTCCGCCCTATAGCAAATGAATCCTCTGGTGCGATGGTATTTCACTGCACCAGCAGGCAGTCCTTCTAAATGATTCACTCTTGAAAACTCTGATGTCAAAGCTGCTAAATTAACAGTGCCCGACAGAATGAAGCTGTTTCTCAACTCGTCTGTCTCCATACGAGACGTCAGTGCAGAAGATGTTGGGATGTTCATGTGTAATTATTGTTCTGAAAACAGCCAGCCTTGCTCAATAGTGACAAGTGTCTCCTTGGTTCTTTCACAGAGTAAGTTTACGGTTTTACACGACAATACTGTTTATTATAGTGCTGTGCTCAGAAGAGCCAGCTGCCCAGTGTAGCTTATATGATAGCAGGGACTCTACGTGACACGTCTCAAAGTGTTTATACTGTCCTGGTGGGATACCTGACTATTCTCATTGATTCCTTCCTCAAATTGCTTTAGGGAAGTTACAGGTTGAAATTTACTGCAAATGTATTTATTTTGTTTATTGTATTTATGATTGGTATGTAAGTTGTGTATTGTACTCTTAATGCACTAACACTGCGTAATATTTTTGTAAGACCATGTGACAGGTTGGCCGAGTGGTGACGTCACAGACCAGGAAGTAACCACACACAGACAAGGTACTACGGGTGAGTCACAAATACGCTAATTATAAACAAAACAAAACACTACACCCAACACACCCAAAACTAAACCCAACACAAAACACTACACCCAACACACCCAAAACTAAACCCAACACAAAACACAACACCCAACACACCCAAAACTAAACCCAACACAAAACACTACACCCAACACACCAAAACACTACACCCAACACAAAACACTACACCCAACACAAAACACTACACCCAACACAAAACACTACACCCAACACACCCAAAACTAAACCCAACACAAAACACTACACCCAACACACCCAAAACTACACCCAACACAAAACACTACACCCAACACACCCAAAACTACACCCAACACAAAACACTACACCCAACACACCCAAAACTACACCCAACACAAAACACTACACCCAACACACCCAAAACTAAACCCAACACAAAACACTACACCAAACACACCCAAAACTAAACCCAACACAAAACACTACACCCAACACACCCAAAACTAAACCCAACACAAAACACTACACCCAACACAAAACACTACACCCAACACAAAACACTACACCCAACACACCCAAAACTAAACCCAACACAAAACACTACACCCATCACACCCAAAACTAAACCCAACACAAAACACTACACCCAACACACCCAAAACTAAACCCAACACAAAACACAACATCCAAAACAAAACACTACACCCAACACACCCAAAACTAAACCCAACACAAAACACTACACCCAACACAAAACACTACACCCAACACACCCAAAACTACACCCAACACAAAACACTACACCCAACACACCCAAAACTACACCCAACACAAAACACTACACCCAACACACCCAAAACTAAACCCAACACAAAACACTACACCCAACACAAAACACTACATCCAACACAAAACACTACACCCAACACACCCAAAACTAAACCCAACACAAAACACTACACCCAACACACCCAAAACTAAACCCAACACAAAACACAACATCCAACACACCCAAAACTACACCCAACACAAAACACTACACCCAACACACCCAAAACTACACCCAACACAAAACACTACACCCAACACAAAACACTACACCCAACACAAAACACTACACCCAACACACCCAAAACTAAACCCAACACAAAACACTACACCCAACACACCCAAAACTAAACCCAACACAAAACACTACATCCAAAACAATACACTACACACAAAACAAAACACTACTCACAAAACACTACACACAACACACTACACCCTAAACAAAACACTACACACAAAACACTACACACAAAACAAAACACTACACACAACACACTACTCACAAAACAAAACACTACACACAAAACACTACGCACAACACACCCAAAACTAAACCCAACACAAAACACTACACCCAACACAAAACACTACATCCAAAACTAAACACTACATACACTACACCCAAAACTAAACCCAACACAAAACAAAACACCCAAAACAAAACACTACACCCAACACAAAACACTACACACAACACACTACACCCTAAACAAAACACTACGCACAAAACACTACACACAAAATAAAACACTACACCCAAAACACTACACCCTAAACAAAACACTACGCACAAAACACTACTCACAAAACACTACACACAACACACTACACCCTAAACAAAACACTACGCACAAAACACTACACACAAAACAAAAGCGCACGGTGGCCAAAATAAACAGACACAGTCTTCTAACAAGTAGCTTGCTGGTGTAACGCCCGCACGAGTAGCAATTGTTATTTTTGTCACACTTTAAAATGATGGCTGCAAATTCCTAATTAATTAATGTATAAATACCACAGGAATTCCACTTGAATATGTCATACACTTCCTCTGAGTTCTGATGTTATCACATGTGTAACAGTTAAGGTTATGGATAGGGGCTGGGGTTAGGGTTAGGGTTAGGGTTATGGATAGGAGCTAGGGTTAGGGTTAGGGTTATGGGCTGGGGTTAGGGTTAGGGATTGGGGTTGTGGTTAGGGTTATGGATAGGGGCTAGGGTTAGGTTTAGGGATAGGGGCTGGGTTTAGGGTTATGGATAGGGGCTGGAGTTAGGGTTAGGGATAGGGGCTGGGTTTAGGGTTATGGATAGGGGCTGGGTTTAGGGTTAGGTTAGGATAGGGCTGGGTTTAGGGTTAGGATAGGGCTGGGGTTAGGGTTATGGATAGGGCTAGGGTTAGGGTTATGGATAGGGCTGGGGTTAGGTTAGGGATAGTGGAAGGATTTAGGGTTATGGATAGGGGCTGGGTTTAGGGTTATGGATAGGGGCTGGGTTTAGGGTTATGGCTATGGATAGGGCTGGGGTTAGGGTTAGGGTTAGGGTAGGGGTAGGGTTAGGATAGGGGCTGGGTTAGGGTTATGGATAGGGGCTGGGTTTAGGGTTATGGATAGGGGCTGGGTTAGGGTTAGGATAGGGGCTGGGTTTAGGGTTATGGATAGGGCTGGGTTTAGGGTTAGGGTTAGGTTAGGATAGGGGCTGGGTTTAGGGTTATGGATAGGGCTGGGTGTTAGGGTTATGGATAGGGCTGGGGTTAGGGTTATGGATAGGGCTGGGTTAGGGTTATGGATAGGGCTGGGTTAGGTTATGGATAGGGCTGGGGTTAGGGTTATGGATAGGGGCTGGGTTAGGGTTATGGATAGGGCTGGGTTTAGGGTTATGGTTATGGATAGGGGCTGGGGTTAGGGTTAGGGATAGGGGCTGGGTTTAGGGTTATGGATAGGGGCTGGGTTTAGGGTTATGGTTATGGATAGGGGCTGGGGTTAGGGTTAGGGATAGGGGCTGGGGTTAGGGTTAGGGATAGGGGCTGGGTTTAGGGTTATGGTTAGGGATAGGGGCTGGTGTTAGGGATAAGGGTTGTGGTTAGGGCTTACACATGTGATAACATCAAAACTCAGAGGAAGTGCATGACATATTCAGGTGGAATTCCTGTGGTATTCATTCATTAATTCATTTGGAATTTGCAGCCATTATTTTAAAGTGTTACCCTTATTTTTATATCTTACTTCTCACGTTCTACTCTCTGAACAACCAACCCTGATGAGCTGCTGATCCGCTCTTTATATATACCAGGCCATCTCCAAATTGGTAATCACTTAATTTCTCTGGAGAGGGCCACATTATGCACGCGTTTAGCTGGATGGGGAATGTAACCCCATTCATGCTGTAAAACAATAATAACAGACATTGTGTGTTTAAACAGCAAACAATACCTTTAAACATAATAATACAACACAAATACAAATAAACATGCTGAAGTGCCCTACTTACTTTGTAGTCACTGTTTTTATGTTGTGCAGTTGACTATTATGAAATACACTAATGATTGTATCTCATTTAGGCTGAAGCCCCATTTGTTCTCTGAAGCCTTTGGAGTGTGAATATATTTTGTGTTTTATTTCACTTTTATTCTTTTATTGTTCGGCCTTTTTCCTTTTTTTAATTACGAAGCGCTGCTTTGAGATGGCTTTGTTGTGAAAGGTGCTATATAAAAATGATTTGATCAATAGATGCATAGTGAATGCACAACAAAACAAGTACGATTTTAGACATCATTTTATTTGCCAGAACCAACGCTTTGTGAATAGTGCCTATAATTATTTTTAATGAACAGTGACAGCGTTGGATCCCAGTACCGCAGAGATAGTGTACGTCGCGGAGGGAGAATTCGTTCAGCTTCCATGTGTTGGGATATCAAACCGGACGGAAGGCAGGCATGTGGAATGGTCATTTCAAGCGATTGGGGATCAGAGCCGAACCCTTCTCAATGTGTCTGCACCAGCTTACCCCACAGTCAACCCCAGAGAGAGAGTGAGTCTGCTGCCCAATGCTTCCCTTCTCAATGTGTCTGCACCAGCTCACCCCACAGTCAACCCCAGAGAGAGAGTGAGTCTGCTGCCCAATGCTTCCCTTCTCATCCAGGGAGTGCAGAGCCCCGACACAGGCACTTACTACTGCAGGAGGGACCAGCAAGAGAAATACCACATGCTTACTGTGTGTGTTTTAACAGGTAAGGGCTAGCTCAAGAACTGACCCTGATTGTGGATTTTGAATTCTCCCAGCTACCCCAATAACAGAAACTCCTTCGAAATGTGGGTAACGTGTGATCCATCCTGGTATTTAATAAAATAATAAAAAAACAGCTGCATTTACTAATCACGACAGT
Organism: Acipenser oxyrinchus oxyrinchus; assembly: GCA_030684275.1. Taxonomy (NCBI): domain Eukaryota; kingdom Metazoa; phylum Chordata; class Actinopteri; order Acipenseriformes; family Acipenseridae; genus Acipenser; species Acipenser oxyrinchus. The sequence goes on from CM060289.1 coordinate 7,507,144, forward strand.
TTGGCCACAATGGTGTAGAGGTTCGGTTGGCGGTAGTCATGTGTTTACAATGAAGGACCTGCAATCAAAACTAGGAGATGAACGAGCGCTGATGGGACGAATGGCCTTCTCTCATTTGCACATTTCGTTTTTGCCTGAGGCATGGTCATGTATCTCTTTCTCTCCAGGACAATTTAAACACCTTGCAGATTGTGAAAAGACATTTACATAGAATATAGAGAGCTTAGTTGAATTGATTTTAACAGAGGTTCATTAAATACCGTCGCTGTTTATCTTGGTCAAATAAGGCCAAGGTTATGGAATCCAACATCCCACCGTGTGTGAGTGTACGAGTCTGTCTCTAGGGTTACAACTCCAGGGAGGTTTCTGCTTCAGTGATTTTAAACAGCAGCAGTTTTTGGATCCGCCACTGATCAGATGAATATAGACCCTAGTTTACTGTGTCTTGAATGTTATGTGGTTGAAACAGTAACTACACAATGATTAGGGGTGGAGTGAAAATGTATTCAAAACCTTGTTTGTTTCCAGTGAAAGCGGACGTGTCTAGCCCTGTTTCTAAAGGCACAGAGGTCACTGTAAGCTGCTCCCTGTTCTGTGATCACACTCCCCAGGACGCTGTGCTTCAATGGATGGACAGTAATGGGACCCTGCTGGAATCAAACACAACTCTTTCTACTGGTCCCATTGCAGAGCTGGTGATTCCCAGTGCCTACAATACAACCCTGAGGTGCCGATTACAAGTTAAAGGACAAGAGAGAGCCAGCGTGGAATACACCATACCCATCCACGGTAGCGTGATTTTTTTATACACTTGTGACATTGTCCCCACCCCTTCAGAGCCTTTGTTCCTGTCATTAACCAACCAGCTGCTTCCCCTGTTGACTGACATGCTTTCCAGCCAGTGACACTGCTAAGGAGGAATGACCTGTGTCAGGCTACCTAAAAGGAAGGCATGTTAACTATGAGAGTTATTTCATGTAGACTGATACCACATACCATTTTTAAAATGAAGATTCAAACAGCACAGTCCTACTAAGTGACTAGGAGTGCATGACTGCAGGCAGAGCCAATCTCCTTTACCTCACTAAATTAACAATAATCAAAGAAAAACAAAATGACATGCTATAATGTTTTACAGAAACAGAAGAGCAGGGCAGCAGTGAGACCATCCTCCTCCCTGTGCTGTTGGGAATAGTTGCTGTTTGTGTAGCAATCGCTGTCGTCTTAATACTGCTTTTAAGAGGCAGAAGAACAGGAGACAAAGGTAACTTATTAATGTATAATGTGTTCTTGATTTAACCGTAGCAACTTACTGAGGTTGTGACCTGGCCAAGATATGAAGCTCAAGAATAATACAAAAAAAAATCTTCACAGACATACAAAGACGTCCTAGAGTTCACAAGTTTATGAAATCTCAAACAGCATTGCATTGCTGTGCTGTCAATGGGATTCTTTGTGCCGGTTGTTGTTCCAGACTGAACCATGCTGTGTTAACACAGGTCAGCGGGATTTGAATGGCAGAGATTTTCCTCTTGTTGTATAATGTCCAGTGAGCTGCTGCTTATTTATAAGGCACTATTGCCCAGTTTTGAATTTTTTTTTTTTTTTTTTTTAGAAAATGATGTCGTTGGTGTTGAGCTGAATTCTACACACTCAGCAAGCCAAGTCCATGAGGTATGAGTACTTTGATCCTCAAAGCTGCTGACTCCAAAGCAGAGAGTCACGTGGGTGTAGATTAGTGATCCACTTTTACATGGCGATGATACCTGTAATGTGTTGTGCACATCACCAGTGGGGTTATGTAAGATCGGAGAACCGCTTTACTTTCACTGCCTCTCTGTTTCATTCAGTTTAGGTACTCACTCATTTGCATATCTTGCACACAGTATATAGAATGACACAGCTGAAGCTTTGTGCTTTAAGATCTTCTCTTATTTGTCACTGTCATTGAGTATTGCTGCACCTGCCATTGCTGTGTGTGTTCTTTCCTCTGTTTGTTGTGTTTGATGGGTGGTGTGTTCTTTCCTCTGTGTTTGTTGTGTTTGGTATGAGCGATGTGTTCTTTCTTGTGTTTATTGTGTTTGATGGGTGGTGTGTTCTTTCCTCTGTGTTTATTGTGTTTGGTATGGGCAGTGTGTTCTTAATTGATTCTATGCGCTGGTACTGAATATTAGAGTAGGGTCTGGTTACACTCTGGTGTTCCTGCTGGTCTTGGAGATCAGACATGTTGGGGAGCAGGGTCTGGTTACACTCTGGTGTTCCTGCTCGTCTTGGAGATCAGACACGTTGGGGAGCAGGTTCTGGTTACACTCTGGTGTTCCTGCTGGTCTTGGAGATCAGACATGTTGGGGAGCAGGGTCTAGTTACACTCTGGTGCACCTGCTCGTCTTGGAGATCAGACACGTTGGGGAGCAAGTTCTGGTTACACTCTGGTGCACCTGCTCATCTTGGAGATCAGACATATTTGAGAGCAGACTGGAGGCCACAAGTTCTTTAAACTTCTAAGAAGTCCCCAGGATGTGACGACTGAAACAGAAAATGATACAGACTGAATGTAAATAACAAGAAGCACACATTAAGACAGCTGTGCCTTTTCATAACAACCTTTGTATTTCTGTTTCTGTTTCTCAGGAGGAATGTGAAATTCTTTACGCCACAGTAGAAATTAGACAGCCAGCCAGCACCAAGAGGAGAGAAATGATACAAGACGAAGGCATTTATTGTCTAATTCAAAAAATTAATTGTGAAGAATGAAAAAGATCCTGTGTTTTTACTGTGTAAAAAAATATCTTCAATTAAAATTGTTATCAAACAAACCTTTGTTACCATACTTGAAAGCAGACCATGAGCTGATTCTGCCTATCGAATTCCAGTGCTCTGTCAGTATATGGGGATTCTGTGGGTTACATAACAGACTGTGAACAGATACTTGATTAAACTCTCTCTCTATATTTTATAAATACACTGACCTTCTTTAAGCATTCCAAGACTACTTTCATTTTTATTTCAATTAAAACAGGATTTGAAATAGAAAGAATAAAGCAAGTCATTCAACCCTTTGCATCCATAATGTGATACACTTTAAACAGTTTATTATAGTGATAGAGCTCAAACGTGTACATTATGAAACCAAGGGTTGACAGCTCCAGATAGCAGAGAAACACGTTTATTCTGCTCACATTGTGACTCTGACCCAAATCAGCTGTTTAAACTGAGGTGCACTCTGTGGTCTCGCTCACATTTACAATAAACATTAGGTTTTAATTTAAAGACCCACTTTTTGGTACGTTACAAAAATATATAGAATACAAATCATACTGAATGTAAAAAAGGGGTTTCTTATAAATATTTTGCCCTATAAAACTATTTTATTGTATAAAGGTGTGTCAATGTGTTTAAAAAAAAAAAGTAGTTGATAAGTGGCTGGGACGATTGTGTTTTTTTTCACTATCGATGCATCGTTTTTTCATAACGCAAAAGAAACGTGTAAATAAGAAGTACACATATATTTTAATCAAATCTAATCACGAAAAGTAAACGTTTCTCCCGTTGAACTTGAAGTTACACATTTATAATTATTTATGCTTAGTCACACTGTCAGCGAGGTTCCCCACAAAAAATTAATAAAACTTTTAAAAAATATTCCTGTCTTATCTTAAGATGTCTTGACAGCAACCGGATTACAGAAAAAAAAAACCTCCAACGGGGATCACAAGAATAACTATTTACAAGTCCAACGTAACAAACTCTGTGTCAGGGCCGCCGAGAGCAGTCATGGGCCCCGGGGAAGGATTGGTATGTCCCGCTGCCGCCCCCGCACCTCCCCCCCACCACGGTACTACATTCACCCGACTTTGTAGTATACTGTAGTCTAAACCAAGCTTCTAAACCAAGCAATGATACTTGCAATCTTAGCAGTGTCTGAGGAAGTTCATTTCAACCTATACAGTATTCTGATAATGGGTTTGAAGGAAACTGTCAACGACGCGTAGAAGTTTCAATATCTCAATTAAAATCTGCAGCAGGATAGTTTACTCTTTCTCAAAGTAGTTATGTTTAAGTTACTTAGGCTACAGTATTCAAACTTTCTTTTTAGGTAAGTGAATAAATATATTTTTTGTACAAACTCCACGTGTAGTCATTAATTGGAAGCTTACATAACATCAAATAACATACGCTTTTAGCATAAACTACATTTTAATGGTGTTGCTATACACTATTTTATTTATCCCGTGCCCAAAATAAACCACTCATCTCTGCTCTTTAATAGCCTGTATTGGTAAATATATTTGTATTTTAAGCAATATAACCGATCATTCTCTAATTTTGTTTACCACCAGCTGAAGAAAGTACTTTATTTATTTTACACGATATAATTTTCTAACAAACTGCTGCACCACGTTGTTTTGAGCAAATTATAGATCTTAATAATAGAATAATTCATACTGTGGAATATATTGTGCAACTTTAGGGTTCTTTTAAAGTTTTTAAAAGTCTTTAAAAAATACATCAAATTGCTCTTTTTTCAGCTTTTTTTGGTGTAGTAAAATATGAAAAGCGAAAGTTCAAATCATCGTGTGAAAGGAAGTGTTTGACAGCGCCTGGATACACAATCATTACACCACAGAAGCACATCGGCTCGGTGTGCAGTACGGGAGTTTTTCTTTTTAATGTGGTGGTGGGAACGCAAACGGTCTTGTGCAGGGCTAGTTGTATATATATATATATATATATATATATATATATATATATATATATATATATATATATATATATATATATATATATAACATGCCCTTTGCCAAGGCTGAAGCGTGTGTGGTTTTTATTCCACCAAATCAGGGGATCTTCGCTGATGTTTAATGGAGTTTCAGAAGCATGAATCCTCATCTCTTGTTGGGTTAAGGTTTCCAGGGAAGTAGTGTGTGTTTGCTTGTTCAGTCTTCGTTTTCTTTTTAACAGCTAAGTCCTCTGTGCTGCACTCACTTTCGTCATTTTTGAGGTTGTCCTCCACCAGCCTCACTGCTTCAGACACACCAAGCTTTGGCCTGTTCGGATAGGAAATCCACATGGCGAAATCGTGGGTTCAAGAAATGACACAAAACGCAGCGGCATAACTTCATTACTAAGTCATTCAGCTGATGTAAACAAAATCGCTGAGACAAATTACGCACTAGCTTATCTCTCAAACTCCGTTTAACTGGAATTAGCAAATCAGTTGATTAAAGCAGACGGTGTCTCCTCTTCATCAGGAACTTCAGTCAGTCTGTGTTTGATCCCTATTGCAAGTGGGTACAAAGAACTAGCCCTAATGTTTTTCTCTGCACTCAAAAGTACTGTAGCCAGTTCGAATGGCTGTCGTAGTATCTCAGCCATTAGCTTCGTGAGATTTTTTGGTCAAATCTGGGTTTGACAAAACAGCAATAACTGGCGATTTTAATTCAAGAAGGTGTTCAAACATATAATAAACCGTACTCCACCTTGTTTGTACGTCCTGTATTAACTTGAGTGGTGAGTTTTCTGTGTTCAGCATTTCTGTTGTTTCTTATTTAAAGCACGTGTTGCCATCTCAGTCTTTTTAAAATGTGCAGCCAGTCTCCTTACTGCTGCCACGTATTGACTTGTACATCCTCCAAGCTTTTCTGAATGCAGAGATGTATATTGTGTCCTGCACAGCACACTCTTGCCACGCTACCAGAAAGTAAGGCTCACAGAAAGCAAAGACATTGCTCTGCACATGTTGGCTGCGTTGTCATGAACACAAGCTATTACTTTTGTAGCCACTTCAAACTCTGTGTTTATCTGATTGATCGCTTCTGCTAAACTCACAGCTGTGTGTCTCTCGTGTAATCGTTGTGTCACTAATACTTTTGACTCGAGTTCCCAGTTGTGTTTATGTAATGGCAGGTGGCTGTTAAAAACGCTTCTTGTGTCATGCTTGTCCATACATTGGTAGTGATGGACATTGAATCACACTCCTGACTTAAATCCTGTCTAAGCTTGTCCTTTGTACATTCGTGATCCAGAGTAATGGATTTGGAGATTGTCTTTCGACAGGGCATTTCATAGCCCGGAGAAAGATTCGCAATCAATTTTTAAACGCAGCTCCCTCTACTATACTAACAGGTCTGATATCTTGTGTGACAACATCCACTATCAGGCCTGTTATTTATTTTGCGCTGATGCTTTTTGCATCAACTTTCTTTTCAAAATAAGCCGTCACTGAAGGGGTTGCTTCCTTTTGTTTTTTTCTTGTGTCCCCGCTGTCGTGTTTTGTCGGGTGTTGTCTTACTAAATGATCCCCGCAGGTTGGTGGTATTGACACAGAAGCTCATTAAAACTCCACAAACAGCGCATTTTACATTCCATTGTATTACTCTGAAAACGTACCTGCTGCGCAGTGGGCGGGAGTTCGTCTTCTTCTTCTTCTTCTTCTTCTTCTTCTTCTTCTTCTTCTTCTTCTTCTTCTTCTTCTTCTTCTTCGTCTTCTTCTTCTTCTTCTTCTTCAAACGAACCAAAGGAAAGTCAAGGAATAAGAGAGTAGATTTAAATGTTGCCGGTCCTATTAAAAAACGGTCCTCTTAATGAACTGATAGATGCGTTTTTTTTCAACCATCGATGGTTATTTTATCCATCGATGGTTATTCCAACGATTCGATCCCAGTCCTCGATAAGTGTTATCAGAATATGTGATTATGCAATAGACAAAAAAAATGCAAAAATAATTACATTTGAAAGTACTTATTTTGCCAAATGCTTCTTGCTAATGAAAGGTTTTGTAGCTTTTTAACGTTGAACCGAAGCCTGCACTTTATTTCAGAAGCCAACTAAACAATACTGCAGTCCGGCAGCTAAAGACATGCAGGAAAAGCAGCTGCCCCCCATTCCCCTCCAGACAGCACTGCAGCCTCATAGCGCCCCCTCCTGGCATTATTGCAGTCAGACCTGCCAGCGTGGCAAAGAGGTGCTTCTCCAGGGGAAGTCCAAACAGGCGCAGGTGCTGTTGATTGGTGCTGGAGGGCCTATCACAACCCCCTCCCCTACTCCCTGACACACACATTCACTGCGCTCCCCAGCCCCTCCCCTACCCCTGACACACACACACACACACACACACACATTCACTGCGCTCCCAGCCCCTCCCTACCCCTGACACACACACACACACATTCACTGCGCTCCCAGCCCTCCCCCCTCCACCCCTGACACACACACACATTCACTGCGCTCCCAGCCCTCCCCTACCCTGACACACACACACACACATTCACTGCGCTCCCAGCCCCTCCCTACCCATGACACACACACACACACACACACACACACACACATTCACTGCGCTCCCCAGCCCCTCCCGTACCCACACACACACACACACACACACACACACACATTCACTGCGCTCCCCAGCCCCTCCCCTACCCCTGACACACACATTCACTGCGCTCCCCAGCCCCTCCCGTACCCCTGACACACACACACACACATTCACTGCGCTCCCCAGCCCCTCCCCTACCCCTGACACACACACACACACACATTCACTGCACTCCCAGCCCCTCCCTACCCCTGACACACACACACACACACACACACACACACACACACTTCACTGCGCTCCCCAGCCCCTCCCCTACCCCTGACAGACACACACACACACACACACACACATTCACTGCGCTCCCCAGCCCCTCCCCTACCCCTGACACACACACACACACACACACACACACACACACACACACACACACATTCACTGCGCTCCCAGCCCTCCCTACCCCTGACACACACACACACACACACATTCACTGCGCTCCCCAGCCCCTCCCTACTCCCTAACACACACACACACACACACACACACACACACACACACACACAGACACACACAAACACACAAACACACAAACACACATTCACAGCAGTCATTGCAGCACCTCGGTGTCCGCCGGGTCACAGCAGTCTGGAAGAATCTGATGAATTCCTTCTGAAGCCACGCCCACTGTGTGTGCTGCTCTATTTAAACACTGCCCAAACCCAGGAGTGTTATTCTGAACGCTGAGCTAATTAACAGAGAGCCGAGGTGTCTGTGTTACTCACAAACATGTCTGTGATTAGCCTGCTCCTAGCACACACCGCCACGGTGTCTCTGGCTTTAGTTTTAACTGGTTTTATATTTTTATACTTTTACTCGAAATCCTCCAAGTCGTCTAATTACAACTTCCCCCCCGGCCCGCCGGCTCTACCTGTTATTGGGAACCTGAACATTTTGGACCTGCACCGGCCGTACAAAACGCTGAGTAAGGTGAGTGGCACTGGGGACCAGGCAGGGCATTAAGATCAGGATTGAAGGGGGTAGTTTGGGTAGGTTTTTACTGATTTAACCTCAAGGCTTTAGAAATTGAACAGACTGACAGCAAGATCATGCATGGACACGTTCGGCGTTGGGTTTGTTTCTTTCTTATAGTGTTTCTTGAATTCTATTTTAATGGCCTTCATTTAGAGGGGATTGGTAGTTTTATTTAAATACGTGTTTTGTGCAGCTACTCAGCAGTGAAATCAGTCATAGTGCCCATAACATCTGCCAATAAATACCGTTTTACTTTGAATTACCGCCACCCTTGAATAAGCTCCGCATTCGGATATCACATTTGTAATGAGGGCGCCCTCGAATAAAGCCGCTCACAGTAATGAAACATATCATTCCTTTCCTCTACTCCAGCTCAATTAAATGCAACACTTAATAAATAAACGCATACAAACCACAGCATGGCAAATTATTACAAATAGAAACACAATGTTTACTGTAAAGTTTATGGAACCCAAGCAAAAAGAATACCTACACCGCACTATGTACTGTTGCGGTTTGCTTTCGCAGTCCTGCCTCTCTTCCTTATACAGTAACTCGTACATCCCGTGGAATATCGAACAATTGCATAGGACACATTACTGCATTTCAACATCTTCAGCTTCTTTATTCAAAATAATAGTTAAACCAGCTTTAAACACTCCGTCATGAAGTAAGATATTCATAGGACTGGAGCCTAAGCTAAATTCCTCCAACTCGGTCTGCCCAAAACTTCCACCTCGTGAGACTTCACTTGACAGTTCTCTATGTCTACTAACTGAAATGATACAAAATTTCTATACTCCACAGTACTGATACAGCAGCATTAAAATACGTACCGTATAGGAGCCTATATAATTAGGAATTAGTAAAACATTTTACATTATATTTACATGACATAATGATTGTTCTTAAGTCCCAGTGAAGAAGCAAAATGATCAATCTGTCGCTCATGCAACGGCTTTTTCTCGAGTGGAAGATAGTGAAGACGTCGTGCGAGGTCTAAGTTAAGACCCCCAGAAAGTCGTTTCGTGAAACGGACTAAAGGCTCGGTCATAACAAAGTCAGCAAAAGCGACTTAAGCACGTTTTTGGTCTTAGACTTAAGTCAGCTTTGTGAATACGGCCCCAGCTGCGTACTAAAATGATCTCAATTGCAACGAACCCAAATTAACTACTGCTGCCCTCTAGAGGTAAGTACGGGACTAAGGTTGGTACCAAATCAAAGCTTTGACAACCCGCTAATAGCACTTAAGAAAAGTGTATTTTAATAGCGTTTTCTTTTATGAGTAGAAGAAATAAGATACTTACAAAAAAGAAAACACTGTTAAATACAGTTTTGTTAAGTGCGATTAGCAGGTTGTCCAAGTTTTGATCCTGGCGAAGTTATTATTTATTTCTTAGCAGGCAGCCCTTATCCAGGGCAACTTAGAATTGTTACAAGATATCACATTATTTTTACATATAATTACATTTATTATTTACACATACAATTACTCATTTATACAGTTGGTAAAGCACCTTGCTTAAGGGTACAGCAGCAGCTCCCACCTGAATTGAACCCACGACCCTCCGGTCAAGAGTCCTAACCACTACTCCACACTGCTGTTAGTCTAACTCTTTATATAGACTAACAATTTATAACACCTAAGTGGAACAAATGTGAAAAATCCCCAAATAACAGCTTTTCAACTGAACTATTCATAGCCACAAATCCAGCTATAGTTTACCTATATTTTACACAACACAGGCTGTGATGTATTATCTAGTGACTTTAACATGTGCGCACACACACACACACACACACTAAACTGAAATGGTGCAGACAGTCTTAGAGTAGATCATGTAACAGTGTGAATGTGCAGAGCTTACCCCTGCCCACAATCACATTATTTTCTCAGGAGCACAGAGGTCTTTTAAAATGCAGGAAACAGTCACTTGGTTGTGTACACACCTATAAATGTTTTATGCACTGGGTACTTCACATACATTACAAATGACAACTGATGCTCACAGACTAGCAGGCTGTAAGTACAATGACTGACATTTTCACAGCCAAGATCACAATTGACCTAACAATACCCTTTTAAAGAAAGACATGGCATTTTATAATCCCCAGCTCTGCCTGCTCCTAAAGGACTAATTATTCAATAAACATTTACACCTGGAATGATTTTAAACAAAAATAAACTCTTATTCAACTTCACAGGCCAGGAGTGTGGATTAGTGGTTAGGGCTCTGGACTCTTGACAGGAGGGTCGTGGGTTCATTCCCAGGTGAGGGACACAGCTTTTGTACCCTTGAGCAAGGTACTTTACCTAGATTGCTCCAGTAAAAACCCAACTGTATAAATGGTTTACTGTATGTAAAAATAATGTGATATCTTGTAACAATTGTAAGTCACCCTGGATAAGGGTGTCTGCTAATTAGTAAATAATAAAACATCCAGATATTTCATGTTTAAACATGTTTCTTCTCATTTATACGTGTTTGTTTAACCTGCATGAATACCGTCCTTGTTTACCAAACCTGATCATTATATTGTTTACTTGTTATTATCATTGTCATTATTATTCTTTAGTCCTTATTTCCAGTAAAGACTGAAAATTAGCATTACCCTTCTCTTGGAAGATTACCGAACATATGGCTATAATAAACTTTAGGTTACCTACCGTAACCCTGGTTCCCTGAAAGAGAAGATGACCACCAATATGACTATGGGATATCCCTGCCCATTGGGTAGGTATTCTGAGCTCTGTATATCAGAGCTGCCGATAGGCCCCTTCCTGGGATGACGCACTCGGTCTTGCCCACCGAGAGGTTAAAACCGTCATCCTGAGGAAGCCATTTTTCCATCGAACCTGTGAGGGAGACCGATGCAACCTTGTGGTTGGTGGTCATCTTCTCTTTCAGGGAACCAGGGTTACGGTGAGCAACCTAACGTTCCCTTTCAATTCGAAGACAACCACCAACGACATTAAGTATGGGATAATGTATACCAGAGCTGTCGCGAGAGAGAAGGAACGGCAGCATATGAGGGACACTTCATAATCGCCCAACCGAGGGTAATAACCAAAGGTTAGCGGTGCGAGCGTGCAAACTCTAGGACCCTTGTGCCTATTGAAGGCAAGGAAGGATCTACCACATTAAGGTGGTAGAACCTGGAGAAAGTATACAGCGTAGCCCAGCTCGGCGCAGTACAGATATCAGACAGCGAGGCCCCTGTGAAGAGGGCCCAAGATGTACATAACCATCTTGTGGAATGTGCGGCTACCCTCCCAGGTGGGGGAAAGCCAGCACCATCATACGCAGTCGAGACTGTGTCCGCAATCCAATGCGACAGTCGCTGCTTTGAGAGGGGCTGTCCTAGGGTCCATATCCAGTGGCAGACGAAGAGCTGGTCAGAATGACGCAGAGCCCTTGTCCTATCCACATAGCATCTCAATGCCCGCACTGGGCAGAGGAAATTCAATTTCTTCTCCACCTCCGAAGAAAACGGGGTAGATGGAAAGACTCCAGTTCCACAGATTGATTCATGTGGAAGGCTGTGATCACCTTAGGGAGGAAAGCAGGGTTTGTACGCAGTGACACCCTGCTGCCATCATTCCAAATACGCATGCGGGAGCCATGCACCAACAGCGCCTGCCGCTCACTGACCCGCTTTCCGGAGGTGATCGCCACGAGGAAGGCTGTCTTTATAGACAGGTACTTCAACTCTATGGAGTATATGGGATCAAGCGGGGCCTTCGTGAGACCTAGTGGAATCTGCCCTAGTGTTCTGCAAGGTACCCACAACCGCGTCTGATAGCCCTAGGGCTAATCAGCGGTCCCTTTCAGGGGCCAGACCCATAGCTGGAATCTGCCCAGCTCTGGGTGCCAAAGAGTGCCTCTCGCCTGACTGAGGAGATCCATGCAAAGTGGGATCTCCCAGGGCTAGCCTTGTAAGAGCTGACACAGGGTCGAGAACCAGATTCTCTTGGGCCACCTGGGGGCCACTTGGAGAACTGATGCCTTCTCTAACCAGAACGCCACTAGGCCCAGCTTGTCCGCGCCTTCCAGGGAGGCAAGCTGTGCGGCCTGCTTCAGCACACTTGGAGCTGAGGCCGGACGATCTATGAAGTCCGGGAACTTTTAGGGGTGAGGGGTCATCGCCTGCGTCCGAAATACGGACTGGCATGGCTCTGCCACTGGTGTCTAGGGGACCTGCAGAAATGCTGCAGCGCGCCCCATCAGCGCCGATGTCGAATCCAACAGCAGTGGAGCGCTGGCTTCCAAGGCCACCTCGAAGCTAGGTTTCGCCTCTGCAGGGGTTCGAGCTCCCCTTCTACCTCGGTGTCGGAGAAGGAGGCTCTGTCCCAGGAGGGTGCTATTGAGAGCGTATCCTCCTGTGCCGGGTGGGGGAGGGAGGGTACGGTATTTGGGGCAAGTTTGGAGCTGGGGCTGCGGCAGGAGCCTGTTGAGACAGGAGCCCCAGGACCTGGGCCATTTGTGCCTTCAGGTCCATAATGTCCCTGGCCTGTTTAGACTGCTTCACTCTCACCTGTGGGGATGAGGAGCGACTACCGGGGGCCTGTGCGCTGGGGATGTCCATCAGGGGGTCCTGGGACTGTTCATGGAGGAGGGGCTCCAAAAGCCGTCGACGGTCTGGCCACTGAGGATGTGGAACTTGCCCTTGTGGCCTTCTCCAACCTATTCTCCTTCACCCGGAGCAGAAAAGCTGCGCAGATACTGCAGGCCACCTTTCTCTCGAGGACCAAGGTGGCATGCTGGACACTGAAGCACCGCGCACAGAGGGTGTGCCTGTCCTCCTGAGGGATGTTGGCCCTGCAGGACGTACAGGCGTGGAACCCCATCTTGCTCGACATCATATTGGTGTGTTCTGCACCGACTGAACAGTGTGCACCTAACACGGCTTGCACTGAGTACACCTGAGTGAATAATATATAGCACCGTGTGATCAAGCAATGATTGCACCGCGCGCACCGAGTACCATGCGGTGGCGTGCGCCCGTGCACTAGCGCTGTAGCACCGGGCACCGTGTGCATGATGCACACCGAGCACCATTTGCACAGAGTACCGTGAGCACTATGTGTACTGTGTGTCCCTGCACTTGCACAGTAGCACCGTGTGCACCGAGTACCTTGGGCACTACGTGCGGCGGTGTGTCTGCACTAGCACTGGGCAACATGTGCAATGAGCACCGTGCGCACAGAGATACCGAAGTACCAAGGGCTATGCGTGCACTGTGGTACCAAAGCACTGGAAGTGGGGGCGCTATGCAACGGTGTCACAAACCTGGTCAGCGCATAGCCTAGACCAGGGAGACATGAGCCGAAGCTGCGGCGGGCGAGTTGAAAGTTAATTGAACTAATAATTAGGTTAACTTGACTTTTTAAATAGTGTAGCTTATAAAAGGTTGGAGAATTTAAGTTCCTTATACAATTGTATACCTAAATTGAAATCTCCATCTGTTTTAAAATAATTTAAAAGCTCAGATTAGGCAAATTATCAGGGTGTTCCAGATCTTTAGCCACTGATGATGTAAAGACACCTATGAAACCTGCTGGAGAGGGGCTCTCCAGGACCAGGGTTGGAGACCCCTGCTCCAGTCAAAGGAGATTCTGAGCAGCACACACATGAATAACATGAGAGCAATGGGCTGGCAGAGAGGAAAATCCCTGTCATCCTCACTGGAATGGCGGGAAGATATCTTACAAGCGCTTTACAAACCTTTAGGCAGCGCAGCATCCAAACAAAGGAAGAGTTTTAGGAGCAGCACAGAAATGTTGGTAGTGCACGGCACACATTTTCTTAAAGTTGGTGGTGCCACTTAAATGTGAAGTTCTAACAAGTGGACAAGCTTCCCTGCTAATGCTTGAATGAGAAACATTACTCCTCCTCTTCTCTCTCCAGCTCTCGGAGACGTACGGCAATGTGTTCACCTTCCACATGGGTCCCAAGAAGTACATGGTTTTGACAGGCTATGAGGCGGTCAAGGAGGCTCTGGTAACCCAAGCAGACGACTTCTCAGAGAGAGGCCAGACGCACATTACAGAAAAATTCTCTAAAGGCGGGAATGGTAAGAGATGTGTCTCCAGAGTCCCTTCATCCAGAACTGCAGCAGTAACAAGTTAGCTTTAACATTTGATAAGTAACTTGAACTGCAACTGTTTAGAGCTGAAAACAAGTAAAAATGTCTAATTAAGCAAATTATTAGTTCAATTAAGGGTCTAGTTAAGTAATTGAAAGTTCGGTTGGAATGAAATCCAGCAGCCACAGGGGGTCCCCAGGACCGAGTTTGAGAACCCCTGCTATAGAGGGTTAAAGGGACACAGACAGTTAGCTCCTTATGAGCAGTAGTTGCCTATTGTGTACTGTTGATTGGTAGAAGTGTAACAGAAGATTTATACAGGTGTAACTTCAGTTACATAACTAGACCCTTAATTGAACTGATACTTTGCTTTTAGTAGATTTTTGTTTTCAGCTCTTGAACAGTTGCAGAGTTCAATTTACTTAGACAATGTTATAGGTAACTTGAACTCAGCAACTGTGTCATGAAGACGCTGATCACTATAAGAACACACGGACACAGTTCCCTATAAAGACTCTCAGACTGGTATATTGTATTAAAAAAAAAACATAACTAACACCCTGTTAAATATAAGACAAATGCAATGTGTGGATTTTAACTGCCATGTTTTAATTAATAATTAAGTTAACAACTGTAACACAATTGCACCACTCACGGTTCGTTGCCCCTTTAAAAACACTGACCCAGGCACAGAAATGGATTTTTAAAAGCACGGTTGCGCTATTTTTAATAAACAATACAAAAACAAAAATAAACAAAACAAACACCTTGCTCTTTTTGAGCACAAACTAAACAAAATAGGAACCTAACTAAAAGACAGGACAGCTAAGCTGTTTACCTGTAACACAAAATAAACAAAACAACACACACAAAAAGGCTCTACACTACCTTTTTTTTTTGATTTACGGCTGTACCCACACCAGCACAGTCGGGCTTCCACACACATCTGCAGCCCTGAGCAGACTGACTGCCTCTCTTAAATACCCTGCACCTGGTTCTAATTTTCGATTACCACCAGGTGCAGGAGATAATTAACAATCAAAGAATTAAACAATTAAACAAAACAAACCCAAAATGTGCCTATGCACATGTTTTTCTGCAGGGAGGATTTAACCCCTCCTGCTGTCTTACTAACGTAAACATAGTACTTGCCTGTTTGCTTAAACGCCGTTGCCGGGAGAGGTCCTGGGGGGCAGGGCTTTTAACAAAAGGGTTGTGTTGCTTGTGAAATAAAAAGGCCTATTTATAGCAGAAGTTAACAATGCATTTATTTTAAGGTAGACAAGGTTGAGAATCCAAATGTTTGTATATATATCTGCCGCAGAGTTTGTGTGCATGGGTCAGGTCTACAGACTGAGAGCGTGCTTGGAGCTCTTAGAGGACGTGAATCTGCATGTACCAAGCTGGTCTCCACACACCAGGTGCGATGCGATTTTTTTTAAAATTGGCGACATGACACTTTCGCAGCGACATGACCATACACACCATAAGTGACACAGAGGCGATGCGACAGGTTTGAAAACTTTGGACTCCCATATATTATCTTTCAAATCTGTATCTTTTATAATTGTGATGCCCTTTGTCATAAAGCTCTAGGTATTTTTTTCAACAACAAGTATTATTGTTTCCTCCGTCGTTTTGGATACTGCTCATTTATTAATTAGACCTTTTTAGTTGTTTTCAGCACTTAAACAGTTGCCGATTTCAAGTTAGCTGTAACATTTTATAAGTAACTTAAGCTCTGTTTCCTGCAGGTATTGTCTTCGGTAAGGGGGAGTCCTGGAAGGTGATGCGTCGATTCACCCTCTCCACTCTGCGGGAGTTTGGGATGGGGAAGAGGACCATTGAGGACCGGATCATCGAGGAGTCCCAGAGACTGGTGGAGGTCTTCCAGTCCCACAAAGGTGACGACCAAACAAAGAGCAGAAATAACAAAGGGTTGACCCTCTATAGGCACAAAACATAGACCAGACCCAAATCCTGCAGCTGTGTGTTTCCTCCCAAGCGTGTTAGTTTGAAAGATTCACATTCTGCTCTGCTATCTTCTGTTGTGACTTTTTCTTAAAGTAAAACTTAAAGTCAAGTAGACTAACTTTTTCAGGTAGTGCCTTCCTCTGAAGATGTTTCGGCTTCTGCTTTCTTGTAGTGCCATAAAAATACTTTCTTCTGAAGAAGTTTTATCTTCTAATTCTTTTAATTGTTTAAAGTTAGACAGCTTTTCTTGTTCCCCCACTCTAAGGAAAACCCTTTGACCCCCAAATCATCATCAACTCTGCTGTCTCCAACATCATCTGCTCCATCGTGTTCGGAGACCGCTTCGACTACGGCGACACACAGTTCCTGAATCTACAAAGAATGCTGAACGAGAACGTCAGGCTGATTGTGAGCCCCAAGACACAGGTACAGTGTAGTGATTCGACCTCCTAATTTATAAAGCTGGAGTCAAATTAGTGAAATCTCACAGAACCAGTGTAGAATTGTTTTTACACCAATTTTAGAAAACAGTGAAATCCCTATTGTTTGTAAAATCTAATTCTCAAAACCAAAGAAACCACATGAGGAGGTCCCAGGTTCAAATCCCACCTCAGCCACTGACTCAATGTGTGACCCTGAGCAAGTCACTTAACCTCCTTGTGCTCCGTCTTTCGGGTGAGATGTAGTTGTAAGTGACTCTGCAGCTGATGCATAGTTCACACACCCTAGTCTCTGTAAGTCGCCTTGGATAAAGGCGTCTGCTAAATAAACAAATAATAAATTAATGTTTACTTTCATAAAGACATGCCACCAAACATATGCAAATGATTTATTAATATAACAAAACTAAACCACTAACTGTAAGTATTTGTTTTGTTTACTTGTTGTCTGGCAAATATGCCATTAAGAGAATCAAACTAGTTTTTGTCCTTGTGTGTGTCTCTGTATAGAGTTGTATGAAGAACATGCAGTTTTACACATGGCTGCTTGTATGTAGATAGCTTAGTAAAATAAACCACCTATACTTCCATTGAAAGTGAACTCGCTTGTATTGATGCAACCCCACGCCTTTTGAACCCCTGTATATACTGATACAATCGTCCTGATACAGATGCAACAGGTACAACCTTCCTTGTCTTTCAGCTGTATAACATGTTTCCTTTCCTGGGCTGCTTCCTGTCTGATCACAAGAAGGTGCAAACAAATCGAATAATGTTTGAGCGGTACGTTATAAACACATATAAGGATTGTAAAGACACTATGGACAGCAATGACCTGAGGAGCTTCATCGACACGTTCATCTCCAGGCAGAGAGAAGAGGTAATATTAGCACAGCAGAGCCTCACTATCAGGGACTGGAAAGGGACCAGCAGATTTTAGTCTTGTAAAGAAAAGCTTTTTTTAGTGTGTAGGATATAACTTTTTATTCCGTTTCTAACAGTAGTTTTGTGAAGGTGCTTTGTTACAATGTCGTTGTTGTAGATTTATCTGCACAGTTTAGCACTGAGTATTTGAAGTTGCAGATGGATTACCTTGGAAAGGAGTTGTCACTGATGCCCTTCATTGTTTTACAGGAGGCCAGAAACTCCAACAAGTATTTCCACGAGGATAACATGGTTGCCACCGTTGGGAACCTGTTTGCTGCAGGGACTGATACCACCTCTACCACCCTGCGCTGGGGGCTGCTGCTCATGATGAAGTACCCCCACATTCAGGGTGAGCGAGGGGGTACCCCCACTTTCAGGAGAGAGAGAGAGAGACTTCACGGTCCTCCTTATCTTCTCCTTCCCCCCTCCCCTTCTCCGGTTTCCCCTTCTAAGAAGAGGAAGAGCCACCGGTCTCATAGATCGGAGAGCTCTAAGCTGCTCGATAAGCTCTGTGAGGCGTCTCCCAACTAGGAAACATGTTCGCTGAGCTGTTGCACGACCTCACTGCTACACCTGCTCCCTCTGCACCATTACAGTCACGGAGTAGTACACGCAGAATGGCAGCGAGAGGATCTGCTGTCTATCGCTGCTTCTGAGGAGGCACTTGATCAAGAGTTCCCCTCTGAGGAGGGTGACCCAGATGGAGCAACACCAGTAGCACATGTGTTATTATCAGCAGAGCTTTTGCCGCTGATTTAAGAGGGCCACAGACGTTTTGAATGTTCCATGGCCTGTATATGACAAGCAGAAACACTCCATTTTTGAGGATGATCCTGCTTCCTTTCAGGTGTCTCCTCCGGTACACCCAGATTACCTCTGAGGTGCATTCATCCTGGGGTCACTCGGCTACAGCTTCACGTTCTTTGGGAATGCTGTACAGCCTGCATGAGGCAGAAAAACGTGGCATGGCTGATATTCCACCAGTAGATGCCGCTATCGCAACATTGGGGCAAGCCCAAAAGATCGCGCTTTTAAATAAAGATGCTGCCTGCCCGAATAAGCAGTGCAGGGTTTCTGAGATTATACTTAAAAAGGCTTAGTCAGCTGGCGCTTTTGCTGCACCGCTGGGTAATTATAACAGCATCTTGGTGGCTTACCAGAGCTGTTTGTTGAAATCTCTTTCACAGAGTCACAGACCCACACCACAGCAGCTCGAGGAACTGTGGCTGGTGAATAAGAACCTGCTCTGTATATCAATTTCAACAGGCAGGCAGTGGGTAGGAACCTGGCTGCTTTAGTAGCTGAAAGATGTCAGCTCTGGCTGTCTCGGGCGCGCACTGCGGATGGTGACAAGGCATCATTGCTGGATGCTCCCACTACTCCAGGACACACTTTTGGTTCTGCAGCAGATGACATGCTGCAGCGCTCTCATCGGGCGCGGGAGTCTTCGAAGGAACTGGTGCGCCTGCTTCCAAAGAGGCCGCCTCCAGTACGTAGACCGGTGCCAAACTGGAGACCGAGGTTCCAGCAGCCTGAGAGACAGGCACAGCCGGCTCCTGTTAAAGCCAGAGGGGGTTTTCACAACCGACCCGCGGCTGTGCAAAGGGGGAACTTCAATAAGTTCCGTCGTCAAGCACAAAGGCAAAAGTCTCAGGCAAAGCAGCAGCCCTAGCAATTTGCTGCCACTGACCCAGGGCCCTTTATCAGGGTCACCTGGAGTACTGGCGTCAATGCACCTCGGACACATGGGCGCTCAAACCTCTTCATATCAGTAATTGTAGTATGTTTGTAAATCCTCCCTGTTAACAGACAAAGTCCAAGAGGAGATTGAGAGTGTGATTGGGAGGGAGCGCCCCCCGCAGGCCGAGGACAGGAAGAGCATGCCCTACATGGACGCTGTGCTGCACGAGATCCAGAGAGTGGGCAACGTGGCTCCCATGAACCTGCTGCACGAGACCACAGGGGACACCACCTTCCGGGGGTACAGGATACCCAAGGTGAGCCAGACAGAGTGTATAGGGGTGGTCCGGGCCACAACTTCATGCAAATTCCTGTTCAAATGGAAAACATGCAGACTAATGAACCAGCAAGGAAGGACACTGTGTGAGGGCACTGCAGTTCCTCCCTCTTTATTTCGCTATCTGACTTGCAAATCAGAAGTTAATTCCTAAGTACAGTGGGTTCATTCCTAGAGTAGTGCTCTGTCTGGAATGAGGTTTTGCCAAAAGCAAGATTGACTCTTGTTTTAACTAATGGTCTGTCTTTTATTACCAAAGAATTCCTCTTAATACAGCAATATCAAGTAATGTAGGAGTGATATTAATGCACAGTAATGTATCCTCATTGGTATAGCTGACAGTACAGCCATGTCTCATTAAATTAGATTAGATGAGCTTTGGTATTTTACCTTTCTGTAAATGTGTGTGGGTGTGTGTGTGTCCCAGGGTACCCCGGTGATCCCGCTGCTCTCCTCCGTGCTCTCTGATAAGACACAGTGGGAGACCCCTCACCAGTTCAACCCCAACCACTTCCTGGACGCGCAGGGCAAGTTTGTCAAGAGAGCGCCTTCATGCCCTTCTCAGCAGGTCAGTGTGTCAGAGAGAGCAGGGACCAGGTTAGACAGGATTGGGGCTAACCCCCTCCACCCCGGCATTTTAACTGCAAAGGGAACTGCTATCAATAGAGCTGCAATCAGCAACCAGTTTCCTAATGGAATATAGAACAGGAAACAATCGCTACAAAGCCTTCAGATTCAGCTGAAAACACGCAGGTGCATATTATTCTACTAATACAATATATGCAATACCGAAAGTTTATTATTGTAAAGCAAGACAACCTGTTTTCATTGGATTCTCCCATTTCGGGATACAAATCAGTATGCTACTGTCTTACAGCTACTTTACTAATCCTGAAGTCTCTGTGTGTGTGTGTGTGTGTAGTGTAGTGTGTGAGTGTTGCAGTATGAGTCAGTAATCCTCTGACCCCCCCCCCCCAGGTCGGAGGGTGTGTCTTGGAGAGACCCTTGCCAAGATGGAGCTCTTCCTCTTCTTCACCATGCTCCTGCAGAAGTTTCACTTCCGCCCGCCCCAGGAGGTCAGCCCTGAGCAACTGGACCTCACCCCACCCTGGCATCACCTCCGGCCCCAGCCCTTCCAACTATGTGCCCTGAGCCACTGTGAGACCCTGTGATACTGCGACCCTGCCTTACTGCATCTGCTAGACCTTACTACATCTGCTAGACCTTACTACAGCCACTGACCCCTCACACTGGACCCTTCAGCCACCGAGACCCCTCAGCCAGAGAGACCCAACCTTACTGCAGCCATGAGAACCCTCAAACAGGACTGGACTCTGTCGGCCAAATGATATATGAGGCATGAGAAAGTTAAAGGGGAAGTCTCATGTAAATCATTTGTTGGCTTAGTCACAGTTCAAGCGTTCACACAGGTTTTAGGAACTAAATAAAAAAAATTAAAAAAATCTTGCCACTGACTTTTTCAGTTGGAGCATACTGCTGTTGCTCCCGAAGTCCCGGCCTCCCAACGACTCCAGGTCATTGCGACGGCCCTGGCTGAGCAGAGCGGATGTCTACAAAGCGCCCCTCTGTGTAGCATGGTGGTGCAGTCACCTCGAGCCTCCCCGAGCACACCCCCTACCCAATCCGGACCTCCCGATCAGCTCAGCACCGGACGAGCCTACCTGTTTGATTGGTTGCCTAGCAACGCGTCTCCTGTTCCGCGTCCCAGCTGCACACATTTACGCAAGAACTAGCGACAGGGCCCTCCCTGTCACAAGCCTCCAGGCTTCTGTCTCACTACATGATCATTTTGCAACATGAGAGCTCAGTGGCATAGCATGCTGGGTACCTGCAGCACAGCAGTCCGCACATGCAAATAGTTAGAATGAGGAAAGGCAAGCACTCCTCAGATAGTTCACTTGCACTTCCATTTGATCTCATAAAGCCCCAATGAGACTTCCCCTTTAATGAATGCATGTTCTGGTTGAACTCCCAACATCTTCCTGTGTAATGATATTATGTATCGTTTGTCCAAAAAGAAACCAAGATCAGGACTGTAATAACAATACAGAGGTGTGTATGTGGGGGCAGCAGTGTGGCGTAGTGGTCAGGGCTCTGGACTCTTGACCGGAGGGTCGTGGGTTCAATCCCCAGTGGGGGACACTGCTGCTGTACCCTTGAGCAAGGTACTTTACCTAGATTGCTCCAGTAAAAACCCAGCTGTATAAATGGGTAATTGTATGTAAAAATAATGTGATATCTTGTAACAATTGTAAGTCGCCCTGGATAAGGGCGTCTGCTAAGAAATAAATAATAAAAAAATAATAAATCAGGATATTAATGTAGAAATAGCAAACCCACTTAATAGCTGTTAATGTCACATATTATAACCACATTGAAATGTCTGGGACAGAGTGTAATAGGAGTCAATGGAAAAAATCTCCTGATTTTAATGTCACTTTGTTTATTATCCCACTCTCATATATAATCTCTAATAATACATCTCTAGTAATACAACTCCACTTAGTATTATCACTGGAAAATAATGGTGTAAGATTAGAAAGTTTGCTTGTAACTAAGTTTCTGTTCAGCTTTGAAGTGTTCCAACATATAAAGTAACACAATAGCACACGTTGGTTTTTCTGTGGGTTTTTTTCTTCTCCTGGTTTTGAAGAAGTTTTAAGTTCACAAGTAGAGTTCCACTCCGCAGGTCATCCTAGACCTAATAGCTGAATTTCACCTTTTCATCACCTGGTTGACTGTCTTCCTGGTAACACCAACAGCATTGACTTTCTCCACTATAGAGGACCATGTGGCCTCTTTGGTAGCATAACTGGAGTTGGCTAAGGCTTTTCCAAATAACTCAAATAGCATTAAGGACTCTCGGCTCCTCAGAAAACGTTTGCCGCCGATCCTCTTGACATATTTTTGTTTGGTCTGATTTTCGTACAGCGCCTACAACTCTCTGTACTCCTCAAGCCCGGGCACGCGAGGCATTGTGCCGCCTCAATCGCTTTCATATGGTGTTGGACAGATCAGCGCGGGACGAAAAGATACAATTTTGTAGTTTCTTAGATTGCATGATGTTAAATAAAACATCGAAATTATGTTCATATGTTTTTTTTTTGTTTGTTTTTTTTAAATTATGTCTGCATCCTAATATTCTACTACGTGATGCAAAACTTTTGGCGATATATGTAAATGATATTCAAGTACACAGCCTACGGTGTGGTACTGACAACTACCCTACCGCGTAGGGCATACCGCTCCTGTGTGTCCGGGTGCAGACTAGCGGTACCGCAGCATGAAAATGCCAAGCGGTGCCACGCCGTGCCTGTCTGTCTCGGCCTTAACTCACCTCACATCTGGGCTGGAAGTGTGGCCGCTAAATTAACCTGCTCCACAGGCGGCGCTCGTTGCAACCCTCATTATCAGGATTGCTGCTCATTATTTGTGCGTGTTGAGTAAAATTGCATTGCTCTTAAGCTTACATAGGCCGCAGTGCAAAATAATTGCCTGGACGCTAGGCAATTTAGACTTTGCAGTCGCAATTGTTTGCACTGCGCCTATCCTTACAATAGCCCCATAGACTCTAGTTGTTTGTCCCTGTATTTTCTACATACAATTAAAAGGCCTGTTATCTCTTTTTATCCATTAAAACCCAAATATTCAAATTAAGTTAAACTTACCTAGGTATGCTGGTGTTGACTAGCTTGAAGATACTTGTAAAGATGAATTAATTAAAACCATGCGACGTCTTCACTCTGTTCAGCTCTGTTTCTTAATTAAAATCATGCGCCGTCTTCACTCTGTTCAGCTCTGTTTCTTAATTAATTAAAACCATGCGCGTCTTCACTCTGTTCAGCTGTTTCTTAATTAATTAAAATCATGCGCCGTCTTCACTCTGTTCAGCTCTGTTTCTTAATTAATTAAAATCATGCGCGTCTTCACTCTGTTCAGCTCTGTTTCTTAATTAATTAAAATCATGCGCGTCTTCACTCTGTTCAGCTCTGTTTCTTAATTAATTAAAATCATGCGCCTCTTCACTCTGTTCAGCTGTTTCTTAATTAATTAAAATCATGCGCGTCTTCACTCTGTTCAGCTCTGTTTCTTAATTAATTTAAATCATGCGCCGTCTTCACTCTGTTCAGCTCTGTTTCTTAATTAATTAAAATCATGCGCCGTCTTCACTCTGTTCAGCTCTGTTTCTTAATTAATTAAAATCATGCGCCGTCTTCACTCTGTTCAGCTCTGTTTCTTAATTAATTAAAATCATGCGCCGTCTTCACTCTGTTCAGCTCTGTTTCTTAATTAATTAAAATCATGCGCCGTCTTCACTCTGTTCAGCTCTGTTTCTTAATTAATTTAAATCATGCGCAGTCTTCACTCTGTTCAGCTCTGTTTCTTAATTAATTTAAATCATGCGCGTCTTCACTCTGTTCAGCTCTGTTTCTTAATTAATTTAAATCATGCGCGTCTTCACTCTGTTCAGCTCTGTTTCTTAATTAATTTAAATCATGCGCGTCTTCACTCTGTTCAGCTCTGTTTCTTAATTAATTTAAATCATGCACAGTCTTCACTCTGTTCAGCTCTGTTTCTTAATTAATTTAAATCATGCGCAGTCTTCACTCTGTTCAGCTCTGTTTCTTAATTAATTTAAATCATGCGCGTCTTCACTCTGTTCAGCTCTGTTTCTTAATTAATTAAAATCATGCGCGTCTTCACTCTGTTCAGCTCTGTTTCTTAATTAATTTAAATCATGCGCCGTCTTCACTCTGTTCAGCTCTGTTTCTTAATTAATTAAAATCATGCGCCGTCTTCACTCTGTTCAGCTCTGTTTCTTAATTAATTAAAATCATCGCCGTCTTCACTCTGTTCAGCTCTGTTTCTTAATTAATTTAAATCATGCACAGTCTTCACTCTGTTCAGCTCTGTTTCTTAATTAATTTAAATCATGCACGTCTTCACTCTGTTCAGCTCTGTTTCTTAATTAATTTAAATCATGCGCGTCTTCACTCTGTTCAGCTCTGTTTCTTAATTAATTTAAATCATCGCAGTCTTCACTCTGTTCAGCTCTGTTTCTTAATTAATTTAAATCATGCAGTCTTCACTCTGTTCAGCTCTGTTTCTTAATTAATTTAAATCATGCACGTCTTCACTCTGTTCAGCTCTGTTTCTTAATTAATTTAAATCATCGCGTCTTCACTCTGTTCAGCTCTGTTTCTTAATTAATTTAAATCATCGCGTCTTCACTCTGTTCAGCTCTGTTTCTTAATTAATTTAAATCATGCGCGTCTTCACTCTGTTCAGCTCTGTTTCTTAATTAATTTAAATCATGCGGCGTCTTCACTCTGTTCAGCTCTGTTTCTTAATTAATTTAAATCATGCGCGTCTTCACTCTGTTCAGCTCTGTTTCTTAATTAATTTAAATCATGCGCGTCTTCACTCTGTTCAGCTCTGTTTCTTAATTAATTTAAATCATGCGCCTCTTCACTCTGTTCAGCTGTTTCTTAATTAATTAAAATCATGCGCGTCTTCACTCTGTTCAGCTCTGTTTCTTAATTAATTAAAATCATGCGCGTCTTCACTCTGTTCAGCTCTGTTTCTTAATTAATTAAAATCATGCGCGTCTTCACTCTGTTCAGCTCTGTTTCTTAATTAATTAAAATCATGCGCGTCTTCACTCTGTTCAGCTCTGTTTCTTAATTAATTAAAATCATGCGCGTCTTCACTCTGTTCAGATCTGTTTCTTAATTAATTTAAATCATGCGCGTCTTCACTCTGTTCAGCTCTGTTTCTTAATTAATTTAAATCATGCGCGTCTTCACTCTGTTCAGCTCTGTTTCTTAATTAATTTAAATCATGCGCGTCTTCACTCTGTTCAGCTCTGTTTCTTAATTAATTAAAATCATGCGCGTCTTCACTCTGTTCAGCTCTGTTTCTTAATTAATTTAAATCATGCGCCGTCTTCACTCTGTTCAGCTCTGTTTCTTAATTAATTAAAATCATGCGCGTCTTCACTCTGTTCAGCTCTGTTTCTTAATTAATTAAAATCATGCGCCGTCTTCA
This sequence comes from Acipenser oxyrinchus oxyrinchus, assembly GCA_030684275.1. Taxonomy (NCBI): domain Eukaryota; kingdom Metazoa; phylum Chordata; class Actinopteri; order Acipenseriformes; family Acipenseridae; genus Acipenser; species Acipenser oxyrinchus. The sequence goes on from CM060289.1 coordinate 7,533,008, forward strand.
CTCTGTTCAGCTCTGTTTCTTAATTAATTTAAATCATGCGCGTCTTCACTCTGTTCAGCTCTGTTTCTTAATTAATTTAAATCATGCGCGTCTTCACTCTGTTCAGCTCTGTTTCTTAATTAATTTAAATCATGCGCAGTCTTCACTCTGTTCAGCTCTGTTTCTTAATTAATTTAAATCATGCGCCGTCTTCACTCTGTTCAGCTCTGTTTCTTAATTAATTTAAATCATGCGCAGTCTTCACTCTGTTCAGGTCTGTTTCTTAATTAATTTAAATCATGCGCGTCTTCACTCTGTTCAGCTCTGTTTCTTAATTAATTTAAATCATGCGCCTCTTCACTCTGTTCAGCTCTGTTTCTGAGTCTCTGAGGTAACAGAAGCGCGAGGAGGGTTGAAGCTGGCTGGGCACTGCGCGCCGCTAGCTCGTGCATGAAAACACAACAGCTCTTTCTGTACCTGAATAATATCAAAGCTTTCCGACCATCGGGGAGCGCTTTTGTGCACTGACATGGCGGTGTTTTAACTTTGCGACTGCTTTTGGTGTTCCGAGCAAAAGTCAAAAATGGCCAGGAAGGATGAGAAACTATTAAGAAAAACTATTCACTAATGCTATACTGAACTATACTCGCGCTACATTCTCACATATTCTAAACCCTGCGGAAGCAGACTGGCGTAACCATAGTAACAGTCAGATGGGCGTGACAAAGTAAAGAGCCTATCAATGGGCTTCAGCTGCACACGCAGCCTACACTGTGGCACCTGCACTGCCACGCTGTTTCCAGCACAGTGCATCCTGCGTCCCTTCATATTCCTGTAACAGCTTCAAATAATGTGTTGTTGAGTAGTCAGGCCCTTCTTGAGGAGATGTCAGGATAGCACTGATCCTATTGACTGGGCATCCCCGTCTCAACCAGGAAACCAAACACTCGAAAATAAAGTTTGTTAAAGAAAAAAAGAAAAAGTTATACGTTAACCACCGACTGCACACAGTTAAAAAAAAAAGGTCTACAAAATGGATGAGGTTATTGTGCAGGTTTAGAATTGACTGAATGGATGCAGTGCCAAAAGATCGCCTCATTGAAGAGCATTATATTAAGCATGGACCCATTCAGACAGTTGACCAGAAAAGCAATACTGGTGTGCGCCTGCAGCCTGTCAATCGGGAAACTTGGCACAGCCTGCCAGCATTTCTAATGTTAAAGCAAACTGCCGACCCTTGCCCTTGGGTTTTAACCCAGTGACCAAGATTGATTAGTCCTAAATCAATGCACCACAGATGTAATCTCTCCGCAAGGTATATATGCTGATGTACCACAGGAGGTGGGCAGCATCTGCTGCTGCCAGTATTTATATGGTCCACTGGTATTTTCAGGAAGGGACAACGTCCTGTCTCAATCCTAAAATTCTAGGTGCTGCAAAAATGTTGGCCATAGCTGTACTTAAAACTGAATCAGATTAAACAGGAACGCTTGGCCCTGTCAAAAATGGAAGGTTTCTAGAGATATTTGTACTTTTGCCCCAGTGGCAAAAAATGTCGCCAGTGAGGTATATCGAAGATTTATGTAAATAAATACATAAATAAATAAATAAATAGTAGCCTACTGTATTGTATAACTTTTATTTTCCGCACGTATGCAACCCAGATTAGTATAGTTATGTTATGTTCTTGCATAACACAATATTAATAATGAATATTCAGTGTCGCTTGGTGATTCAATCTTGTATCTATCTGTTTTTAATACATGACTTCAGATCGATCTGCCTAACCATAACCACTAATCCGAAAGGCTAATATTGGGAGACAATGTCAGCGTTTTTTCATGACAAATGGCTAACTAATGTACAAACACAAAGTACTTTTGAGCGTACTACACCGTGTTTCGGATGAAGCACACTGCACAGAAGGTATGGAAGTTTCAAACGGTCATGTGATCGGGACACTTTGACCGTCACGTGGGTTTGGTGAAGTTGAGTAATCTCATGATCAGACATAAAACTAATCTCCCTCTGCCCGTGGTTGGATAACTTCGACCCAAATATGCTTCTCATTGGTTTAAACCTGCCGTCGATCAAATATATTTTGCGCAATGAATTGTCATGTGACGCTGGCAGTGTTATTAGTTCTAGCTGAGCGCAGGGGTTTGCAATACGGATCTGAATTCAGCTCGGAGCAGGTTTTTCAAACCCGAAACAGTCCCGCTCAGCTGAAGCTATGGGGTTGTGCAACTGGGCTCTCATCTGCAGTTGTGTCACAGGTAGGGGGTATTTAACATTGAGGAAGGCAGGACCTCGTAACGTTTACACAACGCTATATGGTTCTATTGAAATACTTTACAAAGAAAGTGAATGTGTTACACAATATATATATATATATATATATATATATATATATATATATATATTACACACAATAATAATCCTCGACCTTCTTAGCAGCTTCTAATTTTGATACAGAGACAGTACGGTAGCGGCACCACGATTGGTCCTTATGTATTTATATATATATATATATATATATATATATATATATATATATATATATATATATATATATATATATATATATATATATACGATAGCGACAGCATTATTTTGCAAGTCGTGTGATGTATGATTTCGACATGTCTTCAGTTTAAACAATGTTAAGATAGTACAGTAGTAATATAGCTCACTTTGTTGCTTTTTTTTTCTGCGACTCGTTTTTCGCTTGTCAAGTCGGAACAAGTTTACTGACGCTACAAGTTCCATTATAACATGATCGGGTCATGTGTAGCCTAGAGTGTGTAATTAAACCAGAACTCGCTGTCTAAATACTGTATCGATTTACTGTTACCAGACTTCATTTAATCCCTGTAGTTCCAGACACACTTTAATGAAGTCTGAATACAGCAACTAAACTTGTATCAAGTTGGCATTATTCGGAAGTTGACTTGTTTTGTTTTGTACGGAAGTGGGTATAAACTGAAACCATTGACAGGGCTGAGTTGCTACATTTGTCAAACAGACGTCGACGAAACTCCTATGAATTAGCAGCGAAAGGTGTTAGCCTGACCTGTGTGCAAACAAAACCTTATTTAAAAGTTTAGCAAAAAAAAAAAAACAGTTTTGTTAAGAACCAGTATATTTGAGTATTTCCCTTGGTGCCCATGTAACCCTTCTGCCTGCAGCCTTGGCACTCCTCGCTAGCATTTACCTCTTTATGAACAAGAAGTGATATGCAGGTGAGGCTCAGATGCTCTTTTCACTCGATTCCTGTCCTTGCTGTTAAATCGGTTACTCTATCCATTTTCATTTAGATGGGGAGTCCAAGTTTAATGCTTTTGCATGAAACCAACATTCATGTATTTAAGTTGATGCTGGGCAGAATCGTTTTCAGATAGTCCATTCATAATTCTGTAACCAGTCCCTCAGAACTGCTAAGTGCACAGCTGGTTGAGTCTGCAGTGGCCTCCCTGACCTGCAGCATGTCCTTGGTTCCTCTATTGTCAGAGTTGTAAATGATCTACTAATGGCTGCTGATTCTGGATGTTATTCCATTCTAGTTTTACTTGATCTTAGTGCAGCATTTCACACGGTTCACCACAATGTTTTACTTGGAAGGTTGGAGGAGACATTGCTCTCGATTGGTTTAGATCATATTTGTTGCAATCTTGGGCATTGCTCTCGATTGGTTTAGATCCTGTTTGTCCAATAGATGTCATTCAGCTTCTCCTGGTGCTGTCACATCTGATTCTGAATTTAATTATTTCTGGTGCCCCACAGGGCTCAGTGTTGGGCCCTCTACTGTTTAATATTCATATGCTGCCTTTAGGTCAGCTTTTCAAACGTTTTGGTGTAGATTTTCATTTTTATGCCAATGACCCCCTAGGTTTATTTCTTTTATAACTCATTTTAACAAAGCAGTTTCTCTTCTGTCGGACCGTATTGCTGATATAAAAAGATGGATGCATGATGATTTCCTTCAGTTAAATTCTGACAAATCTGACATTTTGCTACTGGGATCTGTGAATCTCCTGCACAGTTACTTTCAGTTCTAGAATTAGGAACTTGGGTGTTGCTATGGATTCTTTCTTTAACCTCTGAACCTCACGTATGCAGTGTTAGGAGAGCCTTTTTTCACCTCTGCAATATTGCCCGTTTACGTCCTTTTCTATCATCAGTAAGTGCAGAAAGGTTAGTTCATGCACTCATCAGCTTGAGATTGGATTACTGCAACGCTTTGTTCTGTGGCCTTCCTAATAATACTCTTAGAAGGCTCCTGTATGCCCAGAATGCTGCTGCTCGTATCCTAACAAGATCAAAATCTCATGATCATATTTCACCTGTACTATGTCAACTCCATTGGTTGCCTGTTAACTTTAGGATTGATTTTAAAATTGCAATGCTAACCTATAAAGCTCTAAATGGTACTGCTCCTTCATATATTGCTGACCTGCTTACTCCCTGTGTCTCTGCTCCTGCGTTCCTCTGAGGCTGGTCTGTTGGTTGTCCCCAACTCAAGGCTGTGCACTTGGGGTGACAGGGCTTTTTCTGTTTGTGCACCCAGACTTTGGAACTCCTTGCCAAATTATAAGTTCAGACTCTGGAGTTTTTTAAAACTTCTTTAAAGACTTGCTATTTAAAATTGGCTTTTAACTGTACCTTTGTTTGTTTAAATCTTGTAAAGTGCCTTGAGATACTTGCTGTGAAAGGCGCTATATAAATGATGTATTAACCTGCGCTTGTTGATCTTCCCTTAGTGCTGCTGGAAGGCAAGCCTGTGGCAAAGGCTCCTGACTTCGGAGCTGTTTACCACGTCTCTGGTAAGATGCAGCCATTCTTTATTTTTGATGATAGCCATGGGGACGGTTTCCTAATACCTTGTGTAACCTAAGTAACTTTGTGGGGGTGGCTAGTCAATCATGTGAGGATGTCAACATTCTTGATTCTGCAAACAAAACCAGTCTGGAGTTGGAATCAGGTTGGGGGGCGGGTGGGGTGGGGGCGGGGCGGGGGTTGTGGGTTATAATGGGATTCAGAAGCACTGATTCCTCCAGTCCCCATTGAGTTTGGCTTGTAAACTCAGTACATGGTTTTCAGATTCAGCACAATCAGTTCTTTCTGCATGTAAACCTAGTAATGGAGATTTTCAGCACACTGCGTCAGCGAGTCATGCTGTTGAGGCAGAAACCCCGGGACTCTTGAGTACCCAACTGTTCAGTTTAAGTTCTGAGTGCATCTTTCTCAAACGTTAAGCCGATGTTTGAGTTGGGTAGAGAATGTTGTGCACGTTGAAATACATGTATACATAATAAAATAGGAGTTCCAGTAAAGAATCAGGGACTGCAGATGGCACCAAAATCTTCATGGTATTTATCATGTCACTGTCTACAGGTGGGTGTACTGCCAGCAGGTGAGAGAGAGAGGGAGAGTGCACCTCAACCCTGACCAGAACACCCCCTACCTGCTGTTCAATCCTGGGCCTCTCAAGTAGAGATCCACTGGTGTTTTCCAGAAGTGACCTCATCTCTATGCGTTTACAGAAAGAAATCTAAAATTCTATGTTGGTTAAGCAATGTGAATGGGGCTTGCTAATTGATATTCCTAACATGCAGGCCACTCTGCAGTTCAACATAGAAAGATGACGTGTTACATGAAACCCACTCAATCGGATTCAGTAAAACCAAAAACTGGAACATTAACCTTTGCTTGCTACCTGTGTCAATGCTGTTTCTGGAGTTTGTCTCTCTGTTTTTTGTTTCTTTTTTCAGTTCCTCTTCCAGGTATGGAGCTGTTCCTCTAAAATCAATTTTCTTGCTGAATTTGCATTTCAGAGCTGATTCCTCACATGTTTCTTGGTCTCGGAAATCCAGGAAACTCACAAAGCAGAAGTTGATCATTAGCTTGTCAGCTGATTTCAGTTCATGGCTGTTTAGCAAAAATACTTTTTCCCTGACTCAAGAAAAGCCTGTAGGTGCTGCTGAGCCCCAGTAGGAAGCATGCTGTGGGTGTGTGTCTGAGTCCTCATGTATTAACACAATGTCTGTCTGCTGCAGGAGTGATCTCGCTGCCCTACGCAGAGATCCAGGAGCCCTTTGAAGCCTGGTACAACCTGACTGGAGGGGTCAGCCGCATCAACTACTACCATGGTGAGCTTCGGAGTCCACTGCCTCCCTTCACGTTGACCTGTGACCTGCTTTTCAAGTCTCATAGGAAATTACAGCAAGTCATTATAACCGCTTCTCCAGTTTAAACCTCTAGTTTATGATACAACCAACATTAGGATTCAGTTCAAAGTTCAGATTAGCGGTATGATTTGTGAACTATCCAGAATGATTCATACTGGCAAGGTATGTTGCGAACCCTCTTGAATGTATGTTCCCTTTTGGAGTGGATCCGGACAGGCTGCTGTGTCAGAGGGGCTGACTCTCTGTCCCTCCCTCTGGTTTCAGGCCAAGTGCAGACCTACCAGTTTGGCTTTGAGAAGCCGGCCGGCTGCAGCTACAAGCTCACCCCCGAGACCACTGAAACCGAGGTCAACGTCATCAAGTGCTTCCAAGTCAACGGCACCAAGGCTGACCCCGTGCTGCCCCAGAGTGTGTTCCCCAGTCTGGAGGGGTTCCAGGTGCGGTGCTGAGTGTGTGCTCCCAGGATCAGGGGGCGCAGCCTGGAGGACTGTCTGCTCCAGTCCTCTATAGTGCACCCTTCACAAACCAGACATGTGGATGCCAGTTATATGAGGCACTTACTATTATACAGCTCAAGCTTATTTCATGATTGATATATCGTCCATAACTGGTAAACACCCCATGGTGCTAAAAATAGAAATGCTAAAAAAAAAAACCCAATAGATTCAATGACAAATGTTTAGACTAGAAGTCAATGTCTTTAATTGAATTGAAGCTTATTTTAGAGATTCTGTAATATGATAGGAGTGTGCAATATTCATTAAATATAGGTTGACTTGGGACTACCATATGATCAGAGAAGCCATTCCCATTATGGTATTACCCTGGGATGCTTGGTTTTTGTTCACAAAACCGTCCACTTTCTCATTTTAAATGTCTGTCACGCAGTTGGTGAGGGAGGAGTACTTCCGTGGGCAGCTGTGCGAGGTGTGGCAGAACGTGACTCTGGAGGGCAAGAAGAAGAACACGTACACGCTGTGGGTGAGCAGCGCTGCGGTGCCACTGCACTACGAGATGCGCGGCTACAACACCCTGCTGGGCTCCCACTACGACAAGTACGAGGTGGATTACAGTGACTTCTCACTGCACCCCGACCCCCATGCCTTCTCCCTGCCTGACGGTATGCTGCTCTCCTTCTCCCAGAATTTTAGGATTGAGACCATTTATTCATTTTTAATTCTGAACATTAATTTGGATATTATTTAATGTAATGTAACCAAAGAAACTACAAAATTATATTGCAAGTCTATGGAAAGCCACAATAGGAATACTTAGTACATGCTAGATTTTGAAATGTATGTTTTTCTTGGTTTTTTTTTTCCCCAAGTGAGTTTCTAACCGTGAGAGACCACAAGCCTCCCGGTGCAGCCAGGCACTGCACGGATTCAGTGATGTAGTCTGTGTTTCACCCTGCCCCCCTCTGTCTTCTCCACAGGTCTGCAGTGCACTGGGTTCCCGGGCGGGGTGGAGCACAGGGTCCTGGCCAATCCCATGCAGGACTTTGTAAGCCCCTACCAGGAGGACCGCGCCCACCGGCTGTTTGGACACTTCCATGACAGATTCCAGCGTCGCTATGGAGACGAGGAGCACGAGACGCGCAAACACGTCTTCGTCCACAACCTCAGGTAAGGTAAAGTGGACTCTGCACTCTCTGAATCCCAAACGAAGATGGGTGAGAGAAATGAGAAGAGAACACTCCCTGAGAAGAGAAATGCATAAACGTCTTTGTCGTAAAAAAAAATAAATTGCATGACATCCATGAGACCAGAGCTGCCTGACCTTTATAGCTAAAAGTCATGCCGATGATTGACCAGCGGAGTTCTAAAAGAATAAGAAAAATCAAGACTTTCTCCTACGCTCCATATCGGTGATTATGCTAATTTAGGTGTTTAAACTCTAGCAAATCCAAAGACCTGCGTGTATGCACAGGGCTCCAGTGTGTTCTCAGTGTTAGTGGAGTCTGTGTGTGTGCACAAGGCCCCAGTGTGTTCTCAGTGTTCGTGGAGTCTGTGTGTGTGCACCGGGCTCCAGTGTGTTCTCAGTGTTCGTGGAGTCTGTGTGTGTACAGGGCTCCAGTGTGTTCTCAGTGTTCATGGAGTCTGTGTGTGTGCACAGGGCTCCAGTGTGTTCTCAGTGTTCGTGGAGTCTGTGTGTGTGCACAGGGCTCCAGTGTGTTCTCAGTGTTCATGGAGTCTGTGTGTGTGCACAGGGCTCCAGTGTGTTCTCAGTGTTCGTGGAGTCTGTGTGTGTGCACAGGGCTCCAGTGTGTTCTCAGTGTTCGTGGAGTCTGTGTGTGTGCACAGGGCTCCAGTGTGTTCTCAGTGTTCGTGGAGTCTGTTTGTATGCACAGGGCTCCAGTGTGTTCTCAGTGTTCGTGGAGTCTGTGTGTGTGTGCACAGGGCTCCAGTGTGTTCTCAGTGTTCGTGGAGTCTGTGTGTGTGCACAGGGCTCCAGTGTGTACTCAGTGTTAGTGGAGTCTGTGGATGCACTGAATGACCCTGCCTGCCTCCCCAGGTACATCCACTCCATGAACCGGGCCCGCCTGCCCTTCCAGCTGGCAGTGAACCCCCTGAGTGACCGCACAGCCCAGGAGCTGGCCTTCCTGAGGGGACGCAAGGGCAGGAAGACCCCAACAAGGGGCTTCCTTCCCCACGAGCACTACCAATCCGTCCTGCTGCCCGAGAGCATCGACTGGAGACTGTATGGTACAGCACTCTGCAGCATGAAGGGCTGCTCCGCTTTCTAAATTACATTCTTAAAAGAAATGTATTATGTAAATCTATGTGTTGATGCTGGTTTTATATACAGTAATGTGATCCATGTACCTGTCTGAGTTATTCATAGATGTAGATGTGGGTGCAAATGAAAGTGTTTTTAAATTCACATTAGACTCCAGCATAAGGAAGTGTAAACATTGGGTAAAACGCAGTGGCATGTGAGGGGGCTGGGCGGGGGCAGATATATACACTGTGGTGTATTTAATATTAACCCACAATGTTCAGTGTGGCAGATAGTATTATCTGCTCAGGGGTACAAAAGTAATTGGTAGTCAAGTGTAAAACCAGCTGCACAGAACAGCAGGGCTGCATTGAAGCATGACTGACTCTTCCCATTGCTGCCTCCCTCACCCCAGGCGCTGTGACTCCTGTGAAGGACCAGGCAATCTGCGGGTCCTGCTGGAGTTATGCCACAACTGGAGCACTAGAGGGCGCTCTCTTCTTGAAGGTGAGGGTTAACATGAATTTTTTTTGTGTGTGTAGTTGGAAAAATTGTGTTTTAAATTTCACATCACTTTGTTTTAAAACATCAGATAAATTAATTGTTTCTATGTTGTTGTTTTTATGAGTGTGTTAATATTGAATAATTTTCAACAATGAATATAGAGATTTTTATTTTAACCACGTCGGTTGTTATGGATGATGGGAGGGGAGTTGCTGACTATAGCAGCTAAGGCTCCTGTTTGCTCTGTCTCTGTCTCAGACTGGTTCGCAGGTGGTCCTGTCCCAGCAGATGCTGGTGGATTGCACCTGGGGCTTTGGGAACAACGGCTGTGACGGGGGGGAGGAGTGGAGAGCCTACGAGTGGGTGATGAAGCACGGGGGCATCGCCACCGCAGAGTCCTACGGGCCGTACCTGGGACAGGTCAGAGAGGGGGTGCTGGGGCAGCATGACACTACACAGGGACAGGTCAGAGAGGGGGTGCTGGGGCAGCATGACACTACACAGGGACAGGTCAGAGAGGGGGTGCTGGGGCAGCATGACACTACACAGGGACAGGTCAGAGAGGGGGTGCTGGGGCAGCATGACACTACACAGGGACAGGTCAGAGAGGGGGTGCTGGGGCAGCATGACACTACACAGGGACAGGTCAGAGAGGGGTGCTGGGGCAGCATGACACTACACAGGGACAGGTCAGAGAGGGGTGCTGGGGCAGCATGACACTACACAGGGACAGGTCAGAGAGGGGTGCTGGGGCAGCATGACACTACACAGGGACAGGTCAGAGAGGGGTGCTGGGGCAGCATGACACTACACAGGGACAGGTCAGAGAGGGGTGCTGGGGCAGCATGACACTACACAGGGACAGGTCAGAGAGGGGTGCTGGGGCAGCATGACACTACACAGGGACAGGTCGGGGGTGCTGGGGCAGCATGACACTACACAGGGGGAGGTCAGAGAGGGGGTGCTGGGGCAGCATGACACTACACAGGGGTAGGTCAGAGAGGGGGTGCTGGGGCAGCATGACACTACACAGGGGTAGGTCAGAGTGGGGCATTATTCTTGCTTTTATTAGCACAGCATTCTCAATGTGTTTTACTGTCTTGGTTTAATGCATCTTCCTCTGGCACCAGTATCTACAGTAAATCCCCTTCCTGTGCAGCAGAGAGACCTGGACTGTGTGAGGCACTGGGGTCCCAAAACATGATGCATAGGAAGTGCATTTATAGGGCTTTTTCAGTCTGTTACTGTGTCACTTGATGGGTCATCTCTCCTCAGCAGCGTCTTCTGGGTCAAAGAATGGTACTGGCTGCAAAGCATGACCGTCACTAGGGGAAGCAGCTGGTTGGTTACTCAAATGCCCTTAAGTGCAGAAATACCTGAAAGTGAAGCTTGCAAACAGATTTCTTTAGCAGTACAAGATGCCATGTTTAAAGTACAGGTTTGCTAGAACGCTCATAACTGTACATAGTCCTGCACAGTGACTGGTAGTGCATTACAGGTAAAATGTACAGATATTTGTTGGCTGCCACCACTTTAAAGGAGCACAGGCCAAGACTGAATGGTGTTGCTGATTTTATTTTTATTTATTTTTTTTGTCCGTCTCTCCTCTCCAGAACGGGTTTTGCCACTACAACCAGTCCCAGCTCACCGCCAAGGTGAAGAGCTATACCAATGTGACCTCGGGCGACCTGGAAGCTCTCAAACTGGCCATCTTCAAGAATGGGCCGGTGGCGGTGAGCATCGATGCCGCGCACAAGTCCTTCCTGTTCTACAGCAGCGGGGTGTACTACGAGCCCCAGTGTGGTGAGTGCCGATATCAAACGCTTCAGAGACTGGCTCTCCTGGGGTGGGGGTGCACCAAACACAGCGAGCAGTGCAGGCAGCTGGGGATACAGGGAATATTGTCTCGCAGCAGCGCAGCGTGTGCAGGTCTACCTAGGATTCCCTAGCCTTGGGGGTTTCTCAAATGAAATGTACATTCTGAAAATCTGTTTGAAATTCACAGGCATAGTGAGTATTTTTTAAAGCTGAATTCAATTCCATTTGAAAAATCTAATATCCTTTTGGACACTGGCCAACTCACCCTGCCCTCTCTTCTCTCCTCGATTTACAACCTTGTGAAATTGACTCCTGTATTTTTCGTGAGGAAACCATGCAAGTAATAGTTTAAACTGTTTATATGATGATGTTGAGATCAGGGCTCTGTGGGGGCCATACCATCACTTCCAGGACTCCTTGTTCTTCTTTACGCTGAAGATAGTTCTTAATGACTTTCGCTGTATGTTTGGGGTCGTTGTAATGCTGCAGAATAAATTTGGGGCAAATCAGATGCCTCCCTGATGGTATTGCATGATGGATAAGTATCTGCCCGTACTTCTCAGCATTGAGGAGACCATTAATTCTGACCAAATCCCCAACTCCATTTGCAGAAATGCAGCCCCAAACTTGCAAGGAACCTCCACCATGCTTCAATGTTGCCTGCAGACACTCATTCGTGTACGCTCTCCAGCCCTTCGGCGAACAAACTGCCTTCTGCTACAGCCAAATATTTCAAATTTTGACTCATCAGTCCAGAGCACCTGCTGCCATTTTTCTGCACCCCAGTTCCTGTGTTTTCGTGCATAGTTGAGTCACTTGGTCTTGTTTCCACGCCGGAGGTATGGCTTTTTGACCGCAAGTCTTCCATGGCCACTTCTGACCAGACTTCTCCGGACAGTAGATGGGTGTACCAGGGTCCCACTGTTTTCTGCCAGTTCTGAGCTGATGGCACTGCTGGACATCTTCCGATTGTGAAGGGAAGTAAGCATGATGTGTCTTTCATCTGCTGCAGTAAGTTTCCTTGGCCGACCACTGCGTCTACGGTCCTCAAAGTTGCCTGTTTCTTTGTGCTTCTTCAAAAGAGCTTGGACAGCACATCTGGAAACCCCTGTCTGCCTTGAAATTTCTGCCTGGGAGAGACCTTTGCTGATGCAGTAACACTACCTTGTGTCTTGTTGCTGTGCTCAGTCTTGCCATGGTGTATGACTTTTGACAGTAAACTGTCTTCAGCAACCTCACCTTGTTAGCTGAGTTTGGCTGTTCCTCACCCAGTTTTATTCCTCCTACACAGCTGTTTCTGTTTCAGTTAATGATTGTGTTTCAACCTACATATTGAATTGATGATCATTAGCACCTGTTTTGTATAATTGTTTAATCATACACCTGACTATATGCCTACAAAATCCCTGACTTTGTGCAAGTGTACCTAGAAGAATTGATGCTGTTTTGAAGGCAAAGGGTGGTCACACCAAATATGGATTTGATTTAGATTTTTCTTCTGTTCACTCACTTTGCATTTAGTTAATTGATAAATATAATCTATTAACATGTCTATTTTTGAAAGCATTCTTACTTTACAGCATTTTTTCACACCTGCCTAAAACTTTTGCACAGTACTGTATATTCCATTGACGGAGAGAAACCCTGCCTATCCTATCAGCAGTGCAAGTTTCTGTCCAGCAGTGTCTTGTAGAGGTGGGGCTCCATTTATTTTCCTTGAGAAAAGGCATGCAGGTTTGTATTAAGACTTGTCATCTTCTGCAGGTAACACTGTGAATGACCTTGACCATGCAGTGCTTGCAGTTGGCTATGGTGTCCTGAAGGGGGAGCCCTACTGGCTGGTTAAAAACTCCTGGTCGACTTACTGGGGCAACGACGGCTATGTGCTGATGTCCATGAAGGATAACAACTGCGGCGTGGCGACTGATGCCACATACGTGACCCTGGAGTGAAACCACACGTGTGTGGTGTGTGTGTGTAGAATCGACATGTTTCGTTATGCAGGAACAAGTCAAATGAATCATGATGCTTAATACCGCCTATTTAATGTATAATTCAGAAAGCTTGACTATACAAGGGACCCCTGCTCCTCCACAATCCTGTTTTATAATAAACACTTTACAGAAAATGCTGCTGACTTTTGAAAATACCTGTAAAGTTTGTGAACGTGCCTGTGATCCTGTAATGCAGGGCCTTTCTGTCGTGTTCTGACCTTGTTAATGGTTCACTGCGGGGCTGGGTCACAGTGACTCTGTGGGTTTGCAGTATGGGTCCCAGCACTGTGAAGAGAGTCTCTAATGTGCAGAGGCATGGTTGGTATTGCTGATCAGTGGACTCCTCACTTTCCTAATGTCTCAAATACCAGGACCCATTTTCAATTGCATTCAGAACCCTGAACAACAAAAGGCTGCCATACAAATGTGTTTGTTTGTGGGGGTTTTTTTGTTTTTTTTTAATGCAAAAATGTCTAATGGCTGTCTCTGCCCCTAATAGCTTTGTAATGAGGTTTGTGTTCTGCAGAACTTAATGTTAAATAAAATGTTTATTTTAAAGGCTTTTGTGATTTGGTAAATGTTAAATACATTTTTTTTTTCTCTTTTTTCTGCATAATAAAAGGTAATTTAAACTGAATGGTACCACAGGTAATAATTTCATTAATTCCTTCATTTCTATAATATCATTTGTCACAGCAGTTTGCGACTGTCAGATTGCTGGATTAGGTCAGAATACCAAACAGACATTCTTAAATGACAAGTCTTTGGATGTACAGAATCAAGATATTTACCGGTAATCTCTTCAATCTATTCCCTTTCTATTTGTCAAAGTTATAATAAATAAACCAAATCATCTGCATTTACTTCCCATCCCAGCATCATTATACCCTTAAAATGTTGAACTTCCTCTTTTGATTCTTTGTTTGTTTCTTTTGCACGTGAGAAATGTATCAATTTTTATTCAAACCAATACACAGGGTAATCTGGAGGTAAACTACCAAACACTGAAAGCAATTCAACCAGCCACTATTACTGTTACTAACATGCAGCTGCGCCTCGGTAACATCGGAGTGGAAATGCACTCCGTTGATATCACTCATGCGTGCAGGTGGAGGATCATTTTGAAACTGTAGTCAGACACCAAACTTTGAGCTGCTGAACAAAAATGAAATATGTATGCGCAATAGTTTAAAGATAATATATAATACAGTTTTTGTTTTGTTTTTTCTATATCAAGTGTAAACGCGCCTTCCCAGCTAACACACAACGTCCTCACAACGTTGCAGTAAGGTTGTGGGTTGGTTGGTGCCAACACAACGTTGTGACAACGTTAGAGATGTTTCTTGGTTCAAATAAACGTTGTGGCAACGTTGCTGGTAGTGAAAAACGCAACATTGTCACAACGTTAGATTATATATATATATATATATATATATATATATATATATATATATATATATATATATATATATATATATATATATATATATATATATATATATACTTGGTTTAAATAAACGTTGTGGCAATATCTATTTTATTACATTTATTTGTGTTTTCAGTTTTATTAGTGTAGTATTCAAGCCTATCGCGCTTATTCTTAAAAAACAGCATTATTGGTTTACTAGCTTGATTCTAATTGGTCCTCAAGTGTTCCATTGCACGCGCCTCGAGGAGCATCAACTGAAGATGCTCGCGCACCTGTCAGAGCTTGGTAGTGTGAAGGAGAATAAGAGTGAGCGGAGAGATCATTTATAAATTGTTGTATTTGTATAGCTATATTTGTATAATTTATTTCTTATATATTTAATTTACATATGTGTTGTGTGTGTATGTATATTTGTGTTTTTGAATGTTTTGTTAAATTTTTTATATATTAGAGTAAGTTGTGTGTGTGTGTGAAACAGAACTCGGACTTGTAGCTGGAGGAGATCGTTGAGATCCTGAGGTAAGTTTATTTTTATTTTATTTTTATGATTAATGTATTGTTATCCATAAATGTTATTAAATAAAGCGATTTGTCATGGTTAAATAATTGTGAGGTATTTACAAAAACTAGATACTGTTCTTTCTTTTTTATTACTATTTAAAATGTACCTACAAGGTTGTGAAAATGTCATATAGAAGTCACAATAAGGTTGCTGAAATGTCATAAATAAGTCCTCAGAAGGTTGTGAAAATGTCTCAGATATCTCACATGTCCTCACATGGTTGTAGAAAAGTTGCAATAACGTTGGATTACAACGTCGTGGCAACATTCCAGCTTCCTTCGTTTGAACGTCGTTACAACGTTTTTTTACAACGTTGCCACGACTAAACTTCAACGTGCTTGTTACTTTGCAGCAACGTAATTTTGTTAGCTGGGTTGCGGCTCGGGTTCGTTTCGCACATTAATAGACAGACCCAGACAACAAGATTGACGGTTTACATCGCGGATGCGCTATTTTTAATAACAAAAATAAAATGAAAACAAACGCCTAGCTCTGACGAGCACTAACTAAACACGAACAGGAACTCTAAACTAATAACCGGACAGCTAAACTGTTTACCAGCTAAAAACAAGACAAAAACCCACACAGTTTTACACGGCACAACATGGTTTTTCACACTACCTTTGTCCAACTATTACGGCTGTACACACATGCACAGCAGCCAAGAACAGACTGGCTGCACCTGCATTACTTTTTTCTATAGGCTGAACCTTGACTTAAGAATTAAGAATCGTTACCGATTTGACATGAACATGCATACGTGGCGTGATCTGTTTTCCGTGGGGAAATCAAATTTGGCCCTGTCCACACTACATAACCAATCTCGAGAACCGTATTCAAAAACGTTTTCATTAATACAGCTCAAAGCGTCCACACTGAAGTAAGGTAGCGTGGGGTTAGGGCCCCCCCTTAAGGAAAATTCCATGTTTGTCATATAAACTAATGTACATTTCTCCCCTTTTCATGTTCTAAATAAACTTA
The DNA here is from genome assembly GCA_030684275.1 of Acipenser oxyrinchus oxyrinchus. Lineage (NCBI taxonomy): Eukaryota > Metazoa > Chordata > Actinopteri > Acipenseriformes > Acipenseridae > Acipenser > Acipenser oxyrinchus. The sequence continues at coordinate 7,549,181 of CM060289.1, forward strand.
TATGTAACCTCCATAGCTGAGTATAAACAGGAGTCTCTAGTGATATCAAATGCACAAAAAAAAAAAACATTTCTGAGAAGGGCCTTTTACCCACACATGGGGGCAAAAAGCCCCCATGGGGGCTTCTTACCTCCAGTGCCACACCAATATATGTTCACACAAAAACACATTTCAGTCAAATGTTAACAATTTTTAATGATCTTTTATTAACGGCATTTTAATTCAAATAACACCAACAAGAAGAGCTCTTTTGAAATATTTCTGAGTATACGATGATCCTCTGATGGTTTTTCTTATGTTCTTTTTAGACATAGTGCTGAATTTTGAGGAAAAATACAAATAAAATCAATAACAGTATAGCTTCTGAGTGCTACCATTGTGACACTACTGTGATTATGAATTAATAGTCTTTCATCGTCCAACCGAGATGATGTGGGAGCTACTTTTTTGAAAGAAAGTTAAAAGATACCGGTATAAAGATTTTAATCTTGGAGACTAAAATACCAAGATCAGATACTGAAATGATTGTAGCTAATAATAATAAATAATGATAATAATCATCTAGGCTACTTAGTATTGAACAATTTATTACAATTATGTAACTTTAACTTTGTCATTCTTCATTATACACACTTTTTCAGTGAAACTACAACAGAAGCTAAGACTGTGCAATAGCTGCCCTTGACAAACTTACATTAGGGCCTAGCTAGAGAGTCACTGTAGAAATTTGGGAGGGCTAAATCAACTTCTTTTAGTATTATGATACAAAGTGTCATATTTTCTTAAAAAAAACCCTCCTAGCTTGCAATTTACTTCATCATGAGGTAAGAGGCCTCCCATAGGCTTACTCCAAACAGTGGGGGGGCCTCTTACCCAAAAGGCAGATATTTTGTTTTCATTGTTTTAAGGCCTGTGCATAATTAGCACCTACACAAACAACATTATCATGTTTTCATGTTTTACCGGGCTTAATGCGTCCACACACTATTAAACTAGTTCGGTTACAGTTCCTAGCAGTGCAATTAACAGTGGAAATGAATACGATAGTATCCCACCATGCACTGTATTTTATTTTAAAATAATGTGTTATGCTTCATATTAATAAAGGTGCATATTGTAAAAAGAAATAAAACAAGTATTTTGGAAAAAAAGTAAAATGCGAACACACACAAGTAGGGCTTTATTTTTAAACAGATTGAGCTGATTCTGTTTTCATAATTAAACTCAGAACAAAGCTGTTAATTACAAAACAATCTTTGTTTTTACCTTCATAGTTTACCTGAGCCTAATTCTGGCCCCCTTAATTACATGAATTGTTCAACCCGATCCTACTTTTAACTCCCATTTCATTTTTGCAGTCGCCTAATTTATCTTTGTGCTTTTGGAATTTCCCCCACTAGTTTAACAGAGATGTCCTCACAGATTATTATTTGAAAGCATAAAAATGATTAATTGAATAGCCATTGTGGCGTGTACACTGGTAGCAAGCATTCTGGGATATTGGAGGATACTCGAAATGTAGTTCGGTATTACAACGTCCGCACTTCTGATAAACCGCACTACCTTTAATTTAGAACCAGACTCGAGACTACCCCCTGAGGTTGTCTTGAGTATGGTATTAAACGCTGCGTAGTGGCGACGCAAACCATATTTAGCACTTTTAAGCTGGTTTAAAGGCAGGGCCTTAGTCTTTCTGTGCCTTGCTATTGAATAGGTAAAAAAAGAGTAAAAAAGAAAATCAGTGTCCGATTCCCTACGTGCCACTTTTGATCGTACATTCCGAATTGACATCTCCGGCACGTATTGAATAAGATCCATTTTTTTTATTATTTAACTCAAAGAATGAACATCTTTATTGAAAAATAAAAATAAATCATATAAAGCCATTTTCTTTTGATGTCCTACTTTTTAACATCCCTAAAATTATAGGCCTTTTCCAGCAAGAACATGTCCCTCAGAGTCACACGTGTGCATTTTGTCTCCTTCAGTGCAAGCTTCACGTGCCCAAATATAGTTGAGCTGATGTTGTCTGGGGTGGACTGTCGGAACAATTCAATGCTGTACAGCAACTTAGCTACAAGCAAACTCTCTCATCTTATACCATTATTTTCCAAAGTGATAATAAGTGGCATGGACATCAGTTGTATGACTGATAGAGATTATTTATATTATCTTCATTATCTTAATGAAGATAACGCATTAATATGGGTAATGGTTTTACTTTAATGAGCACTCTTAGTTACAAAAGGTCTCTCAGCTGAGTTCAAGATCACATAGACAATACAACACGTAACACCATTCTCTCTCTAATGAATTTTATCAAAAAGGAAAATACAGAACAAAAACAGAAAAGAAAATGAGTATCAATACAGCACAAGTCAGTATAATAATCTCAGCAGCAATAACATTCCGATAATATCACAGCGTCAGTGTAAATATCAATTACATGTAAAAGCAAGCATTCCTCAATTGTCTAGAATTTGTCTTTGTATAAGAACTAAGAAGTGACCAGATTAAATAATATGAATATGCAAGCAGGGTAACTGTTTGTGTTAATATGAGTCAGTAAATATTTAAAATAAAATCCAGATCAATTCTAATAGGATATTACGAAATCACTTAATTCATTATCAAAACGGCTGTTAAAAAAAAAAAAATTAGAATTCACAACTACAATACCCATTGATTTATTCTTAAGTACCTGTCATTCAATTTCATAGATCACTTTGTCATTATTCTAGCTGTTTACTGGTAATTATTTTCATGAAAGATGAAAACTTTTGTTTTAAAGCAAAGCATGACACACCCCTTTTACACAAGTGTAGTTTCTGTGTAGTTTCTGTGGCTGAATGGTCCAGTGTGAGGGGTCAGTGGCTGTAGTAAGGTCTAGCAGATGCAGTAAGGCAGGGTCGCAGTATCACAGGGTCTCACAGTGGCTCAGAGCACAAAGATGGAAGGGCTGGGGGCCGGAGGTGATGCCAGGGGTGGGGTGAGGTCCAGTTGCTCAGGGCTGACCTCCTGGGGCGGGCGGAAGTGAAACCTCTGCAGGAGCATGGTGAAGAAGAGGAAGAGCTCCATCTTGGCAAGGGTCTCTCCAAGACACACCCTCCGACCTGGGGGTCAGAGATTATTGACTCATACTGCAACACTCACACACTACACTACACACATACACAGAGAGACTTCAGGATTAGTGAAGTAGCTGTAAGACAGTAACATAACAATTTGTATCCTGAAATGGAAGAATCTAATGAGGTTGTCTTCTTGCTTTCAATAATAAACTTTCGGTATTGCATATATTGTATTAGTAGAATAATATGCACCTGCATGTTTTCAGCTGAATCTGAAGGCTTTGTAGCGATTGTTTCCTGTTCTATATTCCATTAGGAAACTGGTTGCTGATTGCAGCTCTATTGATAGCAGTTCCCTTTGCAGTTAAAATGCAGGGGTGGATGGGGGTTAGCCCCAATCCTGTCTAACCTGGTCCCTGCTCCTCTCTGACACACTGACCTGCTGAGAAGGGCATGAAGGCGTCTCTCTTGACAAACTTGCCCTGCGCGTCCAGGAAGTGGTTGGGGTTGAACTGGTGAGGGGTCTCCCACTGTGTCTTATCAGAGAGCACGGAGGAGAGCAGCGGGATCACCGGGGTACCCTGGGACACAGACACACACACACATTTACAGAATGGTAAAATACCAAAGCTCATCTAATTTAATGAGACAGGGCTGTCAGCTATACCGATGAGGATACATTACTGTGCATTAATATCACTCCTACATTACTTGATATTGCTGTATAAGAGGAATTCTTTGGTAATAAAAGACAGACCATTAGTTAAAACAAGTGCCAATCTTGCTTTCGGCAAAAGCTCGTTCCAGACGGAGTACTACCCCCAGGAAAGAAGCTACTGTACTTATGAATTACCCTCTTCAAACTGCAGAACACACTGCCTCCCCTATTTATCTCCAATTGATCTAACCTTAACCCTAACCTTAACCCTCCCCTATCTATCTCCAATCTATCTAACCCTAACCCTAACCCTCCCCTATCTATCTCCAATCTATCTAACCTTAACCTCCCCTATCTATCTCCAATCCATCTAACCCAAACCTATCCCTATCTATCTCCAATCCATCTAACCCTAACCCAACCCTATCTATCTCCAATCCATCTAACCCTAACCCAACCCTATCTATCTCCAATCCATCTAACCCAACCCTATCTATCTCCAATCCATCTAACCCTAACCCAACCCTATCTATCTCCACCTTTGAAGCTATCACTTGATCAACTTTCCAAACAAAGGACAGGTGGGGGTTAAGATGGGAATGGCAGAGGGTTAGGATTGCAAAGAGGCTTGCTGGTTTGAGATGGGAATGGCAGAGGGTTAGGGTTAGGGTTCCAAAGAGGCTTGCTGGTTTGAGATGGGAATGGCAGAGGGTTAAGGTTACAAAGAGGCTTGCTGGTTTGAGATGGGAATGGCAGAGGGTTAGGGTCACAAAGAGGCTTGCTGGTTTGAGATGGGAATGGCAGAGGGTTAGGATTGCAAAGAGGCTTGCTGGTTTGAGATGGGAATGGCAGAGGGTTAGGGTTAGGGTTCCAAAGAGGCTTGCTGGTTTGAGATGTGAATGGCAGAGGGTTAGGGTTCCAAAGAGGCTTGCTGGTTTGAGATGGGAATGGCAGAGGGTTAGGGTTACAAAGAGGCTTGCTGGTTTGAGATGGGAATGGCAGAGGGTTAGGGTTAGGGTTCCAAAGAGGCTTGCTGGTTTGACATGGGAATGGCAGAGGGTTAGGGTTACAAAGAGGCTTGCTGGTTTGAGATGGGAATGGCAGAGGGTTAGGGTTAGGGTTCCAAAGAGGCTTGCTGGTTTGAGATGGGAATGGCAGAGGGTTAGGGTTATAAAGAGGCTTGCTGTTTTCCATTTGAACAGGAATTTGCATGATGAAGGTGTGGACCGGACCACCCCTATACACTCTGTCTGGCTAACCTTGGGTATCCTGTACCCCCGGAAGGTGGTGTCCCCTGTGGTCTCGTGCAGCAGGTTCATGGGTACCACGTTGCCCACTCTCTGGATCTCATGCAGCACGGCATCCATGTAGGGCATGCGCTTCCTGTCCTCGGTCTGCGGGGGGCGCTCCCTCCCAATCACACTCTCAATCTCCTCCTGGACTTTGTCTGTTAACAGGGATGATTTACAAACACACTGCAATTACTGATATGAAGATGTGTATCTGACTGAGGGAGACCCAGGACTGAATGGCAGGCAGGGGATGAACACGTCAGGATTCATTCAGTCAATCAGTCTCACACTCTCCCTAAAAGTAGAGGTACCCCCTCGCTCACCCTGAATGTGGGGGTACTTCATCATGAGCAGCAGCCCCCAGCGCAGGGTGGTAGAGGTGGTCTCAGTCCCTGCAGCAAACAGGTTCGCTGATGTGATGGCCATGTTATCCTCGTGGAAATACTTGTTGGAGTTTCTGGCCTCCTGTAAAACAATGAAGGGCATCAGTGACAAGTCCTTTCCAAGGTAATCTATCTACAATTTCAAATACTCAGTGCTAAACTGTGCAGGTAAATCTACAACAATGACATTGTAACAAAGCACCTTCACAAAACTACTGTTAGAAACACAGGCTAAAACAGAAAAAATAACCTACACTAATAAAATGAATACACACAGTGCTACTGCCCTCCTCTAACCCTACACTAATATAATGAATACACACAGTGTTACTGCCCTCCTCTAACCCTAACCCTACACTAATACAATGAATACACACAGGTCTAAACAGTGCTACTGCCCTCCTCTGTGTTTCGAAAGCAGTGCCTGGGATATTGCACTTCTGAAAAGGTTGGTGGGTTTGACAAAATCCCCACCTGGTGGTGGACAAATATACTGCAGTTTGCATTCATTAACTGTTACTCAGCAATAGACAAAAAGAAACAATCTATTGCAGGGGCAGTTCTATCAATATATGTGTGACATACAAGCAGAAACTTGTAATATCAACAAAACTGATCAGAGTAACTGGAGTTCACCAATAACCTGGCAAAATGAGCATTAAAACACAGGGCAGCAGTGTGGAGTAGCGGTTAGGGGCGCTGGACTCCTGACCAGAGGGTTGTGGGTTCAATCCCAGGTGGGGGACACTGCTGCTGTACCCTTGAGCAAGGTACTTTACCTAGATTGCTCCAGTAAAAACCCAACTGTATAAATGGGTAATTGTATGTAAAAATAATGTGATATCTTGTAATAATCGTAAGTCGCCCTGGATAAGGGCGTCTGCTAAGAAATAAATAATAATAATAACACTGAAGTGTTGATACAACAAATGTGTTTGTTTTGTAGTGGAATTTGTAAAATAAGTTTAGTACAGTATTATTTTAACATGCTTCTCCAATGGTTGTACTGTGCATTATCATAGTTTACCCTGGTTTGCCATGTTTATTAATATGCTTTACCATTCCTCACTATTCTTTACAGTGCTTCCCTATGCTTTACCATGCTATATTGCACTTAGCTGTGCTTTTACTATAGGAACCCTTTATAAGGGCAGCATTGCTTGCAGTAGTGTTGGTTACTGTACAATCTGTACTGTATATGTAGATGGTAACACACACACACACTGCAGTGTCCATGCTACAGTGTGCTACTTTCTATATCTGAACTGTTCAGTTCTGTACAGCACCTTGTAAACTCTAGTCTTGATAATGATCAAAGTGATATTATCAGGAGCGCGTCCTCATTCACTCCCATTATATTCTGACCATTAACAGGAGTGACATTGAGCTGCTTTCACTGTGTGAAGGCTTTTCCACTAGATATGCAGTAAAACTGCACTTTTAATGCATTAAGACCACACTGCTAGTCCCTGATATTGAGGCTGTGCTGTGCTAATATTACCTCTTCTCTCTGTCTGGAGATGAACGTGTCGATGAAGCTCCTCAGGTAATTGCTGTCCACAGTGTCTTTACGATCCTTATATGCGTTTCTAAAGTACCCCTGGAACATTGTTCCGTTTGTTTGCACCTTCTTGTGATCGGACAGGAAGAAGCCCAGGAAAGGAAACATGTTATACAGCTGAAAGACAAGGAGGAAGAGGGAGAGTTTAATGGTGAAAATGGCTGTAATGATCCTCCATTAAAGGATTACTCTACACAATGTCACAATGAAAAAAATAGATCTGGACCTATTTTTATCATTCGTGCGTGAATAAATGACTATACTTGTTCATACGCATAAAGATTTTCCACACGCATAATTAAATCTTTTCTAAGTAAAAGTTTTCGCATGTGGAAATGTTTCCATTTAGTAGACAGAGACGGACATCAGATATAACCTGCACATGAATTGAGTGGTACCGTTTTCTGTTCACAATTAAATGAATTCACTCTTGGTGCTTTAATTGCTACACAAGTACAGTCCATAGCACTTGGATTGGGGAACCCAGCAATTGAATGGATTTTTTTTTTTTATTGTACTGATTGCAGATCTTTAGAAGATTTAATAGGAGTTTGATGTTATCTTCATCTTATCTGACTGCAGCTTTATAAATCAGACCTGAATGCAGCAGACACTAGCAGCACTGATCAAATTGAGCAGGAGCTCTAATCACTACACTGTACCTGTGTCTTGGGGCTCACACTCAGCCTGACGTTCTCGTTCACAATTCTTTGCAGATTCAGGAACTGTGCGTCGCCGTAGTCGAAGCGGTCTCCGAACACGATGGAGCAGATGATGTTGGAGACAGCAGAGTTGATGATGATTTGGGGGTCAAAGGGTTTTCCTTAGAGTGGGGGAACAAGAAAAGCCATCTCTAACTTCAAACGCTTAAGAATTAGAAGGTAAAACTATAAGAAACAAAAGAAAAGTATTTTTGTGGCACTACAAAAGCAGTAGCCGAAACATAAGCCTACTTTCTTCAGAGGACGGCACTAGCTGAAAAATTAGTTTGCTTGACTTTCTTACAGTTTTACTTTAAAATAAGAAAAGACACAACAGAGCAGAATGTGAACCTACTTTCTATGCAATGATTTTAAATCACAAATTACAAGCAATTAGAGATGCGCTAACTAGAAGGAAGTGTCTCAGAACAGATGGATATGAAAATACAGATCGGACACTGATTTGTCAAAACTTTAACAGGCTTGGGGGGGAAACACACAGCTGCAGAATCTGGGTCTGGTCGGTGGTTCGTGCCCATTGAGGGTCACCCCTTTATTATCTCTGCTCTTGGTTTGGTCGTCACCTTTGTGGGACTGGAAGACCTCCACCAGTCTCTGGGACTCCTCAATGATCCGGTCCTCAATGTTCCTCTTCCCCATCCCAAAGTCCCGCAGAGTGGAGAGGGTGAATCGACGCATCACCTTCCAGGACTCCCCCTTACCGAAGATAATGCCTGCAGGAAAAATGAACACAGCACCATTGCTGCAGTGATACAACGTTCCCACCATGAAGCCAGCCTGAAACTCAAACTCATTCCCGTATCAACCTGGAGCTGCCTGCAGCCTGGTCCAAGACTACAATATATAACCTGGTCTTATTACACAGAGATCAATGATCACCTATCATACATACTAGACTACTGGTCCCTCTGCAACATTCTGCCTGTAGTGGATGTAAGACATTCAGCAGAAAGAACCACCACATAAAACAATGAGGTATTTCCTACATCCTCTAGGGGCAGAGTGTGGCAGGGGGACAGGTTAATGGTCACACTCAGCTTTGGTGCTTTAACATTCAACACAATGATACAAAGTGAATCTAAACAAGAACAATTCATTAGTTAAGAGAATTGATGGAGTGTCAGCTTGAACAGGACAAGACCCCCAATGGACCTGAGGGTCAACTGGTGTCAAACAACTAATGCACCATTTCAATTGAAACGACTGAAGAAACCACTGCCTGGATGATTGGTGCTCCCACAGAGGCTAAACTGATCCACACAAAGCTGTTTATTTCTATTGTTTCAATTGGAATGGTAAATTAGCACAATCAACACCACAGACTCTCACCTGTGAACCAGCCATTCCTGCTGCAGTTCTGGATGAAGGGACTCTGGAGGCACGTCTCTTACCATTCCCGCCTCTAGAGCTAGTGTTTGTGGTGTGCGTCTGGCCTCTCTCTGAGAAGTCGTCTGCTTGGGTTACTAGAGCCTCCTTGACCGCCTCATAGCCTGTCAAAACCAGGTACTTCTTGGGACCCATGTGGAAGGTGAACACATTGCCGTACGTCTCCGAGAGCTGGAGAGAGAAGAGGAGGAGCGATGACTCTCAAAGCATTAGCAGGCAAGTTTGTCTACTTGTTACAACTTCGAATGTAAGTTGCAAGATCCGCTCATTACAGTGGCATCAGTAGTGCCCAGTTTTAAAAGATGTGTGCCGTGCACTACCAACATTTCTGTGCTGCTCCCAGAACTCTTCCTCTGTTTGGATTCTACGCTGCCTAAAGGTTTGTAAAGCGCTTGTAAGATATCTTCCCGTCGTTCCAGTGAGGATGACAGGGATTTTCCTCTCTGCCAGCCCGTTGCTCTCATGTTAGTCATGTGTGTGCTGCTCAGAATCTCCTTTGGCTAGAGCTACGAATTCTTGTGGTACGAGCAGCGATGTACCTTCAGTTTTTATAATTTATTATTTGATCCATCATGAAGCAATTGCCAGGGAGCCAAGCAATTTAAAAATGTATTCTGCATTAGCATTTTGTGACATTTACATTATATTTATCAGTACCAATTTATCAATGTGACATTTTGAATTCTAACATGAAATACTGAACTACTATTTTTGCGATATGTCTCCATCCTTAGGTTCTAGGTGATGCAAAACTTTTGGCCACAGCTGTATGTTACTACAGTATAGGCTTGCATACTGTTGTGTAGTTTGGAAATTTGACATATGTACCCTGTGTGCATGTGTGTTAGTATATATATATATATATATATATATATATATATAAACATGTAATTTAGAGAAAACTATAAACTTTCGTAAATTTTATTATATATATCGTCCAATTTAGAGAAAACTATAAACTTTCATGAATAAATATATATTGTAGGGAGCTATGTGGGTATGAAAGAAGATGCAGGAATCCAGTGAATGAATTGTGAGTAATAAGAAGGTGGCACTGAGTCATGAAACTGCACAGACACAAGGCTGTGGGGACCCTTACTGAGCGCAGAGAGGCTCAGCTGCAGTAGAAGCACCGGCGACAGTGCTAGTGTAGGTCTGGGTCTGGATTACAGATACATTATTGTGAAGACAGCACCATAAACGTTGCTTTAATTCAGGCCTGTGCCCAGGGGAGCTGCGGAAGGCTTGTCATTTGTTTGTTTTCTAGTTGTTCGAGTAAATAACAGTGTGAATCTGTGCCAGAACTAGTGCTGGGACAAACGCAGCTTGAAATGCATTCGGTACCAAAAATGCCCATGTTTGTATTCATTCGTATAACAGAATTATAAATGACTAAAAGATATCCTAAATGAAGAAATAAATGCATAAATACTGTCTGCATTACTAACACACTGTACAGAAGAGTGCGTCTCTCATTTCTTTAACAGGTCATTTGATACTAGGCTTATTTTAATCCTTGAAAGATTTTTTTTTCTTTAACTGTAGTATGTTATGAATAATACTTTTGTTTTCTAGCTAATTCAGAATCAAATTATATTTACCAGTGCATTTGCTGCTTGCTCGTTTATTTTGTGTTTTTGTTCCATACTTCTTTATTTTGCTATGCTAGCCTATGCTTTCACTGTACTTCACTACACAGGTCTATGTTTTTACCATTGTAACAATTGTATAAAGGAATTGCTATATTACACATTCATATTTCAGATCAGATTTGGGCATGATTTTCCTCCTCCTGCCTGCATGTTAGATTTATTTTCAGATGTTATGGGCAATAAGACAGCTGATTTCACTGCTGAGTAGCTGCACAAAACGCTTCTTTAAATACAACTACCAATTCCCTCTAAATGAAGGCCATTAAAAGAGAATTCAAGAAACACTATAAGAAAGAAACAAACCCAACGCCGAACGTGTCCATGCATGTTCTTGTCAGTCTGTATGTTATGCATTTGCATTGTACATTTACAGGTGTTAATGCTAAGGGAACCAGAATCATATGCCTAAAATACATCTTTTAAAATATCTAAACTTAAGGCCAATAAAATATTCATGTTTCTCTTTCTTCAGTCCTGATGTTAAATCAGTAAAAACCTACCCAAACTACCCACTCCAATCCTGATCTTAATGCCCTGCCTGGTCCCCAGTGCCACTCACCTTACTCAGCGTTTTGTACGGCCGGTGCAGGTCCAAAATGTTCAGGTTCCCAATAACAGGTAGAGCGGGCGGGCCGGGGGGGAAGTTGTAATTACACGACTTGGAGGATTTCGAGTAAAAGTATAAAAATATAAAACCAGTTAAAACTAAAGCCAGAGACAACGTGGCGGTGTGTGCTAGGAGCAGGCTAATCACAGACATGTTTGTGAGCAACACAGACACCTCGGCTCTCTGTTAATTAGCTCAGCGTTCAGAATAACACTCCTGGGTTTGGGCAGTGTTTAAATAGAGCAGCACACACAGTGGGCGTGGCTTCAGAAGGACATCATCAAGGTAAAGGTTGTTGATTCTTGGAATGATTTGCAGCATTATAATATTCTGAGAATGTTGGGTAAACAGGTAAGATTTTTTGCTGTTGATGTTCTGCTTTTCTTTTCAAACCCTTATGACATGGAGCAGGATATTATTATATACCTAATGCATCTAGGAATAATGTGTTGGTAAATACCATATTCATAAAATGAAATGGTTAGAAAATAAAACACATTTTATTATGTTTAAAAAAGAAATGCAGAGATACATCGACACCTTCAATTGCTTAAATAAAAAAGCAAAAAAAGACATGATATTTTTAATGTAATTACAAAATAATACAGTTGAGTTATAATACCCTGGGAATGCTTGTATAGTTAATGTAATGCACAGAGCTTGTAATAATACAGTTGAGTTATAATACCCTGGGAATGCATGGCTAACTAGAGACATGTTTGTCAGGAACACAAACACCTTGTTTCTCTGTTAATTAGCTCAGCGTTCAGAATAACGCCCCTGGGTTTGGGCAGTGTTTAAGTAGAGCAGCACAAACAGTGGGCGTGGCTTCAGTACATCATCAGGTTCTAAGGTAATGGTTGTTGACTGATATTTCCAAACGCTATACTTTGCATTTCAGTAAGACTGATACACCTTCAATGTGTTAAATACGGAGTATGCTCTAGCTGTGCTTTTAAGTTCTGTTTAAAAGCCTGTTCGGGTTGTCATCATTATAATCTTTTAAATAGCTGCAGTTTACCTGCTGTAGGCTTTGTTGTTTAGGAATGGCTTGGTAAAATCACATAATGGGATATTTCTATAAATACAGTTTATTATAAAATAAATGAGTTTATTTTTCTTTAATCCTAAAACTGTTCCTATAGGTGTTGAATATCCAAATGAAACGTATAGGGGTGTCCATGTTATTATGCAGAAATCTATAGGAATGCCTGTATTATTCTACAGAAGTGTCTTTACATTGTCTTCTATAGATGTCTCTAGGAATTCTGTATTATTTTACTGATGAATCCATGGAGATGTGTGTATTTTTTGAACAGATATATTGAAATGCCTTCATTATTTTAGAAATGTACAGACTTGTCTATGTATTGAACTTCAGTACATCATAGCTAGCCTACTAGGGCTAACCCTAAAAAACACTTTACCAGGGTAACTTTGTACAGTCATTTTGCAGTTTGCCCATGGTTATACTATGCATTTGTTATGATTTGCCATGTGTTTTAAATATGCTTTACCATGCTTTTACTATTCTTTTACAAATGAGATTGCAATCTGTTACTCAGTACTGTTGTGACAGAAACTGGGAGAGCATCACAATCTAGGAATTAAAGCTATCCTCCAGCGAGTGCTGTACATGAATGTGGACACCCTGTACCATTGCTGTACAGATTATACACTCCCCACCTTCATCATCAAGTGGGGGAGGGTGGGAAGTGAGTGGGGACATGAAAAGAAGTTTCTTTGTAATCCCAAAAGGTTTGCACTCTGCTGTAAAGATCTTGAAATGTGACCCCTAGCTTTTGTGTTCAGGTGTTTTGTCCATCATGACCCTTGAATGAAACTAAGCTTGCTGAGTATGCTGGCAGTAATGCACTATACTGATATCAAAGCGTTTCCTCCAGTCTTTAATTAAAACCTGTTTATTAAAAGGATTAACCCTCATTTTCATACATGCCAGGCTTTGATTTGCATGTTTCAGGTGAATTTAAGAATAAAATTGGTGAGCACAAATCTAGTCAGCGTTTTTGTCATTGAAAAAGATTTTTACCAGCTTAGAAGCTGGATGGAAACCCAGCTCTGTAAACATTATGTGAAAAATAGCCAATGCAGTAGCTGAGTCTTTCATTGATCCTTGACTGATAATCTTCCCCTGAGAAATGAACTGCAGGTTCACATCATGTCCAGTCAGGAGATTGAGAGCATTGTAAAATGTGCTGCACTGTAGCTACGTCTCATTGAGCTGCACACAGGAGAGTCACATGGAGAGACATGTTTATTGAAGCAGGGGATTCTCAAGACTTGAAACTCCAGCGCCAGCAATACAATACAGCAGCAGAGTCTGTCTTTCAATATTAAAACAGTAAAAGATTTTCAAACCAGCTCTCAGAACTAAGTCCCAGCTGACTGCAGACCCCTCCGTCTCACACTCTGTATCTCTGAATGCATTTACTCAATTATTAGCTCAGACAGATTTCTCCAGGCTGAAGTTTTGCACCTCGACTGGTTTTCTTTTTGGTATAGCAACACTTTCTCAAGTCTCTTATTGTTTTGCCATTGTTAACACTGTGCCCCTCGTCAGATGTTAGCTGGTCCGTGAGTTCTCTCCAGTCATTTTTGTAGAGAAAGGTAGGAAGCTGATTATCTGTCCCCATCATAGAACAGAATAAAGAAAGAATCCTTAAAATGTGACACGGGATCGACGCCCCAAGAGAAGTTAAGCAAAAACTATTTTAATATCTGCATGAAGTCACACGTTAATTTCAAAATGTCATGCATTTGAAACGTTCCAGCACTGAGTGCAATACATTACCAGAGGGCTATTACCTCCTATCCCGCGACAGACAACACACTGAAATTCAAACATGATATTGAATAATTTAATAAATAACAACACATTAACTCAAGAACTGAATGTTTTATTAAATAAGATCCATTTTCACATGAAGCAAATTGTTTTTATTTAACTCAAAAACTGAATATCTTTATTGAAAAAAAAGTTCATATTAAGGCCATTTTTTATGTCCTACTTTTTAAACTTTAACATCCCTAAAATTATAGGCCTTTTCCATCAGGAACATTCCTCTGCGTCAGTTGTGGCGTGTGCATTTTGTCTCCTTCAGTGCAAGCTTCACGTGCCCAAATATAGTTGAGCTAATGTTGTCTGGGGTGGACTGTCGGAACAATTCAATGCTGTACAGCAACTTAGCTACAAGCAAACTCTCCCATCTTATACCATTATTTTCCAAAGTGATAATAAGAAGTGGCATGGACATCAGTTGTATGACTGATAGAGATTATTTATATGAGAGTGGGATAATAACCAGATGATAGTGTAGAGAGAATACGTGTTTAAATACCTAATGAAGATAATTCATTAATATGGGTAATGGTTTTACTTTAATGAGCACTCTTAGTTACAAAACGTCTCCCAGTCGAGTTCAAGATCACATAGACAATACAACACGTAACACCGTTCTCTCTTTAATGAATTTCATCAAAAAGGAAAATACAGAACAAAAACAGAAAAGAAAATGAGTATCAATACAGCACAAGTCAGTATAATAATCTCAGCAGCAATAACATTCCGATAATATCACAGCGTCAGTGTAAATATCAATTACATGTAAAAGCAAGCATTCCTCAATTGTCTAGAATTTGTCTTTGTATAAGAACTAAGAAGTGACCAGATTAAATAATATGAATATGCAAGCAGGGTAACTGTTTGTGTGAATATGAGTCAGTAAATATTTAAAATAAAATCAAGATGAATTCTAATTAACAGGATATTACAAAATCACTTAATTCATTATCAAAACGGATGTTAAAATGTATATATATTTTGATTCGAATTCACAACTACAATGCCCATTAATTTATTCTTAAGCACCTGTCATTCAATTTCATAGATCACTTTGTCATTTTTCTAGCTGTTTAGCTGCTAATTATTTTCATGAAAGATGAAAACTTTTGTTATAAAGCAAAGCATGACACACCCCTTTTACACAAGTGTAGTTTCTGTGTAGTTTCTGTGGCTGAAGGGTCCAGTGTGAGGGGTCAGTGGCTGTAGTAAGGTCTAGCAGATGTAGTAAGGTCTAGCAGATGCAGTAAGGCAGGGTCGCAGTATCACAGGGTCTCACAGTGGCTCAGGGCACATAGTTGGAAGGGCTAGGGGCCGGAGGTGATGCCAGGGGTGGGGGTGAGGTCCAGTTGCTCAGGGCTGACCTCCTGGGGCGGGCGGAAGTGAAACTTCTGCAGGAGCATGGTGAAGAAGAGGAAGAGCTCCATCTTGGCAAGGGTCTCTCCAAGACACACCCTCCGACCTGGGGGGTGGGGGGTCAGAGGATTACTGACTCATACTGCAACACTCACACACTACACTACACACACACACACACACACACACACAGACTTCAGGATTAGTAAAGTAACTGTAAGACAGTGACATACCAATTTGTATCCCGCAAATGGAAGAATCTAACGTTAATCTGTCCAAATACTTTTGGTACCCTAAAATGGGGGGACCATGTACAAAACGTGCTATAATTTCTAAATGGTTCATCCGATATGGATGAAAATATCCTCAAATTAAAGCTGACAATCTGCACTTGAACCCCATAGTCATTGTATCATTTCAAATCCAAAGTGCTGGAATACAGAGCCAAAACAACAAAAAATGTGTCACTGTCCAAATACTTTTGGAGTTCATTGTATATCACTCCTACATTAATTGATATTGCTGTTTTAAGGAAATTATTTGGTAATAAAAGACAGTCGACGATTCCTCCTCTAAGAATGAACCCACTCTACTTATGAACAAGCCTCTTCAAAAAGCAGAACACACTGCCTCCCCTTTCTATCTCGTTCCTTGAAGCTATCACTTGATCTACAAAAAAGGAGGTGAGGGCTTAGAGTTCTGTCTGAATCTTACTTTTATTTTATTATCAAAAAACACAATTTGAAACAGATCACAGATTTGCCAATTCAAATACTGCTTATGATAATACAAATAATAAAACTTAAGATAGATTGATTATACTTCTACTACTACTACTACTACTAATAATAATAATAATAATAATAATAATAATAATAATAATAATAATAATAATAATAATTAAAGAGGCTTGCTGGTTTGAGATGGGAATGGCAGAGGGTTAGGGTTACAAAGAGGCTTGCTGGTTTGAGCGCCTTACTAAATTCACAATAGTCAAACAGTGAAATAGAGGGAGCATTGTATCATGTGAGGAGTGTTTGAAGTTGGACATGGAGGAGCTGCAATTTGAACAGGAATTTGCATGATGAAGTTGTGGCCCGGACCACCCCTATACACTCTGTCTGGCTCACCTTGGGTATCCTGTACCCCCGGAAGGTGGTGTCCCCTGTGGTCTCATGCAGCTTCACCCGCCCATCCATTGTTTTGGTTCAGTTACTTCCTGGTCCGTGACGTCACCACACCAAACCACTGCAAGCCATCCTGCCACAGGGTCCCAAGGTGGGCTGGCACCATGCCAGCTGAGGTGAAGGTCAGTGCGGTCCCTCAGTGCTGTCTTGACCGTTAGAATATTTTTAAGGGTCTGGGCTGCAGTCCGAGTTCTAGGTAGAAAGTGTGGGTCCGAATCCGAGCGCAGTCCATGTTTTCTACCTACCTAGAAGCAAATATTAGTTTTTACTGTCCCGCTAATGGTGGACCAGCTCCCTGCGGTGAAGAGAGGTGAATACAGACTGACAATTTTGAGAGTCAAAGGTTATTGTGTGAAAAACACTATTATCAACTTACTGCATTAAAGTTTTACTTTGTGTTTGAAGTTCTAGATTGATTTCCAAACCCCATGACAGGTCCAAGGTCCTTGCTAAGATTTTTAACTCAGAAGCTCCGCTGCAAGTCATTGATTTTCTATTCCAGGACACAGAAGCTGTTAAAGGAGTACTAACCATGGTTTCACAATCTGTTCTCTTGCTTTTTATTCCCATTATCTACAGTTCATGTATTCTTGTAGTGACGATCTTTTGGCTCTTCATATTTTATGATAGTTTTTATATGAATTTGGTATATGGGTCACTCCATGAATGTGATTTAGAAGTTCTTCTATAGTGTTGTCTTTGAGATATCTACATAATGTCTGCAAGCAACGATCTTCATAATGAAATGGGGGACACTCAGTGTTTATGTCTATTTACATGAAGAAAAATGATCCCCGCTGAAAACCGTGGGAGAAACAGGACGTAGTACTGTGGACGCGCTTCCTGTAGTTCTGGCTCCTAGTCCCCCATACATACCCTGAATAATGATATCTGACAGATTCATTGCAGCATATAAAGAAATAAAGCTAATCACAAGTCACGGCTCCTAGTCCTCCGTAGCTAAAAACACCAGCAGGGTGGTACACCAGGAGCTATACCAGGAGGTCCAAAGCCTTCACAGCTTATTACAAAGATTTAATTTGTGCAATATAAACGGTGGAGTCTGGAGATGCAACAACATGGCTTAGTTGCTGATTAACTGCTGTTCATGCTTAATGAAATGGACATGTTGTTTCAGGTTACACATTAATAGACAGAGTCTGTGTAAGTCCATCACTGTAAGTGCGTGTGTGCAGAACCCACACCACAGGACAATGGGGAGTGTTTACTCAGCACTTGAGCAGGATGGGGTAGAGTTATGGTTAGGGATGGAAAAACAGCAAAACTTGTTGTCAGTCTGTTCAATTTCTAAAGCCTTGATGTTAAATCAGTAAAAACCTACCCAAACTACCCCCTTCAATCCTGATCTTAATGCCCTGCCTGGTCCACAGTGCCACTCACCTTACTCAGCGTTTTGTGCAGCCGGTGCAGGTCCAAAATGTTCAGGTTCCCAATAACAGGTAGAGCGCGGGGGGGAAGTTGTAATTAGACGACTTGGAGGATTTCGAGTAAAAGTATAAAAACATAAAACCAGTTAAAACTAAAGCCAGAGACACCGTGGCGGTGTGTGCTAGGAGCAGGCTAATCACAGACATGTTTGTGAGTAACACAGACACCTCGGCTCTCTGTTAATTATCTCAGCGTTCAGAATAACGCTCCAGGGTTTGGACAGTGTTTAAATAGAGCAGCACACACAGTGGGCATGGCTTCAGAAGTACATCATCAGGTTCCAAAGTAATGGTTGTTGACTGATGTTTCCAAACGCTACTTGGCATTTCAGCAAGACTGATACACCTTCAGTGTGTTAAATACGGAGTATGCTCTAGCTGTGCTTTTAAGATCTGTTTAAAAGCCTCTTCGGGTTGTCATCATTGTAATCTTTTAAATAGCTGCAGTTTACCTGCTGAAGGCTTTGTTGTTTAGGAATGGCTTGGTAAAATCACATAATGGGATATTTCTATAAATACAGTTTATTATAAAATACATTTGTTTATTTGTATTTATTCCTAAAGCTGTTCACATGAAGAGATGTGCTTATTGAAGCAGGGGATTCTCAAGACTTAAAACCCCAGCAGCAGTAATACAATACAGCAGCAGATTCTGTCTTTCAATATTAAAACAGTAAAAGATTTTTCAAACCAGCTCTCAGAACTAAATCCCAGCTGACTGCAGACCCCTCTGTCTCACACCCTGTATCTCTGAATGCATTTACTCAATTATTAGTTCAGGCAGATTTCTCCAGGCTGAAGTTTTGCAACCCGACCGGTTTTCTTTTTGGTGTAACAACACTTTCTCAAGTCTCTTATTGTTTTGACATTTTTTTTGCCACCACACCAAAAGTTCACTTCCTTTCTGCGTAATGCAACCCCACCTGAGCCTTCCACTCCCATTCCATGCTACACTGCAAGTGGGGGTCCTATTACCTGCAACACAGGAAGGAAATGATTGTGGTGAGGAAATCATTATCAGACTGTGAGAGAGGCAGAATGATTCTTGGTGATAAATCTCTCTCCCGATCGTTAAAGGGAACAGAGTGCCTTGGACTGGATGGCCAGACAATTCATTTCCAGGGTTAGATGGAAGTCGGTCATCTAAAAAAGGGGCGGAGCAACGATACACTAAATCATGAAATGACGTGGCAGCCATGGATTGAAGGAGCGGTTGCACTACTGAACCAAGGGGTTATGATTGACAGTACAAAAGGGGACATAGCAAAGTGATCTGTTCCTTGTTATGATTAACACTAAACCGGAAGGAGACCTATATTGTAATTGTGAGTGTTTTGTTTGTTTGTCGTGTCTAAAACTGTTTGTTTGTTGTTAGACGGCTAACACGATCCAGAGCTGTCCCTAAAGGCCAGCACTAAACCCAGACAACACACCACTATTTTTCACGAATAACTGTATTTACACCACAAGCACTATCGCGCTCACTGTGGACTTGTGTTTGTGTTTTGTGTTTTGTGTGGGTGTTTAAATATCATTTTTGTAGAGAAAGGTAGCAAGCTGATTATCTGTCCCCATCATAGAACAGAATAAAGAAAGAATCCTTAAAATGTGACACGGGATCGATGCTTCAAGAGAAGTTAAGCAAAAACTATTTTAATATCTGCATGAAGTCACACATTAATTTCAAAATGTCATGCATTTCAAACAAACGTTACCAGCACTGAGTGCAATACATTACCAGAGGGCTATTAACTCCTATCCGGCGACAGACAACACACTGAAATTCAGGATGCACTAGCCTTGATATTCGTAAAAATGGAAGAAATCTGTTGGTTATCCATACTTTTCATATCAAACATGATACATAAACCTGACTTTTTTGTGGCAGGCATGCTAGTCATTCAAAGCATTTGGATTCACCCAGAACTGTGACGTCAAGCATACTTTAGCCGTATGCGATTGTAGTTTAAACATCTTGTTAAACCTCTATTATAAACTGCAAGCACTGGGAGCTTTCAATAGAGTCTATGAGGGCTGCTTCATCTTCAGTGTTATTGACTGGCCCTGTCCTTAAAGAAATGTATTTACCATACCAATCCCCATAGTTCTCCTCTTTTAAGAGCTCATATACATACAGCAAGAGCACTTGAAATGTAAGGTGTTCAATGTTACAATTGAGCCCATGGCCAGGGTCAGTTGTAACGGGGGGTGGGGTCAGATGTAACATTCTGTGAAGAATAATTTAATAAATAACAACACATTTAACTCAAGAACTGAATATTTTATTGAATAGGATCAATTTTGCACATGAAACAAATATGTTTGTTTTTATTTAACTCAAAAAACGGAATATCTTTATTTAAAAAAAATGTTCATATTAGGTCTTTTTTTTATGTCCTACTTTTTAAACTTTTTAACATCCCTAAAATTATAGGCCTTTTCCAGCAAGAACATGTCCCTCAGAGTCACACGTGTGCATTTTGTCTCCTTCAGTGCAAGCTTCACGTGCCCAAATATAGTTGAGCTGATGTTGTCTGGGGTCGACTGTCGGAACAATTCAATGCTGTACAGAAACTTAGCTACAAGCAAACTCTCCCATCTTATACCATTATTTTCCAAAGTGATAATAAGAAGTGGCATGGACATCAGTTGTATGACTGATAGAGATTATTTATATGAGAGTGGGATAATAACCAGATGATAGTGTAGAGAGAATACGTGTTTAAATACCGAATGAAGATAATTCATTAATATGGGTAATGGTTTTACTTTAATGACCACTCTTAGTTACAAAACGTCTCTCAGCTGAGTTCAAGATCTTAAATGCTAGGGTGGTGTAAGCATGCAGAATTTCGTGGAATATTGCTTATTATAAAGACAGTTATTGAGAATTATATTGAGAACTTCAAGGTAATATTTTGAATTGCTTTTTACAAATTTAAAAAAAAATGTCATAAGACAACGGAGACATTGTAGTCGATTTGGTCACGAATCAATTTTCAAGAACCAATTCTTGAAATAGAGGTCATTATGTGGAATTGCTTTCTCTGATCTCTGACTACGGCAGCATGTTAAGCAATCACTTCTCAACAGCCACAGTGTTCTCAGGGACCTGTAACAAGATTCCAAACAGCTTCATCTCTTCCTGCCTCAGGTTCTGCTAGATGTAGAAGTACAAGAAGGAAGCCAAGTACGTAGCTATGGAAACAACCGATGTGCTGTGAAAATGTGTTACATTAACTACAATAAAAATAATAAAAATGCTTTTAAAAAGACTAAATTCCCCATTGATTCAAGATTCTATTGATTTTTTAGTTTTACTATTCAGGACAGTCGCGATAATATCTTTACCTTTACTAAAAATGTGCACAGATTAATCTACCAATTAATGAACTAATTAAGCGATAGTGCCCGTCGACGGGAGTAATGCGTCCCGAGCCCAAGGCAAGGGTGCTAACGAAAGTCAAGGTCAACTATCACACAGTAGAGGCATCATCGAGAGGGCACTATCGCTATTAGAAAATTATTTTTACCATTGTTTTCTTTAAAAAAAAAACAACCTTAAAACGTAGATTTACCTTGAACTTTCCGCTGAGTAAAGACGTTCTAAGAAAATAGTGCATAAAAAAAGATTTACTAAATAAAAAACAAGTTTGACATACATATAAAAGAGAAAAACAATGAGTTTTTATTTAGTAAATCGATTTTTATTTTTTATTAACTTGTTAGGGTTTTAAACCCTTATTTATAACACCACTCTAAAATGCCTCCTAACTAACCATGTTTCTACCTTCAGCCAAAAGCCTTTTTCTCCAGAATCTATATATGATAGAAGCAATAGTGATCGGCTCTCGGCAGTTGCAGGTCCAGGACTGGTTGCTTTCATCGATGCAAAGTATTGATTGGTTGGTTTTAGTGGATAATAAAATTAATTTTGACCAATTGTTTTCTTTGTTTAGTATTTACTGTCCAATATAACTATGAACTACGCTTAAAAATACAGCAAGTCAAAAAGAAAAAAGCCAGCGCGGATTGATTTTAAATTTGATTCACATTTGGTGCTGAGACGTTTCAGTGGGCATCTTCCGTCTATTAGAGCCCGCTATAACTGGAAGCCCATAAACTAACTGATCAAAAATTTTAATCGACTGACACCCTTAATTCAATAGGGTCCAGTGTGAGGGGTCAGTGGCTGTAGTAAGGTCTAGCAGATGCAGTAAGGCAGGGTCGCAGTATCACAGGGTCTCTCAGTGGCTCAGGGCACACAGTTGGAAGGGCTGGGGCTGGAGGTGATGCCAGGGGTGGGGTGAGGTCCAGTTGCTCAGGGCTGACCTCCTGGGGCGGGCGGAAGTGAAACTTCTGCAGGAGCATGGTGAAGAAGAGGAAGAGCTCCATCTTGGCAAGGGTCTCTCCAAGACACACCCTCCGACCTGGTGGGGGGGTCAGAGGATTACTGACTCATACTGCAACACTCAAACACTACACTACACACACACACACACACACACACACACACACACACACACAAAGAGACTTCAGGATTTGTAAAGTAAGACAGTAACATGCCAATTTGCATCCCGCAAATAGAAGAATCTAATGAGGTTATCTTCTTGTTTTCAATAATCAACTTTCCGTATTGCATATATTGTATTAGTAGAATAATATGCACCTGCATGTTTTCAGCTGAATCTGAAGGCTTTGTAGCAATTGTTTCCTGTTCTATATTCCATTAGGAAACTGGTTGCTGATTGCAGCTCTATTGATAGCAGTTCCCTTTGCAGTTAAAATGCCAGGGTGGAGGGGGGTTAGCCCCAATCCTGTTTAACCTGGTCCCTGCTCCTCTCTGACACACTGACCTGCTGAGAAGGGCATGAAGGCGTCTCTTTTGACAAACTTGCCCTGCGCGTCCAGGAAGTGGTTGGGGTTGAACTGGTGAGGGGTCTCCCACTGTGTCTTATCAGAGAGCACGGAGGAGAGCAGCGGGATCACCGGGGTACCCTGGGGGACACACATTTACAGAAATGTAAAATACCAAAGCTAATCTAATCTAATTTAATGAGACAGGGCTGTACTGTCAGATATACCAATGAGGATACATTACTGTGATTAATATCACTCCTACATTACTTGATATTGCGGTATAAGTGCCAATCTTGTTTTTGGCAAAAGCTTGTTCCACAAGGAGTACTACTCTCACTGTACTTATGAATTACCCTCTTCAAAATGCAGAACACACTGCCTCCCCTATCTATCTTACCCTAACCCTAACCCTCCCCTATCTATCTCCAATCTATCTAACCCTAACCCTAACCCTCCCCTATCCATCTCTAGTCTATCTAAACCTAACCTCTCCTATCTATCTCCACCCTTGAAGCTATCACTTGGTCAACTTTCCAAACAAACAAAGTATGGGGACGGGGGTGGGGGACGGACGGGGGGGATAAGATGGGAATTACAAAGAGGCTTGCTGGTTTGAGATGGGAATGGCAGAGGGTTAGGGTTACAAAGAGGCTTGCTGGTTTGAGATGGGATTGGCAGAGGGTTAGGGTTACAAAGAGGCTTGCTGGTTTGAGATGGGATTGGCAGAGGGTTAGGGTTACAAAGAGGCTTGCTAGTTTGAGATGGGGATGGCAGAGGGTTAGGGTTACAAAGAGGCTTGCTGGTTTGAGATGGGAATGGCAGAGGGTTAGGGTTACAAAGAGGCTTGCTGGTTTGAGATGGGGATGGCAGAGGGTTAGGGTTACAAAGAGGCTTGCTGGTTTGAGATGGGAATGGCAGAGGGTTAGGGTTACAAAGAGGCTTGCTGGTTTGAGATGGGATTGGCAGAGGGTTAGGGTTACAAAGAGGCTTGCTGGTTTGAGATGGGATTGGCAGAGGGTTAGGGTTACAAAGAGGCTTGCTGGTTTGAGATGGGATTGGCAGAGGGTTAGGGTTACAAAGAGGCTTGCTGGTTTGAGATGGCAATGGCAGAGGATTAGGTTTAGCCCTTCCCTAATTCACTGTTTTCAATATTTCATGATTTTCTGATGTGTAAATAAGTCACATAGTGAAATAAAGAGGCAGCATTGTATCATATGAGGAGTGTTTGAAGTTGGACATGGAGGAGCTGCAATGCCCTCAAACAGTCCTTGTTGGTTTATTAGTCTGTATGTTTTCCATTTGAACAGGAATTTGCATGATGAAGGTGTGGACCGGACCACCCCAATACACTCTGTCTGTCTCACCTTGGGTATCCTGTACCCCCGGAAGGTGGTGTCCTCTCTGGTCTCGTGCAGCAGGTTCATGGGCACCAGGTTGCCCACTCTCTGGATCTCGTGCAGCACGGCGTCCATGTAGGGCATGCTCTTCCTGTCCTCGGCCTGTGGGGGGCGCTCCCTCCCAATCACACTCTCAATCTCCTCCTGGGCTTTGTCTGTTAACAGGGAGGATTTACAAACACACTGCAATTACTGATATGAAGAGGTGTATCTAATTGAGAGAACCCAGGAACACACTGCAATTACTGATATGAAGAGGTGTATCTGATTGAGAGAACCCAGGAACACACTGCAATTACTGATATGAAGAGGTGTATCTGATTGAGAGGACCCAGGAACACACTGCAATTACTGATATGAAGAGGTGTATCTGATTGAGAGGACCTAGGAACACACTGCAATTACTGATATGAAGAGGTGTGTCTGATTGAGAGAGACCCAGGACTGAATGGCATACATGGGGTGTTCAGTTCAGAATTGTGTTTTTTTTCCTCTTTGTCTGTGCCTGTGTCTCTAAAAAGAAAAACATGTTTCCCTCCTGAAAGTGGGGGTCCCCCTCGCTCACCCTGAATGTGGGGGTACTTCATCATGAGCAGCAGCCCCCAGCGCAGGGTGGTAGAGGTGGTCTCAGTCCCTGCAGCAAACAGGTTCGCTGATGTGACGGCCATGTTATCCTCGTGGAAATACTTGTTGGAGTTTCTGGCATCCTGTAAAACAATGAAGGCCAATACAATCTATTGCAGGGGCAGTTCTATCAATATATGTGTAACATACAGGCAGAAACTTGTAATATCACTTCAATAAAACTGATCAGCAGAGTTACTGGAGTTCACCAATAACCTGGCAAAATGAGCATTAAAGCACTAAAGTGTTGATACAACAAATGTGTGTGTTTTGTAGTGGAATTTTAACATGCTTCTCCCATGGTTATACTGTGCATTATCATAGTTTACCCTGGTTTGCCATGTTTATTAATATGCTTTACCATACCTCACTATTCTTTACAGTGCTTCCCTATGCTTTACCATGCTATATTGCACTTAGCTATGCTTTTACTATAGGAACCCTTTATAAGGGCAGCATTGCTTGCAGTAGTGTTGGTTACTGTACAATCTGTACTGTATATGTAGATGGTAACACACACACTGCAGTGTCCATGCTATAGTGTGCTACTTTCTATATCTGAACTGTTCAGTTCTGTACAGCACCTTGTAAACTCTAGTCTTGATAATGATCAAAGTGATATTATCAGGAGCTCGTCCTCATTCACTCCCATTATATTCTGACCATTAACAGGAGTGATATTGAGCTGGTTTCACTGTGTGAAGGCTTTTCCGCTAGATATGTAGTACAACTGCACTTTTAATGCACTAAAACCACACTGCTGGTCCCTGATAGAGGCTCTGCTGGGCTAATATTACCTCTTCTCTCTGTCTGGAGATGAACGTGTCGATGAAGCTCCTCAGGTCATTGCTGTCCATAGTGTCTTTACGATCCTTATATGCGTTTCTAAAGTACTCCAGCAGCATTGTTCTGTTTGTATGATCCTTCTTGTGATCGGACAGGAAGAAGCCCAGGAAAGGAAACATGTTATACAGCTGAAAGACAAGGAGGAAGTGGGAGAGTAATGGTGAAAATGGCTGGAATGAGCCTCCATTAAAGGCTTTATTACTCTACACAATGTCACAATGAAAATAGATCTGTGCCTATATTTATCATTCATGCGTGAATAAATTACTAGATTTTCCACACACATAATTAAATCTTTTCTAAGTAAACTTGTTCACATGTGGAAATATTTCCATTTAGTAGACAGAGACTACTGAGTGGTACTGTTT
The DNA here is from genome assembly GCA_030684275.1 of Acipenser oxyrinchus oxyrinchus. Classification (NCBI taxonomy): domain Eukaryota; kingdom Metazoa; phylum Chordata; class Actinopteri; order Acipenseriformes; family Acipenseridae; genus Acipenser; species Acipenser oxyrinchus. The sequence continues at coordinate 7,575,459 of CM060289.1, forward strand.
TCTGTTCACAATTAAATTAATTCACTCTTGGTGCTTTAATTGCTACACGCGTACAGTCCATAGCACTTGGATTGGGGATCCCAACAATTGAATGGAAATCCCTTTCTACTCCAACTTGCATTTGTTCCCTGTATTGAAATTGAATGTACCAAGGACAGAGTGAAATGACCGAGTCCCAAACCCCAGGCATCAATGCGCTAAAAGAGGCTCGTGAAATGACAGTTATGTCTCCGATCTGCCTTTGAAAGCTACCAGTGGCCAAAAAGCCAATAGTAACCAGAACCTGAATATGTGCAGCAATAGGATGTGCAATTGCAATTTCAGCAATACTTGCATCAATAACAAACCTAATGAGAATTACATATTGCACTGATTGCAGATCTTTAGATTTAATAGGAGTTTGATGTTATCTTCATCTTATCTGACTACAGCTTTATAAATCAGACCTGAATGCAGCAGACACTAGCAGCACTGATCAAATTGAGCAGAAGCTCTAATCACTACACTGTACCTGTGTCTTGGGGCTCGCACCCAGCTTCACGGACTCATTCACAATTCTTTGCAGATTCAGGAACTGTGCGTCGCCGTAGTCGAAGCGGTCTCCGAACACGATGGAGCAGATGATGTTGGAGACAGCAGAGTTGATGATGATTTGGGGGTCAAAGGGTTTTCCTTAGAGTGGGGGAACAAGAAAAGCCATCTGTAACTTCAAACGCTTAAGAATTAGAAGGTAAAGTCTACTTTCTTCAGAGGAAGGCACTAGCTGAAACGTTAGTCGACTTTAAAAGAAGAAAAAAGTCACAACAGAAAAGAGCAGAGCAGAATGTGAACCTACTTATAATGCAATGATTTTAAAATACAAATTACTAGTGATTAGAGATGCGCTAACCAGAAGGAAGTGACTCAGAAGAGGTGGATATGGAAACACAGACCGGACATTGATTTGTTAAAACTTTAACAGGCAATCTGGGTCTGGTCTGTGTTTCATGCCCATTGAGGGTCAACCCTTTATTATCTTTGCTGTTGGTTTGGTCGTCACCTTTGTGGGACTGGAAGACCTCCACCAGTTTCTGGGACTCCTCGATGATCCGGTCCTCAATGGTCTTCTTCCCCATCCCAAAGTCCCGAAGAGTGGAGAGGGCGAATCGACGCATCACCTTCCAGGACTCCCCCTTACCAAAGACAATACCTGCGTGAAACATGAACACAGCACCATTGCTACAGTGATACAACATTCCCACCATGAAACTAGCCTGAAACTTAAACTCATTCCAGTATCAACCTGGAGCTGCCTGCAGCCTGGTCCAAATCTACAAAGTGCAACCTGATGCTATTACACAGAGATTAATAATCAACTGTCATACATACTAGACTACTGGTCCCTCTGCAACATTCTGCCTGTAGTGGATGTAAGACATTCAGCAGAAAGAACCACCACATAAAACAATGAGGTATTTCCTACATCCTCTAGGGGCAGAGTGTGGCAGGGGGACAGGTTAATGGTCACACTCAGCTTTGGTGCTTTAACATTCAACACAATGATACAAAGTGAATCTAAACAAGAACAATTCATTAGTTAAGAGAATTGATGGAGTGTCTGCTTGAACAGGATAAGCTGAAAAAAACTGATGAAAGTCTTCAAATCTCATGCAGTGTCCCCCAGTAGTCAAGAAATGTATTTTTTCAAACTAGACATGCAAAAACAGGCTTTATGGACCTGAGGGTCAACTGGTGTTAAACGCCTACTGCACCATTTCAATTGAAACGACTGAAGAAACCACTGCCTGGATGATTGGTGCTCTCCACAGAGGCTAAACTGAAAGCACCAATCAACACAAAGCTGTTTGTTTCTATTGTTTCAATTGGAATGGTAAATTAGCACAATCAACACCACTGACTCTCACCTGTGAACCAGCCATTCCTGCTGCAGTTCTGGATGAAGGGACTCTGGAGGCACGTCTCTTACCATTCCCGCCTTTAGAGGCAATGTCTGTAGTGTGCGTCTGGCCTCTCTCTGAGAAGTCATCTGCTTGGGTTACTAGAGCCTCCTTGACCGCCTCATAGCCTGTCAAAACCAGGTACTTCTTGGGACCCATGTGGAAGGTGAACACATTGCCGTACGTCTCCGAGAGCTGGAGAGAGAAGAGGAGGAGCGATGACTCTCAAAGCATTAGCAGGGACGTTTGCCTACTTGTTAGAACTTCGAATGTAAGTTCCGCTCATTACAGTGGCATAAGTAGTGCCCAGTTTTAAAAAATGTGTGCCGTGCACTACCAACATTTCTGTGCTGCTCCCAGAACTCTTCCTCTGTTTGGATGCTGCGCTGCCTAAAGGTTTGTAAAGCGCTTGTAAGATATCTTCCCGTCGTTCCAGTGAGGATGACAGGGATTTTCCTCTCTGCCAGCCCGTTGCTCTCATGTTATTCATGTGTGTGCTGCTCAGAATCTCCTTTGGCTAGAGCTGCGAATTCTTGTGTTTTTCTGAAGTCAGCAGCCGGTACGAGCCACGAGGTACCTTCAGTTTTTATAATTTATGTTTTGATCCATCATGAAACAATTGCCAGGTAGCCAAGCTTTTTAAAAATTACATTTACCAGTACCAATATTAGCTTCCAGTAGACTTTTGCAATATCATTTTTTAGTTTCTTTGATGACATGATGTTAAATTATGTTCATGTAGTTTTTTTTTTAAAATTAATGTCTCAATCCTAAAATTCTAGGTGATGCAAAACTTTTGGCCATAGCTGTATGTTAATAGGCTAGCCTACTGTTGTTTAGTTTGGAAATTTGACATCTGCACCCTGTGAGAGAGAGAGAGAGAGAGAGAGAGAGAGAGAGAGAGAGAGAGAGAGAGAGAGAGAGAGAGAGAGAGAGAGAGAGAGAGAGAGAGAGAGAGAGAGAGACTTTTGACTTTTAACAATCCTTTATTAAATAATATAACAGTACTACATTTCCATTAGAATGCTAAAGGATTAAAAGAAAGTCTAAAAAAACTCTTAAAAAGCAGACTGATTAAAAAATAAATAAATAAGTAATAAATAAATAAATAAATAAATATTTGTTTTTATAAAATCACATTGAGCTCTCCCTCCTCACTGAGCGAGCAGACAGCCTCTCCCATACACCACCTCTCCTGGAAGCTCTGCAGGTCATTAAAAAGTTTAAAATAGGCAAAATCAACCTTTAACCTGCTAACCACTAGTACTCTGAAGAGCCTGACCACGTCTGTCTGCCCTATGCCTGTCGTCTTATTCCTTCTGCATATTAAAATGGTCAGCTTTGCCAAACCTAAAAGGAAATTTATCAACACACAAGTATGCTTGTGTTTTTGCCTATAGGGGACCCCAAAAATAAAAAGTGTCAAAGTGAAAACTACTCCCAGCTGTTGCAGTCTCTCTTGCAGGAGGCTGAAGAGGGGCTCCAGTCTTCTACACTCACTGTTCATATGGAAAATGGTGTCTTCCTGCTGACAGAAGTCACAGACCGAGCTGATGTCATGGTTGATTCTGTGCAGGAGCCGGCCTGTGGCCAGGATACCATGCAGCAGCCTCCACTGAAGATCTCCTGCTCTCTTGTCTAAGGGGGGTTTGTACAGCACCCTCCATTCTGATGTCCCCTCATCTCCCAGAGACAGATGAGCCCTCCATTTGGTAACAACCATCCCTCTCAGCTTGCTGCAATGGGTTGCCTTAATACACAGTTTATACATCTCTTTACTGTTTAAATTTACAAAATCTACAGTATATTTTTGAGCTTTTGTAGTTTTAAGAGCTTTCCTTTCTCTTCCTCCTCCCCCTCATCTTCTTTAATCCCTACTGGAGTTACCAATAACACAGGAAAAGCAGCACCCTGTCTCTGATCCCCCTGTTCTTGAGCCATCTCCTCTCTCAGAGCCTCACTGAGCCCCGGGGAGAGACAGCTCCTAACCTGACTCACCATCCTCTCCACCTGCCTCTCGCTGCGCCAGCCCAGCCTGGCAGCCAGCTCAGCCGCACTGAGCCAGCGAGAGAGTCCAGGGGTCATCAGGTGAGCCAGCCTGACTATTCCAGCCCTCACAAAGCTGGTCTGCAGAGCCTGTGATTGAAGGCACTGCACTGAGAAGAGGGGATTGAAAAGAAGGGGCTCTTCTAGCAACCTCTGGGCTGTCATGGACACTTCCTCTCTTCCCACCCTCACTGTGCTCCAAGTCTGTAAAATACTTTGATAAAAAGACTTCAGATCAGAACTGTCCAGAGCACCGTGGTCAATTAAAAACAGGTCATATTTAAACCCCAGCCCTCCTACTTTACTTTAAAAAAAGCAGGCAAGCTGCTTCCAGTGAGCCCCCTCCCCAGTGTACAGGAGTCTCTGTACTGTTAAGAAACGAAAAGCTGCCACCCTGCCTGCGATACTGACCAACCCCTGCCCCCCCCCCCCCATCCCGGGGGAGATAGAGCACAGCCGGCTTCAGCCAGTGATTCCCACCCCAGAAAAACTCTACAAGAAGCCTCTGCAGGCTGGTCACCAAGTCTCTAGGAGGATCCAGACACACCAACCTGTGCCATAGCATTGAGGTCACAAGACTGTTAATGACCAGGACCCTCCCTCTATAGGACAGCAGCCCCCGCCACTGACCCAGTCGGCCTTTCACCTTTTCAATCAACCCCTCCCAATTCTGCTCCATGTAAGTATCTGTACCAAGGAACACGCCCAGCACCTTCATCCCTGTCCTGCCCCACCTCAAAGCCTGGAGCAAAACAGGAGGTCCACCCTCCTGCCAGCTCCCTGACAGGAAGGTGTCTCTTGGCCCAATTAATTCTTGCGGACAATGCTCTCTGAAACATGCCTAAGCTCTGAAGCAGTTCCTGGATGTCTCTTTTATTACTAATAAAAACAGTGATATCATCAGCATATGCTGACACCCTCACTATAGCAGGAGGGGCTGAGAAAGGCACCATCCAGCCCGCCAGCTTGCTCCTCAACAGAACCAGCAGGGGCTCGATAGAGATGGAGTACAGCATCCCAGACAGGAGGCAGCCCTGCCTGATTCCCCTGCACACTGAGAAGGGTCGACTCAGCCCACCGTTTATTTTTAAAACGCTAAAAACATTACTATATAAAAGTTTAATAAATTTAATAAACTGAGGGCCGAACCCGAAGGCTTCCAGGGTCTCAAAAAGGTAGTGGTGGTCGACACGATCAAAAGCTTTCTCTTGATCCAAAGAGACCAGTCCCACATTAAAATCACCCTTCTTAGCTATCGATAAAAAATCCCGGATTAAAAAAATATTATCAAATATTGTTCTCCCAGGTACGCAATAAGTCTGATCAGGGTGAATTATTTTACCCAAACATTTCCTCAGTCTCATCGCTAAACTTCTAGAAAATATTTTTAAATCGGTACATAACATTGAGACAGGTCTCCAGTTTTTAAGCATGCACAGGTCCCCTTTCTTGGGCAGCAGTGTGATGATGGCCCTACGGCAGCTTAGAGGCAGCTCCCCCGCCTCCAGGCTCTCTTGCAGCACCAACAGCAGGTCTGGCCCCAGCTCCTTCCAGAAGTGCTGATAAAACTCTACTGAGAGTCCATCGATCCCTGGTGCTTTCCCTCTGGCCAGCTGCTTGACAGCGGTGGTCAGCTCTTGAAGAGACAGTCCCATTTCCAGACTCTGCTGCTCCTCCAAACTCAGACTGGGCAGTCCCTCCAGTAGTGTGTTATTATCAGTCTGGTTACATGACTCGCTGCAATACAGGTCAGTGTAGAATTGCACCGCCGCTTCATTAATCTCCTCCTGACCAGTCAACCCTCTACCGCAGGGCAGCCGAACACAGGACAACCGCTTCCTATTCGCTCTCTTCTTCTCTAAACCAAAGAAGAAGCTTGTAGGAGCATCCATATCTCTCAGCTCAATAAATCGAGATCGCACTTGTGCCCCCCGCACCTTCTCCTCCAGCATGCTGCCCAAAGCTTGTCTCCGCTCCACCAAGGTCTCCTTTGCAGCTGTGCTCTGCTCAGTCTCTAACTGTAGGATCTCTCTCTCTAGCTCTCTTATGACTGAGTTCAGTGACTTGGTTATGTCTAAAGTGTACTGCTGACAAAATAATTTAATTTGTGTTTTTCCTATATCCCACCACTGCCTCAGATGCTTAAATTGGCTTTTTTGTTCTTGCCATTTTAACCAAAAATCCTTAAACTGTTTCGTAAAATTGGTGTTTTGCAATAATTTGGTGTTGAAATACCACTGAGATGCCCTGTGTATTTCTCTACCTGTAATTACTGTGATCAGAGTGCAATGATGGTCAGACAAGCTGTTCGGTATTATTGTTGCTTGTGTGAATTTATTGAGGTGGTGTTTGAGTGCATATATCCTATCCAGTCTTGCTCTTACTGTATACTGAGAAAGGTGGTGTGACCAGGTATACTGGCGAGGCACCTCCAAACATCAACCAAGCCACTGAACTTTAAAATAGCAGCCAATTCCCTCGCTGAAGGAGGATGAGGTTCAATACTATTCCTATCTTTATTAAAATCTACTGTACAGTTAAAATCCCCTCCCACTATTAATATATCGTCATCATGTACTGTTAAAAGAGTCTGCTTTAAAACATTCAGGAATACAATTCTATCCCTTCCAAACCTGTTTGAAAAAGCACAGCCACCCCTGTGCTGTTATATGTTCCGTGGCTCAGCACACACTGCCCTCTCCATTCAGCAAGCCATCCTGCCTCATTCTCTCTGTCTGTGTGTGTCTCCTGTAAAAAAGCCACTCTCACCCTCTTCTGTTCTAAAAATTCAAATAACTGTGCTCTCTTAAAATCCTGCCTACAACCATTGACATTAAAAGAGATCAAATTAATTCTGTCCATGATGGCTAAAAAGTTTTAAAAAACTAAGAAAAAGCAAACAGTAAAAGATGTAAAATTCCTATAAAACCTATCCATTTTTTCAATAAATAAATAAATAAATAAATAAATAAATAAATAAATAAATAAATATTTATACTTTGGTTTTCTGATGTAACGTTTTCCTAACTGTTTGCATGAATTTCTTCAGTCTATACCGTTTTGGTTGATCTAATTCCTGTGTTGTGGCTTTCTTGAGGGCTATATGTGCAGAATTCAAAAACAATTTCAGATCTGGAAACGACTGTTTTATATCTACGCCTCTCCTACCTTTTGTTTGATCCAAAAACTCTCTTATTTTGTTGACTGAATACAGTTTTTTCCTGGTAGTTTGGCTGTCAGTAATGTCGGAGAAGAGCGAAGAGTCCGAGACCTCGCCGCCGTCTACACCCCCCATCTCCCCGTCCTCATACTCCTCATCACTGTCATTGACCGCCGCCGCTGATATTTTCAGCTGGTCCTCTCCCTTTAACTCTGCTACTGTCTGTTGTGAGTCAGACAGAGATGAATTCACAGCAGCGCCAAGTAGAAACTCAGCACTGCGCTCCTCTCCCTCTGAACAGGGAGGCACAGCAGCTCCAGGTAGAGACCCAGAGCCACCGTCATTCCTCCCCGGGTTCAAGTCAGGAGCCCCCGCGGCACGAGATTCCTCTCCCGCAGCGCCGTGGCTCCCAGACTCGAACCTCAGTCTCTTATCAGACCGGAGCCCAATCTCCTCACCATCCGCTCCTTCAGAGCTGAGGGGCTGAGAGAGCCCCTGGTCCAATGAGACCGCTCCAGAGCTCCGCTCCGACACACTTTCATTTTCTTTAAGATCTGTAGGTAATGTTTTTATACTTTTTTTCCTTTTTCTTTCCACCACAGTGAATTCCTGGTTTCCAGCGGTCTCTGTTGTCTGTTCTTTTAGCTCAGTTGGCTCTCCTGGCTCTGCCAGTGACTCTGGCTGCCACGGATCTTCCTCCCGCTCTCCCCGATCCTCCCCGCCGGTTTCACCCTGTTCTTCCTCAGGCTCTAGTCTCGGACAGTTTTACGCTGATGCCCCTGCGCTCCACATTTAAAACAGCGTATTTTGTTAGTGCTAGCAAAGACAACGCATTTGCTTCCTTCCACAGTAAACGTCCAAGCTACATCAATATCTACATTAGGATTGTTTAATAAAATGAATACCTGCCTTCTAAATGACATGACATGCTTTAGTCTGGGATCTTTGCATCCTAACGGTATCGATCTAATCAGGGATGTTAATTTTCCGTACCTTTCCAGCAACTCATTTTTAAGGAAAGGGGGCACATTTGACAGAATCACCTTAGTTACAGGTGTAGCTAGCGGAGACACCATCACCAAACTTCCTTTAACCACAAACCCTTCCTGCACCAGCACATCTACAGCTTGTGTTTCACTGAAAAAAATAACTAACCCTTTATTCATGCGTGATGCTGATTTTATTTGACCTTCTCCTACCACCTCACTAATAGCGAGCAGGCATTCCTCCACTGACACTGTGCTGTCAAGATCACAACGACAGCCGTGCCGGCGAGTCAAACCTGCCATCGCCAAAGCTAAGTCTGAGCTGACCCAAAGTCAGCACAAACACAGCTACGGACAAAAACAAAACAAACAAATAAACAAACAAACAAATAAATAAATAGACTATTTACTATAAAACCAAGACAGCAATGTAATAAACAATCCACAAACGCACTCCTACCCCAAACGCTTCCTCCAGCACCTCCCGTAATCCCACAATCCTCCGAGAGAGAGAGAGTCAATCTTGAACTGTTATTAACCTTCCTCATAATTCTTCTACTTGTTCTTGGTGAAAGAAGCTTCTTTCTTCCTGACCAAGCGAGCATTGTGACAGTACAGGGTCTTCAGTACAAGGTCTTCAGATAGCTCTTTACTTTGACTTATTGGTAATGACAGCAATCATTCTATGCCTAACCATTTTATACTCTAAGAATGTTCACCTACAATCCGGCATTTTCTAGACTTTCTAGAATTAGGTTCTGCATTATGATATTGAAATTTCCAGCACCTTGTCGACAATACTATCATAGCATCAAAGGGTATGAATACTTTTGAATTAGCATTTTGAGTTTTGCGAAACAATTGCTGAATTAAATAATTCTATTTCTAGTAACTTTTTTTTCCTTATCCACAAAAGCAAAACTTTTGCCCAAAAAATTCCTAAAACTCTTTGTTTGAGAAATTTCTAGAAATTCTAAATTTCCATTGGGGCATGTAAACTTTTGACGACAACTGTGTGTGTTGTATATATATTAGTGTGAGATAGCGCCCCCTGTTGGTAGTGTGGCTAGGCTGCTCTCCTCACGCAGTCATGTCATTTCCCGGGGTTTCCGGGTTGTAGGCAGACTGCTGACACGTAAGATACAGTGAATAAGTGCTTTATTTATTCAAAGTCCAAAACACAGCAATAGGGTGACTGGCCCTTTAAATGCAAACTAAGAAACACAGTGTACAAAATTCAAACAAAAACCTCTCTCTCTCTGAGCTCTACCTTAACTTGGGCGATTTCACTCATTTAGTCCCTGACTATAAAAGGAGAGGGCTAATTCCTGCTCCCCTCTTTCTTAGACCAAAAGGCTGTTTATAGTTGTACCTTTGTATATCCAGTTTAGCTACCAATACTCCTTGGTTTCCTGCAGTAGAGTTTGCAACCACACTCTGTGAGGGACAGGCCACGTCCTGGAAGGCAGAGGGTCACCACACCGGTCCAGGACCGTCACATCCGACTGACCCATCTGCGTAATCGTTTTCACACTGCAGTGGCTACAGCATGAGAAATTCCAGGAAGAAATAACCCGCGCATCAGCAGAATGACTGTAGCTCGCCGTCTGCATGAAAATATTTTGCATGCACGGAGGCTGTTCAGGGATAACATGTTGACAGCTGAGAGACGAAATCACGGTCTTCTGTGGGACAGAGAACATCTAAGGTGATGGCAGAGAGTGGTGGAGTGTTTCATTCACCGATGAATGCCGTTTTGACAGACCTGACGGAAGACAAGATGTGTGGAGATGTTGTGGTGAGCGTTATGCTGACTGTTGCATTGTTCAAGCCAACCCGTGGGGCAGTGGAAGTGTGATCATGTGGGGAGGAATCTCCTTTAACACAAGAACACCTTTGGTGCAGATTGAGGGCAACCTTACTGCTCAGCGATGCACTGACGAAGTCCTTGAGGCAACAGTTCCTGCAAGCCAATCCTGAAGTGTCGATTTTCCAGCAGGATAATGCAAGACCACACAGTGCTAGGATTATAATTGCATGACTTCAAGAAAACAATGTCGAGGTTTTGCCATGGCCAACTTTTTCTCCTGACCTGAGTCCAAGAGAATATCTGCTGGACCAAATTGCCAGTGCCATCAACAGGAGACAACTGCGACCAGCCAACTTTCACCAGCTGGCTGCAGCTGCACAGGAAGAGTGGCGGAACATCCCACAGCAGTCTATCCAGAGGCTGATCAGGTCTATGCGTCAACGCTACCAGGATTGTGTTAATGCTCAGGGAGGTCTTACCTGATACCAAGTTTGTAGTGTTTTCATTTTGACAGTGTGTCACGTTTCATACTGAAAACTTAGCATAATTCTTTGATCTATATTTTTATTCACATTTTCTGTGATTTTGTTTGATATCTATGTTTAAAATATTTGGCACCATGCCAGCTGAGGGTCCCAAGGTGGGCTGGCACCATGCCAGCTGAGGGTCCCAAGGTGGGTTGGCACCATGCCAGCTGAGGTGAAGGTTACGGCGGTCCCTCAGCGCTGTCTGGACCGTTATAATATTTTTAAGGGTCTGGGCTGCAGTCCAAGTTCTAGGTAGAAAGTGTGGGTCCGAATCTGGGCCCACTCTGTGTTTTCTACCTCCTATAAGCAAATACTTGTTTTAACTGTCCTGCTAATGATGGATCAGCTCCCTATCGTGAAGGGAGGTGAATACAGAATGACAATTTCGAGAGTCAAAGGTTATTGTGTGAAAAACACTATTATGCACGTACTGCTTTAAAGTTTTACTTTGTGTTTGAAGTTCTAGATTGATTTCCAAACCCCATGACAGGTCTAAGGTCCTTGCTATGATTTTTAACTCAGAAGCTCCGCTGCAAGTCATTGATTTTCTATTCCAGGACACAGAAGCTGTTAAAGGAGTACTTACCATGGTTTTACAATCTGTTCTCTTGCTTCTTATTCCCATTATATCCAGTTCATGTATTCTTGTAGTGACGATCTTTTGGTTCTTTTCATATTTTATTATAGTTTTTATATGGGCATGTGACCGAGTGCTGTTGAGTGGCGTGTGAGTGGTGACGTCACGGACCAGAAACAGGAACCAAAACAAGGAATGGTGGTGGTGAAACTGCAGCGCTACGGCGCTCAGTGTATTTATTAAATAATAAAACAAAAACAAAAGATTTAAACAAAACGAAGCTCCAGTGCAAGTCGTTGATTTTCTATTCCAGGAAACATTATAGTGAAGACAGCACCATAAACATTGCTTTAATTCGGGCCTGTGCCCAGGGGAGCGGCAGAAGGCTTGTCATTTGTTTGTTTTCTAGTTGTTCGAGTAAATAACAGTGTGAATCTGTGCCAGAACTAGAACTGGGACAAATGCAGCTTTAAATGCATTCGGTAACAAAAATGCCCATGTTTGTATTCATTCATATAACAGAATTATAAACGACTAAAAAATATAAATGCATAAATGTTGTCTGCATTACTAACAGAAGAGTGCGTCTCTCGTTTCTTTAACAGGTCATTTGATGGGTCGTACCAGGGTTATTAAAATCCTTCAGGGTTTTTTTTGTTTTGTTTAACTGTAGTATGCTCTGAATAACACTTTTGTTTTCTGGCTAATTCAGAATTTAAGAATATTTACCAAAGCATTTAGCAGTTAATTTTCTATTTTTGTACTATACTTCTCTGTTTTGCTATGATTTACTTATAATTCACTGTATTCTTGAATTTGATCTTATTGTACTTTCATAACTGCTCTTATCTGTATTATGAAACTCTATAGTGTGATATTTTATAATGTGATACTTTATAACAATTGTAAATCTCCCTGGATAAGGGCATCTGCTAAGAAATAAATAAATAAATAATAGCCTATGCTTTCACTGTACTTCACTACACAGGTCTATGTTTTTACCATTGTAACAATTGTATAAAGGAATTGCTATATTACACATTCATATTTCAGATCAGATTTGAACATGATTTTCCTCCTCCTGCCTGCATGTTAGATTTATTTTCAGATGTTATGGGCACTAAGACAGCTGATTTCACTGCTGAGTAGCTGCACAAAACACTTCTTTAAATACAACTACCAATTCCCCTCTAAAGGAAGGCCATTAAAAGAGAAATCAAGAAACACTATAAGAAAGAAACAAACCCAACGCCGAACGTGTCCATGCATGATCTTGCTGTCAGTCTGTATGTTATGCATTTTGCATTCTACATTTACAGTAGGGAGGGAGGGTCAGGAATCGATTGTTTATAAAACAGTACTGTAGTTAATTGCTAAGTGAACCAGAATCATATGCCTAAAATTCTTCTTCTAAAATATCTAAACTTAAGGCCAATAAAATATTCATGTTTCTCTTTCTTCAGTCCTGATGTTAAATCAGTAAAAACCTACCCAAACTACCCCCTTCAATCCTGATCTTAATGCCCTGCCTGGTCCCCAGTGCCACTCACCTTACTCAGCGTTTTGTACGGCCGGTGCAGGTCCAAAATGTTCAGGTTCCCAATAACAGGTAGAGCCGACGGGCCGGGGGGGAAGTTGTAATTAGACGACTTGGAGGATTTCGAGTAAAAGTATAAAAATATAAAACCAGTTAAAACTAAAGCCAGAGACACCGTGGCGGTGTGTGCTAGGAGCAGGCTAATCACAGACATGTTTGTGAGTAACACAGACACCTCGGCTCTCTGTTAATTAGCTCAGCGTTCAGAATAACACTCCTGGGTTTGGACAGTGTTTAAATAGAGCAGCACACACAGTGGGCGTGGCTTCAGAAGGACATCATCAAGGTAAAGGTTGTTGATTTTTTGGAATGATTTGCAGCATTATAATATTCTGAGAATGTTTGGTAAGATTTTTTGCTGTTGATGTTCTGCTTTTCTTTTCAAACCCTTATGACATGGAGCAGGATATGATTATATACCTAATGCATCTAGGAATAATGTGTTGGTAAATACCATATTCATAAAATGAAATGGTTAGAAAATAAAACACATTTTATAATGTTTAAAAAAGAAATGCAGAGATACATCGACACCATCAATTGCTTAAATAAAAAAGCAAACAAATACATGATATCTTTAATGTATTTACAAAATAATACAGTTGAGTTATAATACCCTGAGAATGCTTGTATAGTTAATGTAATGCACAGAGACTGTCCAGTTGTTTACATAGAATTACCCATTTATACAGTTGGGTTTTTACTGGAGCAATCTAGGTAAAGTACCTTGCTCAAGTGTACAACAGCAGTGTCCCCCACCTGGGATTGAACCCACGACCCTCCAGTCAAGAGTCCAGAGCCCAAACCACTACTCCACACTGCTGCTGTTATCCAGAGATATTATTATATCACATATTTGTGTTAATTTTTTTGAAAATTTAATTATTATTATTATTATTATTATTATTATTATTATTATTATTATTATTATTATTATTATTATTATTATACTGTTTGTGGACTCTATAAAGTATGAAAAGCTGCCATGCCAAGAAAAAAACAAACATGCACATATAAAACATAGGAGAGCATAGATACTGAGGAGACTTAACATGGTACAATTATACACACAGTGACAGGGAGGATTTGCATCAACAAGATGAAATATTGAGTGAAAACGTGATGTAAGTGGATAGAAACCAATTAGATTAATCACTCATTTGAATCATTAAACTACTGGAACCCTACAGTCTGTATCCTTTCACCTAGTGCAGTGGGAGGGCTCATAGACACCTGACACAATAAGCACACCCACTGTCTCCTAACCTACCTTTCACACAGTCAATAATCCTACTGATAAACTTCAGAACAAAGGCTGCTGTTAACTTTACCACAGGTAGGGCACAGGTAGGACACTAAGCCCTTCATAAACCTTGGATGAAAGGAAACTGCTGAAGTTGCTATAAATACTGCAATAGAGGGCCTAAACTGTAGTTAGGAATGAGCAGCTTTGCAGATTCTTATGTTTATTCATCTGTTTTTTAATTCAATCTGTCAGTCAGTGAAATAGTACAAGGTCACCGTAGAGCAGCGCGATGAAGTGTGAAACAGACTGGAACGTTACAGAATCAGAGTAATATTGTCTAAATACAGGTTCATGCAGAAAAGCGTAGAATACACCCCGCCCAAGAGAAGATAGAGATAATCACAAAAGCAGAGAACTGCTAGAGAATCTCCATGAAGAGCACCCTGGAATGTGTCGTATGAAGTCTTTAGCCCGAAGCTCTTTCTGGTGACCATGGTTGGATAAGGACAGAGGAAATTGTATAACAGTGTACTCTGTTTGCATGGCAGCACGGAACATACTTCATCTGCAGCACCCTTACATCCCTGGAAATGGCCCACCTGAGTATGGCAAAGAATTCATATAGATCATATATCCCAAAAGAATTGGAAGTGCTTTCAGGTGTTGGGGAACAGCCACTCAAAATGGCTAGAAGTTTTCCACATGACACAAATTACAACGGCATTTGCATCTGAAAAGAAAAAGTCAGATATGTCTCTGCAACTCACCGTTTTTGAAGCACCTGTTTCAGTCTGCTGAGACCTGATTTTGCAAAGGTTGTGGAAACAAAGCAAGATTATCAGAAGCTCCAGCATGGCAAATGAAGAGTAAGCAGCAGTGACTTCAATGTCCAGGACAGTCCATGTCAAACATTGGAGGGGGGGAATGAGAAATGGTTGGAAGTTGTTATTGTCGAAAAGCATGGACAGTTGACTTATTCACTACAGAGGCAAGTCCCAAAGAGCTTTCAGTGAAGATACTGAATGTTCTCATTTTGAAATTGACAGCAGACCTATGATTACACCAAATGGCAACCAGGAAACTAAACCTGCTGAGTATGCTGCCAGTAATTCATTATGCTGATATCAAAGCGTTTTCTCCAGTCTTTAATTAACGCCTGTGTTATTTTATTTATATATTTATTTATTTATTTTAAAAATCTAGTCATCGCCAGTTTTTTACCCCGGTTTTCTCCCCAATTTAGTATGCCAATTATACCATTCCAGCACCATTCTAACTGTTAATGTGGACTCTATACAGTACGGAAAGCTGCAGAGAAACAAAACAAACATGCACATATAAAACATAGGAGAGCATAGATACTGAGGAGACTTAACATGGTACAATTATACACACAGTGACAGGGAGGACTTGCATCAACAAGATGAAATATTGAGTGAAAACCTGATGTAAGTGGATAGAAACCAATTAGATTAAACAACTAATGGAACCCTATAGTCTGTATCCTTTCACCTAGTGCAGTGGGAGGGCTCATAGACACCTGACACAATAAGCACACCCACTGTCTCCTAACCTACCTTTCACACAGTCAATAATCCTACTGATAAACTTCAGAACAAAGGCTGCTGTTAACTTTACCACAGTAAAATTCCAGGTAGGGCACAGGTATGGCACTTGTATGAAACTTTGAATGAAAGGAAGCTGCTGAATAAGTTGCTATTAATACTGTAATAGAGGCCCTTTACTGCAGTTAGGAATGAGCAGCTTTGCAGATTCTTCTGTTTATTCAGCTGTTTTTGTATGCAAGTTATTAACAGGAGGAAGGACTGTGAACTAAAGTTACCTCTATTCAAAAACGAAATGGCCTTCCTTTCTGTGTGAGAAAACAGAACATATTTTAGAATATGGGTCCCCCTTATAAATGTTTACCAAAATGCTGCCAGAGAGATGCAGCTTGTATATATTGCTGAATGCATTTAATTTGCAGAACAAACTGTTGTGTGAGGGACATATCCTAACACAGAAGTGTGGGCAGCATATGGCAGGTGCTTCAAGCCACTGTGTTTAGATCATTAAACATTGACTCCAGTGAGTTTGTTCAGTTAGGTGACTCTTTTTTTGAAATGCAGGTCAATGCTGGTGCCTTTGCCCCAGTGCAGTGTGCGTGAGTCTGTCACATGCAGGTAGAGTTTACCTGTCACACAGAGCCCTGGCACTGCTCTCAGGAATGTTCCATTGAGACCTTCACTCACAGGGGCCGCTGCTAGCTGCACTCATACCAACAGCAAAGAGAGGCTGTGTAGCACCAGACACAGCAGCTGCAACACTGACAATGTATTATCCCCCACTGTGATGAAACTTGCTATTGAGCACAACTTATTGAGAGTATCAGATTGTGGGGCTATAAGGAGGTGTCTCTGTCTGTACATCCGTCTGGCTGTCTGTCACACTTACACTGTTACATGCATCTTGAGATCACAAGTTATTCCACATACTGCAAAGCAGTCATTTTATTACACCCTGATTCTAACGTCTCATTTGCATGCCTAATGAAGGTCTTAAATACCACTTATCCAATTTCAACTATTCATTGCTACTGTATTTCCTAATCTATACTATATTATACATTATAGCTCATGGTCATCAACCTTTTCATTGCACTGTTAGCTCGAAATCTGGTTACATGAGCTCAGGAGCCTCTTAATCCAGTCTGTGTCGATAAGTCTGTGTCAATGTACTATTACATGAGCTCAGAAGCCTCTTAATCCAGTCTGTGTCGATAAACCTTTGTCAATGCTCTATTACATGAGCTCAGAAGCCTCTTAATCCAGTCTGTGTCGATAAGCCTGTGTCAATGCTCTATTACATGAGCTCAGGAGCCTCTTAATCCAGTCTGTGTCGATAAGTCTGTGTCAATGTACTATTACATGAGCTCAGAAGCCTCTTAATCCAGTCTGTGTCGATAAACCTTTGTCAATGCTCTATTACATGAGCTCAGGAGCCTCTTAATCCAGTCTGTGTCGATAAGCCTGTGTCAATGCTCTATTACATGAGCTCAGGAGCCTCTTAATCCAGTCTGTGTCGATAAACCTGTGTCAATGCTCTATTACATGAGCTCAGGAGCCTCTTAATCCAGTCTGTGTTGAGAAACCTGTGTCAATGCTCTATTACATGAGCTCAGGAGCCTCTTAATCCAGTCTGTGTCGATGCACTATAACATGAGCTCAGGAGCCTATGAAAAAGACCTAGGAGTTTATGTTGACTCCGAAATGTGTCGACTCAGATATGTGGGTAAGCTATAAAAAAGGCCAACAAAATGCTTGGATATATTGTGAAAAGTGTTGAATTTAAATTAAGGCAAGTTATGTTAAAACTTTACAATGCATTAGTAAGACCTCATCTAGAATACTGTGTTCAGTTCTGGTCACCTCACTACAAAAAGGATATTGCTGCTCTAGAAAGAGCGCAAAGAAGAGCGACCAGAATTATTCCTGGTTTAAAAGGCATGTCATATGCAGACAGGGTAAAAGAATTGAATCTATTCAGTCTTGAACAAAGAAGACTACGCGGCAATCAGATTAAAGCATTCAAAACTCTAAAAGGTATTGACATTGTCGACCCAAGGGATTTTTCAATCTGAAAAAAGAAACAAGGACCAGGGGTCAGAAATGGAGATTAGATTTATTTTTTTAAAATTTTATTTATTTATTTCTTAGCAGACGCCCTTATCCAGGGCGACTTACAGTCGTAAACAAATACATTTCAAGAATCACAGTACAAGTAATAATACAATTAAGAGCAAGATAAATACAATGACTTTAGTTCAAGCAAGTACAAGTAAGACAAAATACGATTCAATAATGGAGCAGATAACAGTGTCAGTGATATTTGCATCATGATATAATTAAATACACATAGATAAAGGGGCATTCAGAACAGAAAATAGGAGGCACTTTTTTTACACAGAGAATTGTGGGAACCAACTCCCCAATAATGTTGTTGAAGCTGACACCCTGGGATCCTTCAAGAAGCTGCTTGATGAGATTCTGGGATCAATAAGCTACTAACAACCAAACGAGCAAGATGGGCCGAATGGCCTCCTCTCGTTTGTAAACTTTATGTTCTTATGTTTTTCTGTTTTTATTTAACTCAAAAACGGAATATCTATTGCAAAAAAAAGTTCATATTAAGGCCATTTTTTTGTCATACTTTTTAAACTTTAACATCCCTAAAATTATAGGCCTTTTCCAGCAAGAACATGTCCCTCAGAGTCACACGTGTGCATTTTGTCTCCTTCAGTGCAAGCTTCACGTGCCCAAATATAGTTGAGCTGATGTTGTCTGGGGTGGAATGTTGGAACAATTCAATGCTGTATATTATTATTATTATTATTATTATTTATTTCTTAGCAGACACCCTTATCCAGGGCGACTTACAATCGTAAGCAAATACATTTCAAGTGTTACAGTACAGGTAATAATACAATAAGAGCAAGATAAATACAATGACTAGTTCAAGCAAGTACAAGTGTGACAAAATACAATTCAATAATACAGCAGATAAAAGTGACAGTGATAGTTACATCAAGATATGATTAAATACCAAATACTACAGTTTAAACACTTGGCAGATTACAGTACTCTGAAGTACAGGATTAAATGCAGTAAAATAGGGGGCAGATAAGAGTAAGTAAAGCATATTTAAGGAAGGGTGAAAGTGTCCCAGGGGAGAAACAGAGGAGTTCTACAGGTGCTGTCTGAAGAGGTGAGTCTTAAGGAGGGCCGGAATGTGGTCAGGGACTGGGCGGTCCTGACATCTGTAGGTAGGTCGTTCCACCACTGCGGAGCGAGGTGGAGAAGGAGTGGCTCTGGAGGCAGGGGAGCGAGAGGAGGTAGAGCCAGTCTTCTAGTGCAGGCGGAGCGGAGAGGTCGAGTGGGGGTGTAGGGAGAGATGAGGGTCTGGAGGTAGCTGGGTGCAGTCTGGTCAAGGCATCTGTAGGCTAGTACAAGAGTCTTGAACTGGATGCGAGCGGTGATCGTAGCCAGTGGAGTGAGCGGAGTAGTGGAGTTGCGTGGGAGAAGCGAGGCAGAGAGAACACCAGGCGGGCAGCAGAGTTCTGGATGAGCTGGAGCGGACGGGTGGCGGACACAGGGAGGCCAGCCAGGAGGGAGTTGCAGTAGTCTAGGCGGGAGAGTACCAGGGCCTGGACCAGGAGCTGGGTGGCGTAGTTGGTGAGGAAGGGTCGGATTCTTCGGATGTTGCTCAGGAAGAATCGGCAAGTGCGTGCCAGAGTGGAGATGTGCTGGGACAGTAACTTAGCTACAAGCAAACTCTCTCATCTTATACCATTATTTTCCAAAGTGATAATAAGAAGTGGCATGGACATCAGTTGTATGACTATGTGAAAATGTGTTACATTTATAAAATAAAAATAATAAAAGTAAAAACCAGCACTTGCGCAGAGTGATTTTAAATTTGATTCACAGTTGGTGCCGAGATGTTCCAGCAGGCATCTACCATCTATTTGAGCCCGCTATAACTGGAAGCTGATTGGCCGACGGTACTGAATCATTTTCTAATGCCCATAAATTAACCAATCAAAAATTTTAATCGCTTGATCCCCTAATTTCAATAGGGTCCAGTGTGAGGGGTCAGTGGCTGTAGTAAGGTGTAGCATATGCAGTAAGGCAGGGTCGCAGTATCTCATGGTCTCTCAGTGGCTCAGGGCGCACAGTTGGAAGGGCTGAGGGCCAGAGGTAATGCCAGGAGTGGGGGTGAGGTCCAGTTTCTCAGGGCTGACCTCCTGGGGCGGGTGGAAGTGAAACTTCTGCAGGAGCATGGTGAAGAAGAGGAAGAGCTCCATCTTGGCAAGGGTCTCTCCAAGACACACCCTCCGACCTGGGGGGGGGGGTCAGAGGATTATTGACTCATACTGCAACACTCACACACCACACTACACTACACTACACACACACACACACACACACACACACAGAGACTTCAGGATTTGTAAAGTAACTGTAAGACAGTGACATACCAATTTGTATCCCGCAAATGGAAGAATCTAACAAGGTTGTCTTCTTGCTTTCAATAATAAACTTTCGGTATTGCATATATTGTATTAGTAGAATAATATGCATCTGCATGTTTTCAGCTGAATCTGAAGGCTTTGTAGCAATTGTTTCCTGTTCTATATTCCATTAGGAAACTGGTTGCTGATTGCAGCTCTATTGATAGCAGTTCCCTTTGCATTTAAAATGCAGGGGTGGATGGGGGTTAGCCCCAATCCTGTCTAACCTGGTCCCTGCTCCTCTCTGACACACTGACCTGCTGAGAAGGGCATGAAGGCGTCTCTCTTGACAAACTTGCCCTGCGCGTCCAGGAAGTGGTTGGGGTTGAACTGGTGAGGGGTCTCCCACTGTGTCTTATCAGAGAGCACGGAGGAGAGCAGCGGGATCACCGGGGTACCCTGGGACACACACACACCCACACACATTTACAGAAAGGTAAAATACCAAAGCTAATCTAATATAATGAGAGGATACATTACTGTGCATTAATATCACTCCTACATTACTTGATATTGCTGTATTAAGAGGAATTATTTGGTAATAAAAGACAGACCATTACTTAAAACAAGTGTCAATCTTGCTTTCGGCAAAAGCTCGTTTCAGACAGAATCCTACTCTAGGAATGAACCCACTGTACTTATGAATTACCCTCTTCAAAATACAGAACCCTAACCCTCCCCTAGCTATCTCCAATCTATCTAACCCTAAACCTAATCCTCCCCTATCTATCTCCAATCCATCTAACCCAACCCTATCTATCTCCACCCTTGAAGCTATCACTTGATCAACTTTCCAAACAAAGGACAGGTGGGGGTTAAGATGGGAATGGCAGAGGGTTAGGATTGCAAAGAGGCTTGCTGGTTTGAGATGGGAATGGCAGAGGGTTAGGGTTACAAAGAGGCTTGCTGGTTTGAGATGGGAATGGCAGAGGGTTAGGGTTACAAAGAGACTTGCTGGTTTGAGAAGGGAATGGCAGAGGGTTAGGGTTACAAAGAGGCTTGCTGGTTTGAGATGGGATTGGCAGAGGGTTAGGGTTCCAAAGAGGCTTGCTGGTTTGAGATGGGATTGGCAGAGGGTTAGGGTTACAAAGAGGCTTGCTGGTTTGAGATGGGAATGGCAGAGGGTTAGGGTTACAAAGAGGCTTGCTGGTTTGAGATGGGGATGGCAGAGGGTTAGGGTTACAAAGAGGCTTGCTGGTTTGAGATGGGGATGGCAGAGGGTTAGGGTCACAAAGAGGCTTGCTGGTTTGAGATGGGAATGGCAGAGGGTTAGGATTGCAAAGAGGCTTGCTGGTTTGAGATTGGAATGGCAGAGGCTTAGGGTTACAAAGAGGCTTGCTGGTTTGAGATAGGAATGGCAGAGGGTTAGGGTTACAAAGAGGCTTGCTGGTTTGAGATGGGAATGGCAGAGGGTTAGGGTTACAAAGAGGCTTGCTGGTTTGAGATTGGAATGGCAGAGGCTTAGGGTTACAAAGGGGCTTGCTGGTTTGAGATGGGAATGGCAGAGGGTTAGGGTTACAAAGAGACTTGCTGTTTTCCATTTGAACAGGAATTTGCATGATGAAGGTGTGGCCCGGACCACCCCTATACACTCTGTCTGGCTCACCTTGGGTATCCTGTGGTCTCAAAGTGCAGAGCAGAATGTGAACCTTCTTTCTATGCAATGATTTTAAATAACAAATTACTGACGACTAGAGATGCGCTAAACAGAAGGAAGTGTCCCAGAAGAGGAGGATATGAAAACACAGACCGGACACCGATTTGTCAAAACTTTAACAGGCTTGGGGGGAAACACACAGCTGCAGAATCTGGGTCTGGTCTGTGTTTCGTGCCCATTGAGGATCAACCCTTTATTATCTCTGCTCTTGGTTTGGTCGTCACCTTTGTGGGACTGGAAGACCTCCACAAGTCTCTGGGACTCCTCGATGATCTGGTCCTCAATGGTCTTCTTCCCCATCCCAAAGTCCCGCAGAGTGGAGAGGGTGAATCGACGCATCACCTTCCAGGACTCCCCCTTACCGAAGATAACACCTGTGGGAAACATGAACACAGCACCACTGCTACAGTGATACAACGTTCCCACCATGAAACCAGCCTGAAACAAACTAATTTCAATATCAACCTGGAGCTGCCTGCAGCCTGGTCCAAGACTACAATATGTAACCTAATCTTATTACACAGAGATCAATGATCACCTATCATACAGACTACTGGTCCCTCTGCAACATAAAACAATGAGGTATTTCCTACATCCTCTAGGGGCAGAGTGTTGCAGGGGGACAGGTTAATGGTTACACTTTGGTGCTTTAACATTCAACACAATGACCTTTAACACCTGCCAACTGTAAAGTTCCAGATTTAATAAAACCTAAATTATTGCTCCAAATTTACATATATAATAATTCTAGAACAAAAAAAAAACTGCTTGACAGCGTAGAAAGATTAGGTAACGTTGACTAATAATATCTTCCAAAAAAAAAAAAAGAAACTTTAGTGCTTTGTGAGTATTATATTTAATTTCAGCAACTGTAGTACCAAACTTATTAAGTGCATCAAAAGAACCAGAAATAATCTTAACAGACTTTGAAACATTTTATAGTTGTAGTTTTCCCCTCAATACCAAACTCCATCTAGGAAAAACTGCCCTGGCTTGTTATTAACAGCATAAAAAACCCCTGGACATTCAAAACAACAAACAATCACATTTCATTAGCTTCACAGTTTTTGTATAAATCATAGATGTGATCATGACAACAAAAAAATGTTCAAAGTTCAAACTCTCTGTTTTTTTGTTCAATGTTGAAAAGCAGTATATCCAAAATTAAAAGTCTCTAATCCGTATAAAAATAAAACAGCTGCACAAAAAAAGCAACAACATGCAGAGAGAAAAAAAGAAGATCCTGGTGTGGAGTCAATCCTCTTACCCTGGTTGTTGAAACAGGACAAGCCCCTCTCCAATTGACCCGAGTGTCAAATGATGTCAAACGTCTAATGCACCACTTCAATTAAAATGACTGAAGAAACCACTGCCTGGATGATTGGTGCTCTCCACAGAGGCTAAACTGAAAGCACCAATCAACACAAAGCTGTTTGTTTCAATTGGAATGGTAAATTAGCACAATCAACACCACAGACTCTCACCTGTGAACCAGCCATTCCTGCTGCAGTTCTGGATGAAGGGACTCTGGAGGCACGTCTCTGACCATTCCCGCCTCTAGAGCTAGTGTTTGTGGTGTGCGTCTGGCCTCTCTCTGAGAAGTCGTCTGCTTGGGTTACTAGAGCCTCCTTGACCACCTCATAGCCTGTCAAAACCACGTACTTCTTGGGACCCATGTGGAAGGTGAACACATTGCCGTACGTCTCCGAGAGCTGGAGAGAGAAGAGGAGGAGCGATGACTCTCAAAGCATTAGCAGGGAAGCTTGTCTACTTGTAAGAACTTCGAATTGAAGTTTCACTCATTACAGTAGCATCAGTAGTGCCCAGTTTTAAAAGATGTGTGCCGTGCACTACCAATATTTCTGTGCTGCTCCTAAAACTCTTTCTTTGTTTGGATGCTGCGTTGCCTAAAAATATATTCTGCATCAGCATTTTGTGACATTTGCGTTATATTTATCAGTACCAATTTATCAATGTGACATTTCAAAATCTAAAAATTAAATACTGTACTATTATGGCTTAATCCTTAAATTCTAGGTGATGCAAAACTTTTGGCCACAGCTGTATGTTACTACAGTATAGGCTAGCTTACTGTTGTGTAGTTTGGAAATTTGACATATGTACCTTGTGTGTGTTAGTATATATATATATATATAGATAGATAGATAGATAGATAGATAGATAGATAGATAGATAGATAGATAGATAGATAGATAGATAGATAGATAGATATATATAATCATCTAATTTAGAGAAAACTAGAAACTTTTGTAAATAAATATTGTAGGGAGCTATGTGGGTACTCATGAAAGAAGATGCAGGAATCCAGGGAAAAGAAGGTTTTTTTATTAAACATGAACTGGCAGGCAAAACAGCACTCAGCAACATCAACAGCAACACCACAAGACTTACAGCACTACTTATATACAACATGAGCAGGTCTGGTTGTAACCCCTACTTCCAAACGGCAGGCTGGCACTATGCCAGCTGAGGGTCCCAAGCAGGGCTAGCACCATGTCAGCTGAGGTGAAGGTCATGGCAGTCTCTCAGCGCTGTCTGGAATGTTACAATATTTTTAAGGGTCTGGGCTGCAGTCCCAGTTCTAGGTAGAAAGTGTGGGTCCGAATCTGAGCCCAGTCCATGTTTTCTACCCCCTATAAGCAAATACTTGTTTTTACTGTCCTGCTAACGATGGATCAGCTCCCTGTTTTGAAGGGAGGTGAATACAGAATGACAATTTCGAGAGTCAAAGGTTATTGTGTGAAAAACACTATTATCCACGTACTGCTTTAAAGTTTTACTTTGTGTTTAAAGTTCTAGATTGATTTCCAAACCCCATGACAGGTCCAAGGTCCTTGCTATGATTTTTAACTCAGAAGCTCCAGTGCAAGTCATTGATTTTCTATTCCAGGACACAGAAGCTGTTAAAGGAGGACTAACCATGGTTTTACAATCTGTTCTCTTGCTTCTTATTCCCATTATCTACAGTCCATGTATTCTTGTAGTGATGATCTTTTGGTTCTTTTCATATTTTATTATAGTTTTTATATGAATTTGCTGTATGGGTCACTCCATGAAAGTGATTTAGAAGTTCTTCTATAGTGTTATCTTTGAGATATCTACATAATGTCTGCAAGCAACGATCTTCATAATCAGATGGGGGACACTCAGTGTTTATGTCTATTTACATGAAGAGAAATGGTACACCCTAAAAATCGTGACTGATAGAGATTATTTATATGAGAGTGGGATAATAACCAGGTGATAGTGTAGAGAGAATACGTGTTTAAATACCTAATGAAGATAATTCATTAATATGGGTAATGGTTTTACTTTAATGACCACTCTTAGTTACAAAACGTCTCCCAGTCGAGTTCAAGATCACATAGACAATACAACACGTAACACCGTTCTCTCTTTAATGAATTTCATCAAAAAGGAAAATACAGAACAAAAACAGAAAAGAAAATGAGTATCAATACAGCACAAGTCAGTATAATAATCTCAGCAGCAATAACATTCCGATAATATCACAGCGTCAGTGTAAATATCAATTACATGTAAAAGCAAGCATTCCTCAATTGTCTAGAATTTGTCTTTGTATAAGAACTAAGAAGTGACCAGATTAAATAATATGAATATGCAAGCAGGGTAACAGTTTGTGTGAATATGAGTCAGTAAATATTTAAAATAAAATCAAGATGAATTCTAATTAACAGGATATTACAAAATCGTACTTAATCCTTTATCAAAACGGATGTTATAATGTATATATATTTCGATTAGAATTCACAACTACAATGCTTTTGTTATAAAGCAAAGCATGACACACCCCTTTTACACAAGTGTAGTTTCAGTGGCTGAAGGGTCCAGTGTGAGGGGTCAGTGGCTGTAGTAAGGTCTAGCAGATGCAGTAAGGCAGGGTCGCAGTATCACAGGGTCTCTCAGTGGCTCAGGGCACATAGTTGGAAGGGCTGGGGCCGGAGGTGATGCCAGGGTGGGGGTGAGGTCCAGTTGCTCAGGGCTGACCTCCTGGGGCGGGCGGAAGTGAAACTTCTGCAGGAGCATGGTGAAGAAGAGGAAGAGCTCCATCTTGGCAAGGGTCTCTCCAAGACACACCCTCCGACCTGGGGGGGGGGTCAGAGGATTACTGACTCATACTGCAACACTCACACACTACACTACACACACACACACACACACACACACACAGACTTCAGGATTAGTAAAGTAACTGTAAGACAGTGACATACCAATTTGTATCCCGCAAATGGAAGAATCTAACAAGGTTGTCTTCTTGCTTTTCAATAATAAACTTTCAGTATTGCATATATTGTACTGGTAGAATAATATGCACCTGCATGTTTTCAGCTGAATCTGAAGGATTTGTAGCGATTGTTTCCTGTTCTATATTCCATTAGGAAACTGTTTGCTGATTGCACCTCTATTGATAGCAGTTCCCTTTGCAGTTAAAATGCAGGGGTGGATGGGGGTTAGCCCCAATCCTGTCTAACCTGGTCCCTGCTCCTCTCTGACACACTGACCTGCTGAGAAGGGCATGAAGGCGTCTCTCTTGACAAACTTGCCCTGCGAGTCCAGGAAGTGGTTGGGGTTGAACTGGTGAGGGGTCTCCCACTGTGTCTTATCAGAGAGCACGGAGGAGAGCAGCGGGATCACCGGGGTACCCTGGGACACAGACACACACACACATTTACAGAAAGGTAAAATACCAAAGCTAACCTAATTTAATGAGACATGGCTGTACTGTCAGCTATACCAATGAGGATACATTACTGTGCATTAATATCACTCCTACATTACTTGATATTGCTGTATTAAGAGGAATTCTTTGGTAATAAAAGACAGACCATTTGCTAAAATAAGTGCCAGTCTTGTTTTTGGCAAAAGCTTGTTCCAGAAGGAGTATTACTCTCGGAAATAACTCACTGTACTTATGAATTAGCCTCTTCAAAATGCAGAACACACTGCCTCCCCTATCTAGCTCCAGTCTATCTAACCCTAACCCTCCCCTATCTATCTCCAGTCTATCTAACCCTAACCCTCCCCTATCTATCTCCAGTCTATCTAACCCTAACCCTCCCCTATCTATCTCCAGTCTATCTAACCCTAACCTCCCCTATCTATCTCCAGTCTATCTAACCCTAACCCTCCCCTATCTATCTCCAGTCTATCTAACCCTAACCCTCCCCTATCTATCTCCAGTCTATCTAACCCTAACCCTCCCCTATCTATCTCCAGTCTATCTAACCCTAACCTCCCCTATCTATCTCCAGTCTATCTAACCCTAACCTCCCCTATCTATCTCCAGTCTATCTAACCCTAACCCTCCCCTATCTATCTCCAGTCTATCTAACCCTAACCCTCCCCTATCTATCGCCACTCTTGAAACTATGACTTGGTCGACTTTCCAAACAAACAAAGGGGGGTGGGGTTAAGATGGGAATGGCAGAAGCTTCAATATGAAAGTTTATTTCAAGCACTTCAGTATACACGTCGTGCTCCCATGAGAATACAGTAACTGGGTTTATAAACAGTAACGCCATGTTGACAGTACAGTCCTATATCTTACTGTATAAGAGCTCTTCACTATTCACTGTTTTCAATATTTCATGATTTTTTGATGTGAAAGTCAGATAGTGAAATAAAGAGGGTGCATTGTATCATATGAGGAGTGTTTGAAGTTGGACATGGAGGAGCTGCAATGCCCTCAAACAGTGTCTTTATTGGTTTATTAGTCTTTTTTTCCATTTGAAAAGGAATTTGCATGATGAAGGTGTGGACCAGACCACCCCTATACACTCTGTCTGGCTCACCTTGGGTATCCTGTACCCCCGGAAGGTGGTGTCCTCTCTGGTCTCGTGCAGCAGGTTCATGGGCACCAGGTTGCCCACTCTCTGGATCTCATGCAGCACGGCGTCCATGTAGGGCATGCTCTTCCTGTCCTCGGCCTGCGGGGGGCGCTCCCTCCCAATCACACTCTCAATCTCCTCCTGGACTTTGTCTGTTAACAGGGAGGATTTGCAAACACACTGCAATTACTGATATGAAGAGGTGTATCTGATTGAGAGGACCTAGGAACACACTGCAATTACTGATATGAAGAGGTGTATCTGATTGAGAGGACCCAGGAACACACTGCAATTACTGATATGAAGAGGTGTATCTGATTGAGAGAGACCCAGGACTGAATGGCAGGCATGGGATATTCAGGTCAGGATTTATTTAGTCAATCAGTCACACTCCCTCCCTGAAAGTGGGGGTCCCCCCTCGCTCACCCTGAATGTGGGGGTCTGTGACAAGATGGCTTGCAGTGGTGAGGTGTGGTGACGTCACGGACCAGGAAGTAACTGAATCAAAACAATGGATGGGCGGGTGAAGCTGAATGCTACGGCATTCAGCTGGATTTATTAAATAAACAAACCAAAAACAAAAGATATAAACAATAACAAAACACAAAACAAAAAGGCGCGATGGCCAAACAAACAGGAACAAGTATATTTTTAAATATAGCAATTGTTCTTTTATATTCTCCTCGCTCTCTCTCCGCCTCCGCACTCTCCTCTCTAGACTCTACACTCAACCCTGCAGCATGGACAGCTGCAGGTTCTTATACTCTGGCCGAAGGGTTAACTAGCTGTTAATTATCTTATTACCCTCGCCACAGTCTGCATGCGTTTGGTAAGGATGCGTGACTGTCAGCTAGTTAAATAATCAGTAGCTGATCAGTCACGCATCCTCACAGGGTTTTTAAATTATAAATAACAAAAGACGCGGCGCTTTTATCCGCGCCGCAAACAAATACAAATAATAATAAATAAATACATAGGGCGGGACACTCCCACAGGGTCCCCCTCACTCACCCTGAATGTGGGGGTTCTTCATCATGAGCAGCAGCCCCCAGCGCAGGGTGGTAGAGGTGGTCTCAGTCCCTGCAGCAAACAGGTCCATCGCTGTGACGGCCATGTTATCCTCGTGGAAATACTTGATGGGGTTTCTGGCATCCTGTAAAACAATGAAGGCCAATGCAATCTATTGCAGGGGCAGTTCTATCAATATATGTGTAACATACAGACAGAAACTTGTAATATCACTTCAATAAAACTGATCAGCAGAGTTACTGGAGTTCAACAATAACCTGGCAAAATGAGCATTAAAACACTGAAGTGTTGATACAACAAATGGGTGTGTTTTGTAGTGGAATTTGTAAAATAAGTTTAGAACCCTTTATAAGGGCAGCATTGCTTGCAGTAGTGTTGGTTACTGTACAATCTGTATTGTATATGTAGATGGTAACACACACACACACTGCAGTGTCCATGCTATAGTGTGCTACTTTCTATATCTGAACTGTTCAGTTCTGTACAGCACCTTGTTAACTCTCTAGTCTTGATAATGATCAAAGTGATATTATCAGGAGCTTGTCCTCATTCACTCTCATTATATTCTGACCATTAACAGGAGTTATATTGAGCTGGTTTCACTGTGTGAAGGCTTTTCCACTAGATATGCAGTACAACTGCACTTTTACTGCACTAAGACCACACTGCTGGTCCCTGATAGAGGCTCTGCTGTGCTAATATTACCTCTACTCTCTGTCTGGAGATGAACGTGTCGATGAAGCTCCTCAGGTCATTGCTGTCCACAGTGTCTTTACGATCCTTATATGCATTTCTAAAGTACTCCTGCAGCATTGTTCTGTTTGCTTGCACCTTCTTGTGATCGGACAGGAAGAAGCCCAGGAAAGGAAACATGTTATACAGCTGAAAAGACAAGGAGGAAGAGGGAGAGTTTAATGGTGAAAATGGCTGGAATGATCCTCGATTAAAGGATTACTGTATTACTCTACACCAGGGATCTACCAACCCTGGTCCTGGAGAGCCCCAATCCTGCATGTTTTATAGATGTCTTTACATCAGAGGTTGAAGATCTGGAGCACTGTTAATCTTGACTAATTAAGCCAATAATTGGTGTAATTAAAAAAAAAGTAAACTGAGAGATTGGTTGAAACGAAAACCAGCAGACCCAGTAGCTCCCCAGGACCATTGAAAAAGTAAAAATCTGGTCTCTTAACTTTTCATAACAGAACATAAAAATAACCAATGGAAATTCAGCCACCATGAGTGGTATAAGTCATTATCTTAACAGTGGCGCTGTCTTTTAAACTGCGTGGTTTTCAGCACAGGAAACAGTTGTGTTGAAACTAAACAAGCAAAACAAAAATATTGGATAGTAAAGTAACTCGTACAAGTAACGAAAGTGACCTCTTTCCCCTGCAAAATGGATAAAACCATCCAGCTGGGGATATTTTGGGTATGAAAAAAATGAAGGCGGATTTGTAGATGAGGATGGAAAACTAGTGTGCAGAGGATGCAGGATTCGGGTAACAGTTAGAGGTGGGAATAGATCCAACCTCTTCGTCCACACACACGAGTATCACCTGTCCCTGTATTGTACAAAACGACACGGAACAGTGTTGTTGTAGATTAACCACGGAGCTCGTATTTATTGCTGTGCACTATAATACCTAAGATGGCATCTCTGTCATACACACACACACTCGTATTCAGTTAACTGAAGTAGTCTGTCGGGAATGATGTCCTTGTTCACAGCACGCAAGTCTACACAAAAGTCCTGCAGGCTTTTTCTTCGGTATAACCAAGTTGGAAATCGAGGGGGTTGCGTTAATGGGCTCTATAATGCCAGCTTCCAGCAGGAGTTTCAGCTCCGTTGACACCTGGTCCCGCAAGGCAAGAGGAATGCGACGAAGTGGCTGAATGACCGGAGTCACAGTGGGGTCGACTTTGGGTTGGTGGATGAATGCGGAGAGGAGGCCCGTCACAGAGTGCAGGCCACTACTGCTGCCAGGGGGAGGAGTGCAATATTTCTGCAAGCCAGAAAACAAGTCAAGGCCCATTAAATTGGCCCCAGTTTTTGTAATGCAGGAATAGACCGGGTACTATAACGTACCAGCAGCTGCAATGTACTCAGTACATCAATGTTGGCATGTCCATAGCCACTGAGGGCAGTGGAGGAGAGTTGCAGGGGCAGGTTGATTTAGTGCAAAGCTGATGAGTTAATCAAATGTATTAATGAAGTATCACCAATACAGAACAGATGAACAGTTCACTATTAATAGCAAATTCAGAGGCAATCTGAAAACTTGCATAGCCAGTGCATAATATAACTCTTCATTTATAGCAGTATCGTGCTGATCAACTGCAATTCTGTACTCAATACTGTTCAAATTCGAACTGATGGAAAATATTTCGATTTCCTGTAAAGTGGTTTATTGTGTACAGGTGCAGGAGTGATGCAGTGCGTTATCAGACAGACAGGTTTATAATCCAGATGGAAATGGTTTATTTTTAATCCAGGTCTGGTGACCAAATAATAATCCCTGCAATACACAACAATCTGTAGAGCACGGGTTAAATAATAACAGGGTTGCAGTCCCAAACAATAAACACAAATATCATTCCCACAACTTACTAACACGGTCACCAGTCCTAGGTGCGTGCAGTAGTGCTCGTGGTGGGTGATACAGGTTTATAAGTGACAATAGTGCAGTGTTGTTCTGGGTTTTGTGCTGGCCCTTGGCGACAGCTCCGGAACGTGTTAGCCATCTACCAATAACAAACAAGAACAATTCTAGACAAAACAAACAAACAAACAAACAAACACTCAAAATACTTTTATCACAGGTTCTCTCACAGGTCCTATTTGTAAACCAAAGCGAAGGAACAGATTGCGTTTCTCCGTCCCCTTTTATGCCATCACACATGACCCCTTGGTAAATGAGTGCAGCCGCCCCTTGCCACATCGATTCACTTCCAGGTCGATGAGTTAATGCACCGGAGTTCTGCCCCCTTTCTAGCTGGCCGACTTCCCTTGAACCCTGGGAAAGAATTGTCGGACCAGCCCGTCCAAGGTACTCTGTTCTCGCTACTTAGCACCCTCACAGGTCAGGAAGGGGATTTACCACCAAGAATCACTGTATTTGTGACACATTTTCTCAGTAAGCTTTGTAGGAAATGTAACTACAGTAAGAGCACTTAAATAAACAACTTAACATAACCATTTTAAACAGAAAGCTTAATGTTTAAAGTAACACCACTTATTTTTTTAATAAATTAAAATATTAGTTGGCCACCGTGTATTTCTTTAAATAACCATTTTAAAACTATATAAAAATGACATTACACCGTGGTATGACGATAACCTCAGTATATTTGAGGGTTTAAAATAAATATTTCAATTGCTTCTCCTGTCTGCTTTCTGCAATACATCAGCCACTTGACTACACTATCTGACAGACCGTTTCTTTATTAATATTACTTTTTGGATTGGAAAAGCAAGTATGCTATAATTATGACAATCCCTTTATTATTCACATTGCAAAAATGGAAAATAATTGCAGTTTTTTTATAAACTTGTGTGGTTGTTGACTGTTTCTCACCGGTGTCGTGGCAAATTTACGACAGTGTGATTCCTCAACCACAATACTCCCTCAAATCACACCATCGTAATCTATCAATCTGTTTATGCCGCTGAATCACAGAGAAATGACAAATTATGATGCAGGGCTCCAGACTGTGACTAAATGGTTGCAAATGCTTGTAAGTGCAGAGAGGTGCTGTATTAACATCAGCAGACGACGGGAACCCCAGTTATTTGCAACCGTTGTGATGGTGAACAAAAGTGTGTGCTGTTGTGTAAAAATGTAGCTTAACATTAACAGTTGCATTTTAAGAAATGTAGAACAAGAACAGCTAAAAACAAACTTGAGGTTTGTGTGTTGCACACGTGCCAGTAACAAAATAGCCTGGAAACTAATTAACGAATGGCTGTAATGTAAATTATCAGTTCAATTACCAATTTAAGATGCCCTCAAATTTAAGACGCAGCCCAAATTTCCTACCCTCAATTTGAGGAAAAAAGAAAACAAAT
This sequence comes from Acipenser oxyrinchus oxyrinchus, assembly GCA_030684275.1. Lineage (NCBI taxonomy): Eukaryota > Metazoa > Chordata > Actinopteri > Acipenseriformes > Acipenseridae > Acipenser > Acipenser oxyrinchus. The sequence continues at coordinate 7,608,040 of CM060289.1, forward strand.
ATGCATTGACAAAGATACAGCCTCAATTATACATATGGAGGCAGTTTGCTGTCATCTTCTATCACACAGAGCATTACAATGATGTGCTTGTAACAAGGGGGCTTTGTTACACACGTGGGTCTTCACTGTACAAGACTGAGGCAGGTCACTGAACAAGGCACAGAGCATTGGGTGTTGACACGCCACACACCAGCAATGGAAGCCCTACTGTCACATTTAATGAAAAAGACAAAACAAAGCTAAAATAAAAGCCACACAAATGGCCTCTCACTCCAGGACCCTACTACACTATGAAAACCTTCTCTATGCACGGTTTGAGATCAACCTCCCCTAAACTAACCTACTACTGGGCTCCCGGAGTCCGGGCCTCTTCACACGGCCTCGGCTGGGCAATTCCTTCCCGAGCACCGTCTTGCAGTTTAAGGGTTCTGAAGTTCTCTCCATGGAGGGGACGCTCTCCTCCTCGATGTAAGCAAGCTTTCGCTCAGCACCCGTTTGTGTAGCAATGGCCATGCAGCAGCAGCACCGAGCTGTAGCGCAGACACTTATTGAGCTCTGCTCAGCTTTCCCGGGCATGCCCCCCTAGCTAATCCAAACCTCCCGGCCAGCCAGCCCACCTGCTCAGTTAGTTGCTTGGCAACGCGATTCCTGTTGAGAGTCCTTCACTGTTGTCTAAATTCTGTGTAAAAACAATTCTGCACTCCAGCTTTATAGTCAGACCTGAACGTAGCAGGCAGATGCTCCAGTCACTATACTGTACCTGTGTCTTGGGGCTCACAATCAGACCTGACAATCCCATTCAGAATTCTTTGCAGATTCAGGAACTGTGTGTCGCTGTAGTCGAAGAAGCGGTCTCCGAACATCATGGAGCAGATGATGTTGGAGACAGCAGAGTTGATGATGATTTGGGGGTCAAAGGGTTTTCCTTAGAGTGGGGGAAAAAGAAAAGCCATCTGTAACTTCAAAAGCTTAATAAGAATCATAAGATAAAACTATAGAAACAAAGGCAAGTACAAAAATGCTTATGTTAGTGTCTTCTTCAGAAGAAAGTATTTTTATGGCACTACAAGAAAGCAGCCGAAACATTTGCCCTCTTTCTTCTGAGGAAGGCACTAGCTGAAAAAAGTTAGACTACTTGACTAAGTCACAACAGAAAAGAGCAGAGCAGAATATGACACACAGACCAGACACCGATTTGTAAAAACTTTAACAGGCTTGGGGGGAAACACACAGCTGCAGAATCTGGGTCTGGTCTGTGTTTTGTGGCCACTGAGGGTCAACCCTTTATTATCGCTGCTCTTGGTTTGGTCGTCACCTTTGTAGGACTGGAAGACCTCCACCAGTCTCTGGGATTCCTCGATGATCCGGTACTCAATGGTCTTCTTCCCATCCCAAAGTCCCGCAGAGTGGAGAGGGTGAATCGACGCATCACCTTCCAGGACTCCCCCTTACCAAAGATAACACCTGCAGGAAACATGAACACAGCGCCATTGCTACAGTGATACAACGTTCCCACCATGAAACCAGCCTGAAACTCAAACTCATTCCAGTATCAACCTGGAGCTCCCTGCAGCCTGGTCCAAGACTACAATATGTAACCTGATCTTATTACACAGAGATCAATGATCACCTATCATACATACTAGACTACTGTTCTGTTCTACTGGTGGACCAGCTGTGGTGCTTTAACATTCAACACAATGAATAAAAGTGAATCTAAACAAGAAAAATGCTTTAGTTAAGAGAATTGATGGAGTGTCAGCAAGAACAGCACAAGCGGAAAAAAGCTCATGAAAGTCTTCAAATTCATATGTTTCTTTCCCAAAAGAACTGATATTTAGGCATTGCGACAAAGTGGCTGGTAAGGGGAACAGGTGCAGCGGTGATGCAATGCAGGAGTGACAGGCAGACAACGGGAATTTAGTGAGTAAGTGTTTATTGTGCCGTTTCCAGGTCTGGCGACCGTCAAATAATAAATCCCCGGCATTACACAACAATGTGTAAAGCGCGGGGAGCGTGAATAACACACCACAGTCCTGAACAGAAAACAAAGGCACGGTCACCAGTCCTGGGTGAATCCAAACGTGCAGGTGCTCTGTGCAGTGGTGCTCCGGATAGTGCTTTCGTGGCGACAGCTCCGGAGGTGTGCTTTAACTGTCTAGCGGTGCGATAAAGACAGACAATTACAGACAGACAGAAATAACACACAACACGTAACACTTATTTCTCTTATTTCTCTTATTTTCTGAGAGCTCCTCTCTCAGTCCTTCTCTCCTAGCGTTTAACCCAAACGAAGGAAAAGATCAGCGTTACCCTGGCCCCTATATGTAGTCCCGTATGATATCTAGGTAAACGGTTGCAGCTGCCTTATTACTTGCAGCTGCCCCTCGTTTACCTTTCAAGTCAAAACGGTCTTACAACAGTCTCGCTTCTTTCCAGGCTGACCCACTTCCCGGTCCTGGAAACGAACTGTCAGGCCAGCCCTTCCAGATACTTCTCCTCCCGTTCTTTAGCGCCCTCACAGGTCGGGAGGAAGATTTATCACTAGAACTCATATTTCTGTCACAGGCATCAATTACTTTTTTTCAAACTAGACCCAGTCCAGAAACAGGCCTTATTGACCTGAGGGTCAACTGGTGTCAAACATCTAATGCACCATTTCAATTTAAACGACTGACGAAACCACTGCCTGGGGATGATTGGTGCTCTCCACAGAGGCTAAACTGAAAGCACCAATCAACACAAAGCTGTTTGTTTCAATTGTTTCAATTGGAATGGTAAATTGGCACAATCAACACCACAGACTCTCACCTGTGAACCAGCCATTCCTGCTGCAGTTCTGGATGAAGGGACTCTGGAGGCTCGTCTCTCTTACCTTTTCCGCCTCTAGAGATATTATCTGTAATGTGCGTCTGGCCTCTCTCTGAGAAGTCGTCTGCTTTGGTTACTAGAGCCTCCTTGACTGCCTCATAGCCTGTCAAAACCACGTACTTCTTGGGACCCATGTGGAAGGTGAACACATTGCCGTACGTCTCCGAGAGCTGGAGAGAGAAGAGGAGGAGCGATGACTCTCAAAGCATTAGCAGGGAAGTGTGTCTCCTTTAGAACTTCGAATGTAAGTTGCAAGATCCGCTCATTACAGTGGCGTAGCGTCAGTAGTGCACAGTAGTGAATTAAGAAAATGTGTGCCGTGCACTACCAACATTTCTGTGCTGCTCCCAGAACTCTTCCTCTGTTTGGATGCTGCACTGCCTAAAAGTTTGTAAAACACTTGTAAGATATCTTCCTGTCGTTCCAGTGAGGATGACGGGATTTTCCTCACTGCCAGCCCGTTGCTCTCATGTTAGTCATGTGTGTGCTGCTCAGAATCTCCTTTGGCTAGAGCTACGAATTCTTGTGTTGTTCTGAAGTCAGCAGACGGTTGAACCGCGAGGCAGAAGTGCATTCAGTTTTTATAATTTGATGTTTGATGCATCATGAAACAATTGCCAGGTAGCTAAGCTTTTTAAAAATGTATTCTACATTAGCATTTTGTCACATTTACATTATATTTATCAGTACTAATTTATAAATGTGACATTTTGAATTCTAACATGAAATACTGTACTACTGGTATGGTTTCCAGTAGACTTTTGCGATATCATTTTGTAGTTTCTTTAATTACATGATGTTAAATAAAAGTCCTAAATTATGTTCACATAATTATTTTTTTTAATTATATTTTTTATATTTTTGGCAAAACTTTTGGCCACAGCTCTATGTTACTACAGTATAGGCTTGCATACTGTTGTGTTATTTGGAAAATTGACATATGCACCGTTTGTGCGTGTTAGTATATATATATATATATATATATATATATATATATATATATATATATATATATATATATATATATATATATATTTCACTGGTCATTTACAAGGGCTTGATTAGTGTAGAATAAGGGGGGTTTAAATATGAGGAACAGGGGTGATTGCGTAACATGGAATTAGAGACATAAAGCTGGATAGCTTCAGGTGAGAAGAGCTGAACAAGACAACGACATATAACACTCTGAACTCTCGCGTCTCACCGGGTCAGGCAGCACCCTCTGGCTGCTGGCCAGCTATTGAGAATGAGAGACAGAACAAATAAGGACAAAGCTCTCAGTCCAGGTCGGAACCAGGAGGCGTCTCTTAGCTGCTGGATGAACAAGGAGAATGAGAGGACAAACATAAAAGACAATCTCAATGAGAGACATAAAAGACAAAGGGATAGATCCGTCACTACTCAGTGCAGCATCCCCAGGCAGCATGGCTGGCAGCTGGGCGGCGTGAAGAGTTAGGATAAAGAGTCTCGGGTCCGCGTTGGAGAGACGAAAATAGAGAAACCCCCCCACCATGGCATGGCCCGGCTCGGCAGGTGGGGACTCGGCCAGCCAGACGGGGCAGAAAGGTGCTCGGACCTGAAAAGAAACGAGGTCGATGGGATAGCAAGGTTGTGGCCTTGGTGGGGCTAGCACATGAGCTGCGACAGGATAGTTGTGGCCGGGGGTCCCCTCTAGCCGGCGAGGAACCGCCGGGGATGGCAGTGACTTGGGCAGGAAGCCGACACGGTCGGTCAGGGGAGTGAAAATCACTTCCCCCCCAGAGGGATCCCTGTGCGGACGGAGCGGTATTAGAAATGAGAGAAAGTGGAGGAGGAGGGAGGAGGAGGACAAAAAAACAAACACAGACAAAGGGCGGAAGCAGTGCTGGGTGTATAAATAAGAAAAGAAAGAGATTGACGTGCAAGCTACCTCATGGGATTGCCCATACTGCTCTGGTCACGCCCTTTCTATTTACCTGACCAAATAGAGCGGCGCGAGCTATTGGCAGAGAGACTGGGACTTGATTGAAACTGAACTGCAACCCCCCACACCTGGAAGTAATTTGTGTGGCTAATCCCGCCCCCCACTGAGAGCTGCCAGGGAAGCTAGAGAAGCCGAATACAAACATAATACTTGGAAGCTGAGCGAGAGAGCGCCCTCTACAGCGTCCACCGAATTACACCTAAAGGTTAACATATATATATATATATATATATATATATATATATATATATATATATATATATATATATATATATATATATAATTCTCTCATCATTGTGAGCCTTTTTCAATCCACTGCTGGATGAAGGCCTCCCCAGGATTCTTCCATGCTGTGTTTCTTAATTTCATCTTGCCATCGTCCTGGAGGTCTTCATCTTGGACACGTTATATCTCCTGGGATCCAGTCCAGTATCTCCATTTTAGTTTATTCACTCTTATAAAACTATCATTTATATATATATTACACACACACACATTGCTGTGCAAGTCTTAGACATGTTGCATTTTTCTCCTCTGATGCATTATGAGCATCAACAATTTACTCAAAGCCTCCACTAGTGTTTTCTACTGTTAACTACCTTGACTTGCATAAAGGAAAAACATTGAGCGAAATAGCTCACATCACTCGATTTTCAAGGTGTGGTATCCGAACCATAATCAACAAGTACAGAGAAACATCATCTGTAATTGACAAACCCAGGACTGGAAGACCCAAAAAGCTGTCTAACAAGGATGAGCAATACTTGAAGACAATATCCTTAAGGAATAGAAAGAAGACAAGCGTTGAATTGACAACAGAACTGGCAGAAGGCACAGGTGTCGTTTGTCCATTATATCAACAGTACGAAGGTCACTCTTGAAATCAGGACTTAAAGGATGTGTTACAGTAAGAATACCTCTGTTAAGAAAGGGGATCACGACTAAAAAGCTCAAATATGCACAAGAGCACAGAAATTGGACTACGGAGAAATGGACAAAGGTGCTTTGGACTGTTGATGGATGGACAACGACACCTGTGCCTTCTGCCATTTAAATTTTAGTAAATGTAACAAATGGTCCTTCCCTATTTCAGTTGGTTGTGGATTTTTAACGTGGAGCCTGTTTAATTTCTGGTTAACATGAATGTAATTGATGGTGTTTATTTAAGAGAGGACACTGAGCGGAGGGTCTGGGCTGCACAGGAGAGAAGAAAGGAGAGAGCCGTGCAGGAACACTGTAGAAGCAGGACCTGTGTTGAATGAATTGTGAGTAATAAGAAGGTGGCACTGAGTCATGAAACTGCACAGACACAAGGCTGTGGGGACCCTTACTGAGCGCAGAGAGGCTCAGCTGCAGTAGAAGCACCGGCGACAGTGCTAGTGTAGGTCTGGGTCTGGATTACAGATACATTATTGTGAAGACAGCACCATAAACGTTGCTTTAATTCAGGCCTGTGCCCAGGGGAGCTGCAGAAGGCTTGTCATTTGCTTGTTTTCTAGTTGTTTGAGTAAATAACAGAGTGAATCTGTGCCAGAACTAGTGCTGGGACAAACGCAGCTTGAAATGCATTCGGTACCAAAAATGCCCATGTTTGTATTCATTCATACAACAGATATCCTATATAAAGAAATAAATGCATAAATACTGTCTGCATTACTAACACACTGTACAGAAGAGTGCGTCTCTCGTTTCTTTAACAGGTCATTTGATACCAGGCTTATTTTAATCCTTGAGGGATTTTCTTTAACTGTAGTATGTTATGAATAATACTTTTGTTTTATAGCTAATTCAGAATGAAACAATATTTACCAATGCATTTGCTGCATGCTCGTTTATTTTGTGTTTTTGCTCCATACTTCTCTACTTTGCTGTGCTAGCCTATGCTTTCACTGTACTTCACTACACAGGTCTATGTTTTTACCATTGTAACAATTGTATAAAGGAATTGCTATATTACACATTCATATTTCAGATCAGATTTGGGCAGGATTTTCCTCCTCCTGCCTGCATGTTATAAATATTTTCAGATGTTAGGGGCACTAAGACAGCTGATTTCACTGCTGAATAGCTGCACAAAACACTTCTTTACATACAACTACCAATTCCTCTCTAAACAAAAGCCATTAAAATAGAAATGTAGAATCACTAAAAGAAAAGAAATTAACAAACCCAACGCCGAACGTGTCCATGCATGTTCTTGTCAGTCTGTATGTTATGCATTTGCATTGTACATTTACAGGTGTTAATGCTAAGGGAACCAGAATCAGATGCCTAAAATACATCTTTTAAAATATCTAAACTTAAGGCCAATAAAATATTCATGTTTCTCTTTCTTCAGTCCTGATGTTAAATCAGTAAAAACCTACCCAAACTACCCACTCCAATCCTGATCTTAATGCCCTGCCTGGTCCACAGTGCCACTCACCTTACTCAGCGTTTTGTACGGCCGGTGCAAATCCAAAATGTTCAGGTTCCCAATAACAGGTAGAGCCGGCGGGCCGGGGGGGAAGTTGTAATTACACGACTTGGAGGATTTCGAGTAAAAGTATAAAAATATAAAACCAGTTAAAACTAAAGCCAGAGACACCGTGGCGGTGTGTGCTAGGAGCAGGCTAATCACAGACATGTTTGTGAGTAACACAGACACCTCGGCTCTCTGTTAATTAGCTCAGCGTTCAGAATAACGCTCCTGGGTTTGGGCAGTGTTTAAGTAGAGCAGCACACACAGTGGGCGTGGCTTCAGAAGTACATCATCAGGTTCCAAGGTAATGGTTGTTGACTGATGTTTCCAAACGCTACTTGGCATTTCAGCAAGACTGATACACCTTCAGTGTGTTAAATACGGAGTATGCTCTAGCTGTGCTTTTAAGATCTGTTTAAAAGCCTCTTCGGGTTGTCATCATTGTAATCTTTTAAATAGCTGCAGTTTACCTGCTGAAGGTTTTGTTGTTTAGGAATGGCTTGGTAAAATCACATAATGGGATATTTCTATAAATACAGTTTATTATAAAATAAATTTGTTTATTTGTATTTATTCCTAAAGCTGTTCACATGAAGAGATGTGCTTATTGAAGCAGGGGATTCTCAAGACTTAAAACCCCAGCAGCAGTAATACAATACAGCAGCAGATTCTGTCTTTCAATATTAAAACAGTAAAAGATTTTTCAAACCAGCTCTCAGAACTAAATCCCAGCTGACTGCAGACCCCTCTGTCTCACACCCTGTATCTCTGAATGCATTTACTCAATTATTAGTTCAGGCAGATTTCTCCAGGCTGAAGTTTTGCAACCCGACTGGTTTTCTTTTTGGTGTAACAACACTTTCTCAAGTCTCTTATTGTTTTGACATTTTTTTTGCCACCACAACAAAAGTTCACTTCCTTTCTGCGTAATGCAACCCCACCTGAGCCTTCCACTCCCATTCCATGCTACACTGCAAGTGGGGGTCCTATTACCTGCAACACAGGAAGGAAATGATTGTGGTGAGGAAATCATTATCAGACTGTGAGAGAGGCAGAATGATTCTTGGTGATAAATCTCTCTCCCGATCGTTAAAGGGAACAGAGTGCCTTGGACTGGATGGCCAGACAATTCATTTCCAGGGTTAGACGGAAGTCGGTCATCTAAAAAAGGGGCGGAGCAACGATACACTAAATCATGAAATGACGTGGCAGCCATGGATTGGAGGAGCGGTTGCACTACTGAACCAAGGGGTTATGATTGACAGTACAAAAGGGGACGTAGCAAAGTGATCTGTTCCTTGTTATGGTTAACACTAAACCGGAAGGAGACCTGTATTGTAATTGTGAGTGTTTTGTTTGTTTGTCGTGTCTAAAACTGTTTGTTTGTTGTTGTTAGACGGCTAACACGATCCAGAGCTGTCCCTAAAGGCCAGCACTAAACCCAGACAACACACCACTATTTTTCACGAATAACTGTATTTACACCACAAGCACTATCGCGCTCACTGTGGACTTGTGTTTGTGTTTTGTGTTTTGTGTGGGTGTTTAAATATCATTTTTGTAGAGAAAGGTAGCAAGCTGATTATCTGTCCCCATCATAGAACAGAATAAAGAAAGAATCCTTAAAATGTGACACGGGATCGATGCTTCAAGAGAAGTTAAGCAAAAACTATTTTAATATCTGCATGAAGTCACACATTAATTTCAAAATGTCATGTATTTCAAACAAACATTCCAGCACTGAGTGCAATACATTACCAGAGGGCTATTAACTCCTATCCGGCGACAGACAACACACTGAAATTCAGGATGCACTAGCCTTGATATTCGTAAAAATGGAAGAAATCTGTTGGTTATCCATACTTTTCATATCAAACATGATACATAAACCTGACTTTTTGTGGCAGGCATGCTAGTCATTCAAAGCATTTGGATTCACCCAGAACTGTGACGTCAAGCATACTTTAGCCGTATGCGATTGTAGTTTAAACATCTTGTTAAACCTCTATTATAAACTGCAAGCACTGGGAGCTTTCAATAGGGCTGCTTCATCTTCAGTGTGATTGACTGGCCCTGTCCTTAAAGAAATGTATTTACCATACCAATCCCCATCGTTCTCCTCTTTTAAGAGCTCATATACATACAGCAAGAACACTTGAAATGTAAGGTGTTCAATGTTACAATTGAGCCCATGGCCAGGGTCAGTTGTAACGGAGGGTGGGGTCAGATGTAACATTCTGTGAAGATTAATGAAAAAAATACGAATACATTTAACTCAAGAACTGAATGTTTTATTGAATAAGATCCATTTTCACATGAAGCAAATATGTTTGTTTTTATTTAACTCAAAAACGGAATATCTATTGCAAAAAAAAAAGTTCATATTAAGGCCATTTTTTTGTCATACTTTTTAAACTTTAACATCCCTAAAATTATAGGCCTTTTCCAGCAAGAACATGTCCCTCAGAGTCACACGTGTGCATTTTGTCTCCTTCAGTGCAAGCTTCACGTGCCCAAATATAGTTGAGCTGATGTTGTCTGGGGTGGACTGTCGGAACAATTCAATGCTGTACAGCAACTTAGCTACAAGCAAACTCTCCCATCTTATACCATTATTTTCCAAAGTGATAATAAGAAGTGGCATGGACATCAGTTGTATGACTGATAGAGATTATTTATATGAGAGTGGGATAATAACCAGGTGATAGTGTAGAGAGAATACGTGTTTAAATACCTAATGAAGATAATTCATTAATATGGGTAATGCTTTTACTTTAATGAGCACTCTTAGTTACAAAACATCTCCCAGCCGAGTTCAAGATCTTAAATGCTAAGGTGGTGTAAGCAGGCTGAATTATATTGACAACTTCAAAGTAATATTTCAAATTGCTTTTTACAAATTAAAAAAAGAAAATGTCATAAGACAACGGAGACATTGTAGTCGATTTGGTTACCAATCAATTTTCAAGAACCAATTCTTGAAATAGAGGCAATTATGTGGAATTGCTTTCTCTGATCTCTGACTACGGCAGCATGTTAAGCAATCACTTCTCAACAGCCACAGTGTTCTCAGGGACCTGTAACAAGATTCCAAACAGCTTCATCTCTTACTGCCTCAGGTTCTGCTAGATGTAGAAGTACAAGAAGGAAGCCAAGTACGTAGCTATGGAAACAACCGATTTGCTGTGAAAATGTGTTACATTAACTACAATAAAAATAATAAAAATGCTTTTAAAAAGACTAAATTCCCCATTGATTCAAGATTCTATTGATTTTTTAGTTTTACTATGCAGGACAGTCGCAATAATATCTTTACCTTTACTAAAAATGTGCACAGATTAATCTACCGATTAATCAACTAATTAAGCGATAGTGCCCGTCGACGGGAGTAATGCGTCCCGAGCCCAAGGCAAGGGTGCTAACGAAAGTTAAGGTCAACTATCACACAGTAGAGGCATCATCGAGAGGGCACTATCGCTATTAGAAAATTATTTTTACCATTGTTTTCTTTAAAAAAAAACAACCTTAAAACGTAGATTTACCTTGAACTTTCCGCTGAGTAAAGACGTTCTAAGAAAATAGTGCATAAAAAAAGATTTACTAAATAAAAAACAAGTTTGACATACATATAAAGAGAAAAACAATGAGTTTTTATTTAGTAAATCGATTTTTATTTTTTATTAACTTGTTAGGGTTTTAAACCCTTATTTATAACACCACTCTAAAATGCCTCCTAACTAACCATGTTTCTACCTTCAGCCAAAGCCTTTTTCTCCCGAATCTATATAGGATAGAAGCAATAGTGATCGGCTCTCGGAGGTTGCAGGTCCAGGACTGGTTGCTTTCATTGATGCAAAGTATTGATTGGTTGGTTTTAGTGGATAATAAAATTAATTTTGACCAATTGTTTTCTTTGTTTAGTATTTACTGTCCAATATAACTATAAACTACGCTTAAAAATACAGCAAGTCAAAAAGAAAAAAGCCAGCGCGGATTGATTTTAAATTTGATTCACAGTTGGTGCTGAGACGTTTCAGTGGGCATCTTCCGTCTATTAGAGCCCGCTATAACTGGAAGCCCATAAACTAACTGCTCAAAAATTTTAATCGACTGACACCCTTAATTCAATAGGGTCCAGTGTGAGGGGTCAGTGGCTGTAGTAAGGTCTAGCAGATGCAGTAAGGCAGGGTCGCAGTATCACAGGGTCTCTCAGTGGCTCAGGGCACACAGTTGGAAGGGCTGGGGGCGGAGGTGATGCCAGGGGTGGGGTGAGGTCCAGTTGCTCAGGGCTGACCTCCTGGGGCGGGCGGAAGTGAAACTTCTGCAGGAGCATGGTGAAGAAGAGGAAGAGCTCCATCTTGGCAAGGGTCTCTCCAAGACACACCCTCCGACCTGGGGGGGGGGGTCAGAGGATTACTGACTCATACTGCAACACTCAAACACTACACTACACACACACACACACACACACACACACACACACACACACACACAAAGAGACTTCAGGATTTGTAAAGTAAGACAGTAACATGCCAATTTGCATCCCGCAAATAGAAGAATCTAATGAGGTTATCTTCTTGTTTTCAATAATCAACTTTCCGTATTGCATATATTGTATTAGTAGAATAATATGCACCTGCATGTTTTCAGCTGAATCTGAAGGCTTTGTAGCAATTGTTTCCTGTTCTATATTCCATTAGGAAACTGGTTGCTGATTGCAGCTCTATTGATAGCAGTTCCCTTTGCAGTTAAAATGCCAGGGTGGAGGGGGGTTAGCCCCAATCCTGTCTAACCTGGTCCCTGCTCCTCTCTGACACACTAACCTGCTGAGAAGGGCATGAAGGCGTCTCTTGACAAACTTGCCCTCTTGGCGTCCAGGAAGTGGTTGGGGTTGAACTGGTGAGGGGTCTCCCACTGTGTCTTATCAGAGAGCACGGAGGAGAGCAGCGGGATCACCGGGGTACCCTGGGGGACACACATTTACAGAAATGTAAAATACCAAAGCTAATCTAATCTAATTTAATGAGACAGGGCTGTACTGTCAGCTATACCAATGAGGATACATTACTGTGCATTAATATCACTCCTACATTACTTGATATTGCTGTATTAAGAGGAATTCTTTGGTAATAAAAGACAGACTATTTGTTAAAAGAAGAGTCAATCTTGCTTTTGGCAAAACCTCATTCCAGAAGGCGTACTACTCTAGGAATGAACTCACTGTACTCAGGAATTAACCTCTAACCCCCTATACACTCTGTCTGGCTCACCTTGGGTATCCTGTACCCCCGGAAGGTGGTGTCCCCTGTGGTCTCGTGCAGCAGGTTCATGGGAGCCACGTTGCCCACTCTCTGGATCTCATGCAGCACGGCGTCCATGTAGGGCATGAGCTTCCTGTCCTCTGCCTGTGGGGGGCGCTCCCTCCCAATCACACTCTCAATCTCCTCCTGGACTTTGTCTGTTAACAGTGAGGATTTACAAACACACTGCAATTACTGATATGAAGAGGTGTATCTGATTGAGAGGACCCAGGAACACACTGCAATTACTGATATGAAGAGGTGTATCTGATTGAGAGGACCCAGGAACACACTGCAATTACTGATATGAAGAGGTGTGTCTGATTGAGAGAGACCCAGGACTGAATGGCAGGCAGTGGGTGATCAGGTCAGGACTCAATCAGTCAATCAGTCACACACTCTCCCTGAAAGTGGGGGTCCCCCCTCGCTCACCCTGAATGTGGGGGTACTTCATCATGAGCAGCAGCCCCCAGCGCAGGGTGGTAGAGGTGGTATCAGTCCCTGCAGCAAACAGGTTCCCCACGGTGGTGGCCATGTTATCCTCGTGGAAATACTTGTTGGAGTTTCTGGCCTCCTGTAAAACAATGAAGGGCATCAGTGACAACTCCTTTCCAAGGTAATCCATCTACAACTTCAAATACTCAGTGCTAAACTGTGCAGGTAAATCTACAACAATGACATTGTAACAAAGCACCTTCACAAAACTACTGTTAGAAACACAGGCCAAAACAGAAAAAATAACCTACACTAATAAAATGAATACACACAGTGCTACTGCCCTCCTCTAACCCTTACCCTAACACAATGAATATAACCCTTACCCTAACACAATGAATACACACAGGTCTAAACAGTGCTACTGCCCTCCTTGGTGTTTCGAAAGCAGTGCCTGGGATATTGCACTTCTGAAAAGATGGGTGGGTTTGACAAAATCCTGGCGGTGGACAAATATACTGCAGTTTGTATTCATTAACTGTCTGTTACCAAGCAATAGGTACAAATATACAATCTACTGGGGGGCATTTCTATAAATATGCATGTGACAAAATAGGATGTTTTGACTCTGTCCCTTCAGTTTTAAGAGCACTCCCCTTTAGGCCACAGTGTTGGTCCCTTGCCAGTCCTTGATATCGAGGCTCTGCTGTGCTAATATTACCTCTTCTCTCTGCCTGGAGATGAACGCGTCCATGAAGCTCCTCAGGTCATTGCTGTCCACAGTGTCTTTACGATCCTTATATGTGTTTCTAAAGTACCCCTGCAGCATTGTTCCGTTTGTTTGCACCTTCTTGTGATCGGACAGGAAGAAGCCCAGGAAAGGAAACATGTTATACAGCTGAAAGACAAGGAGGAAGAGGGAGAGTTTAATGGTGAAAACGGCTGGAATGAGCCTCCATTAAAGGCTTTATTACTCTACACAATGTTACAATGAAAAAGAAGATCTGGTCTCTAACTTTTCATAACATAACAAAAATAACTAAAGGTCATAATCTTACAAACCTTAATGGACGATTGTATCAGTATATACAGGAGTTCATTTGTGCCGATCACACTGCATCCCAGATCCAATACCTTTTTGTCTCACAGGCAAGAGTTATACAGTTTGTAACGATGAACCGTATGATGGTCAGACGGTATGGTAATTCAAGGGCATTAGGACCCTGGTGAGCGGCGGCTGGCAGGCATCTGGGCTCATAGGCAAGGGGGGGCCAAACAATTATCAGGTGCAGCTGGGGGAGGGGAAGGGCTAATTAAGCCTGCATAAAAGCAGGTAGCAGAGAGTGGGAGTGAGGGGTGTGAGGGTAATGATTGGGAGCGTTCTGCCAGTACAAAGAAAGAAAAAGTATCATTTGGTAAACTATCGGTTATTCACAGGGTAAAAGTGCTTTGCCTTCCCTGATACTAGTTTAGGGTAAAAGGAAGGTGTAGGCAGGCTCCGGAGGAGCTAGGCTTGTTTAGTTTAGTTTCTGTGCATTGGGCTTCATAAAATAAGTGTCCATCGTGCGCTTTTTTTGCCCCTCAAAATTGCAAAACACCAAAAAAATTGTCATCACGCCTTAAGGTCTAGAAGGCGTGGGATACATCAATACAAGCGAGTTCACTTTCAATGGACGTGTAGGTAGTTTATTTTACTTAGCTATCTACATACAAGCAGCGATGTGCAAAACTGCATGTTCTTCATACAACTCTATACAGAGACACACACAAGGGCAAAAACTAGTTTGATTCTCTTAATAGCAGAATTGCCATACAACAATTAAAGAAAATAAATATTTGTTGGTAACGTTAGCAGTTTAGTTTTGTTATATTAATAAATCAATTGCATAAGTTCAGTGGTTTCATGTGGTTTCTTCGGTTTTAATAATGTCTTTTAATAATCAGATTTTACAAACAATAGGGATTTCACTGTTTTCTAAAATTGGTGTAAAAACAATTCTACACTGGTTCTGTGAGATTTCACTAATTTGACTCTAGCTTTATAAATTAGGAGGTCGAATCACTACACTGTACCTGTGTCTTGGGGCTCACAATCAGCCTGACGTTCTCGTTCAGCATTCTTTGTAGATTCAGGAACTGTGTGTCGCCGTAGTCGAAGCGGTCTCCGAACACGATGGAGCAGATGATGTTGGAGACAGCAGAGTTGATGATGATTTGGGGGTCAAAGGGTTTTCCTTAGAGTGGGGGAACAAGAAAAGCCATCCAACTTCAAATGCTTAATAAGAATCATAAGATAAAACTATAGAAACAAGGGCAAGTAGAGAAACACTTCTGCTAGTGCCTTCAGAAGAAAGTATTTTTATGGCACTACAAGAAAGCAGTAGCCAAAACATTAGCCTTCTTTCTTCAGAGGAGGGCACTACTTGACTAAGTCACAACAGAGAAGAGCAGAATGCGACACACAGACCGGACACAGATTTGTTAAAACTTTAACAGGCTTGGGGGCGAAAATACACAGCTGCAGAATCTGGGTCTGGTCTGTGTTTTTTTTGGCCACTGAGGGTCAACCCTTTATCTCTGCTCTTGGTTTGGTCATCACCTTTGTGGGACTGGAAGACCTCCACCAGTCTCTGGGACTCCTCGATGATCCGGTCCTCAATGGTCTTCTTCCCCATCCCAAAGTCCCGCAGAGTGGAGAGGGTGAATCGACGCATCACCTTCCAGGACTCCCCCTTACCAAAGATAATACCTGCGGGAAACATGAACACAGCACCATTGCTACAGTGATACACCATGAAACCAGCAGTTAATGGTTACACTCTAGTGCAGTGGTTACTTGTGTCTGCTGGTTTTCATTCCAACTGAGCTCTCCGTTACTTAATTAGACCCTTAACTGAACTGATAATTTGCTTAATTTGACCTTTTATTAATTGATAGTGTCAGCTAGAACAGGACAAGCTGAAAAAAAAAATATGAAAGTCTTCAAATTTAATGCATTTTTTCCCCCCAGAACTGATATTTCAGGATCAATGATTATTTTTTTTTTTTTTAAGTTCATATTAACATAAAAATTTATTCAAGAAATTATTTTTTCCAAACCCTGAGGGTCAAATGATGTCAAACGTCTACTGCACCACTTCATTGAAACGACTGAAGAAACCACAGAGGCGCTCTCCACAGAGGCTAAACTGAAAGCACCAATCAACACAAAGAAACAGGCCTTATTGACCTGAGGGTCAACTGGTGTCAAACATCTAATGCACCATTTCAATTTAAACGACTGACGAAACCACTGCCTGGGGATGATTGGTGCTCTCCACAGAGGTTAAACTGAAAGCACCAATCAACACAAAGCTGTTTGTTTCAATTGTTTCAATTGGAATGGTAAATTAGCCCACTCAACACCACAGACTCTCACCTGTGAACCAGCCATTCCTGCTGCAGTTCCAGATGAAGGGACTCTGGTAGGGTTGCCACCTACCCCCATAATTCCGGAACACTGGGAGACAGAACAGGGTTTTGAAGTTGCCTTTAAACTGAAGGAAATCAAGACGTCAATTGAGCGCTAAACCTTTGCTAAATTGATTCTGTTGAGTAATTATCTCGAGGCAGCATGACAATACAATATAGCTTTTAACAAATTAAATAAATAAATGACCGTCATCAATATTTATTTTATAGTTTCTAATAGTATATCGCCTTCTCCCGCTCAAATCATTAATACTGACCAGCTGTTCACTATTCCTGACACCCGACAGCGTGAACACCTGATCACTGTTATTATTTAATGGGAAGTCAATGTAAATTAGGACTATGTATTACTAATTAACAGGATATAAATAGCAACTTTTAAATATTGAAAACTGAAATACTAATTTTACAAAATAAAAAAAGTATCATGAACACTTTTATTCATGATGTTTTTTTATTATTATTCTGTAAGATTTGCATTAATCACAATGATTTGGATAATTAAGAAACAGTATAAATTAAGCAAGTGTTTAGCACTCAATTCACGTGTTTATTTCTTTCAGTTTAAGGGCAACTTAAAAACCCCGTCCCATCCCAAAGTGTTCCGGAATTATGGGGCCAGGTGGCAACCTTAGACTCTGGAGGCACGTCTCTTACCATTCCCGCCTTTAGAGAAATGATCTGTAGTGTGCGTCTGGCCTCTCTCTGAGAAGTCGTCTGCTTGGGTTACCAGAGCCTCCTTGACCGCCTCATAGCCTGTCAAAACCAGGTACTTCTTGGGACCCATGTGGAAGGTGAACACATTGCCGTACGTCTCCGAGAGCTGGAGAGAGAAGAGGAGGAGCGATGACTCTCAAAGCATTAGCAGGGAAGTGTGTCTCCTTTAGAACTTCGAATTTAAGTTGCAAGTTCCGCTCATTACAGTGGCATCAGTAGTGCCCAGTTTTAAAAGATGTGTGCTGTGCACTACCAACATTTCTGTGCTGCTCCCAGAACTCTTCCTCTGATTGGATGCTGCACTGCCTAAAGGTTTGTAAAGCGCTTTTAAGATATCTTCCCGTCGTTCCAGTGAGGATGACAGGGATTTTCCTCTCTGCCAGCCCGTTGCTCTCATGTTAGTCATGTGTGTGCTGCTCAGAATCTCCTTTGGCTAGAGCTACGAATTCTTGTGTTTTTCTGAAGTCAGCAGCCAGTATGCCTTCAGTTTTTATAATTCTTAGTTATAAAAGAATTATAGGTAGCTAAGCTTTTTTAAAATGTGTTCTGCATTAGCATTTTGCATTATATTTATCAATACCAATTTATCAATGTAACATTTCAAACTTTAACATGAAATACTGTACTACTATTATGGCTTCCAGTAGACTTTTGTGATATCATTTTGAAGTTTCTTTGATTACATGATGTTAAATAAAGTCCTAAATTATGCTCATATACTGTATTTTTTTATTATGTCTCAATCCTTAAATTCTAGGTGATGCAAAACTTTTGGTCACAGCTGTATGTTACTACAGTTTAGGCATACTGTTGTGTAGTTTGGAAAATTGACATGTACCCTGTGTGTGTGTGTCAGTGTGTGTGTGTCAGTGTGTGTGTGTGTGTGTGTATATATTGTAACACGGCCACACTCACCAAGGTTTGTTTGCCCCTTTAAAAACTTAGACCCGACACAGAAATTGTAGATTTTAGCACTAACTAAACATTTTCAGGTTCCCTGACTAACTTTTACCTGACAAATAACAAAGACACACACAGTTTTAAACCTGAATATGAAACAGTACACACAGTTCCTGTTTGCTTACTCTTACGACGCACAGTCGGGCACTTCACACAGCAGCTGCCCAGAGGAGAGCAACTTCGTTCCTTAAATACTATGCACCTGGCTCTAATTTACGATAATAGCCAGGTGCAGGTGATAATTAACAATTAAATAAATGAACAAATTACATTACGCACACATTTGCACGTGTGTTTGGCAGGGAGGATTTTATCCCCCTCCCTGCTCTGTTCTAATAATGATTTCCATTACACAAGAGTAGATGTTGAAACTTCTTGCTGATTTGAACTCGGCTCTCGCCAAGATAAGCACCAACTAAGACGTAGCTTTACAGTAAACTAATGTGATCCATCTGTGTCTCCATCCATTTGCGTTTCCTTCCATATGATGATGTAGATATCCTTCTGCCTGGTGTTGATGGCTGAAGTGTAATGCTGGCTCCAGGGATCAGCTTATTGCCTCCCTAGCGCATCAGCACACACAACAGCTGCGATGCTGGCTCCGGGGATCAACCACAGTGCGGTCTCCCCAGCGCATCAGCATGACAACCGTCTGGATTGAGCTAAGTAGAGTACATCTCTGGGGTCTTCAAGTGGGCACCTTCCATCCTCGGTGTTTCGTCGACTAACCCACGACACCTCAAGAGGGCTCGACGGTGATTCTGGCGCCCCAGCATCACCCCCCTCTGTCCCCCACTCAACTCAACCCAGCTTACTTACCCGTACATCAGCGTTTCTTTCTTTCTATTGTGCTTGAGATCCCCAGCCAGAATCTTTCCGTCTCAACATATCATCATCATCATCAGCCTTTTTCAATCCACTGCTGGATGAAGGCCCCAGGATTCTTCCACAAAAGCCTGTCTGCTGCATCTTTATCCATGTTGTTGCGGTGTGTTTTCTAATTTCATCATGCCATCTTCCTGGAGGTCTTCTTCTTGGACGCTTTATAACTCTTGGGATCCAGTCTAGTATCTCCTTGTTCCAGCGATGGTCTGTTCTTGCTACATGTCCGGCCCACTGCCATTTCAGTTTTTTTGCTCTTATAATCACATTGTATACTTTTGTTTGCACTCTTATCCATTCCTTCCTTTTCCTGTGTCTTCTTGTTATTCCCAGCATGCATCTTTCCATACTCCGTTGAGTCGTTTGTAATTTTTGAGTCATTTTTGCATTGAGGGTCCAGGTTTCGTATCTGTAAGTTAGCACTGGCAGCACGCATTGGTCGAAGACTTTCCTCTTGAGGGATAAGGGTAGTTTCCCTTTCAGAACCATGCTTAATCTTCCAAAGGCACTCCAGCCCATTTTTGCTCTTCTGTTGATTTCGCACATTTGGTTCTCCATTGTCGAAACTAACTGTCCTAAGCATATGTAGTTATTGACTTCTTCAAGCTTGATCCCATTGACTTCAATTGCCTGTGGAGTGGTATATTTATTGAATATGACTTGAGTCGTCTTCAGGTTAATTTTCAAACCCGCTTTGATGCTAACTTCGTGTATATAAAATCTAATTGAGAGAAAACTCTACAGTTTCATAAATAAATATATATTGTAGGGAGCTATGTGGGTACTCATGAAAAAAGAGGCAGGAATCCAGGGAAAATAACACTTTTTATTAAACATGAACTGGCAGGCAAAACAGCACTCAGCAACATCAACAGCAACACCACAAGGCTTACAGCACTACTTCTATACAACATGAGTGGGCCTGGTTGTAACTCCTGGTTCCAAACGGCAGCAAGGTGGGCTGGCACCATGGGCTGGCACCATGCCAGCTGAAGATCCCAAGGTGGGCTGGCAGACTAGCCAGCTGAGGGTCCCAAGGTGGGCTGGCACCATGCCAGCTGAGGAGCCCAAGGTGTGCTGGCACCATGCCAGCTGAGGTGAAGGTCAGTGCGGTCCCTCAGCGCTGTCTGGACCGTTACAATATTTTTAAGGGTCTGGGCTGCAGTCTGAGTTCTAGGTAGAAAGTGTGGGTCCGAATCTGGTCCCACTCTGTGTTTTCTACCCCCTATAAGCAAATACTTGTTTTAACTGTCCTGCTAACGATGGATCAGCTCCCTATTGTGAAGGGAGGTGAATACAGAATGACAATTTCGAGAGTCAAAGGTTATTGTGTGAAAAACACTATTATCCACGTACTGCTTTAAAGTTTTACTTTGTGTTTGAAGTTCTAGATTGATTTACAAACCCCATGACAGGTCCAAGGTCCTTGCTATGATTTTTAACTCAGAAGCTCCGCTGCAAGTCATTGATTTTCTAATCCAGGACACAGAAGCTGTTAAAGGAGGACTAACCATGGTTTTACAATCTGTTCTCTTGCTTCTTATTCCCATTATCTACAGTTCATGTGTTCTTGTAGTGACGATCTTTTGGTTCTTTTCATATTTTATGAATTTGGTATATGGGTCACTCCATGAATGTGATTTAGAAGTTCTTCTATAGTGTTGTCTTTGAGATATCTACATAATGTCTGCAAGCAAATATCTTCATAATCAAATGGGGGACACTCAGTGTTTATGTCTATTTACATGAAGAAAAATGGTCCCCGCTGAAAACCGTGGGAGAAACAGGACGTAGTACTGTGGACGCGCTTCCTGTAGTTCTGGCTCCTAGTCCCCCATACATACCCTGAATAATGATATCTGACAGATTCATTGCAGCATATAAAGAAATAAAGCTAATTACAAGTCAAGGCTCCTAGTCCTCCGTAGCTAAAAACACAAGCAGGGTGGTACACCAGGAGCTATACCAGGAGGTCCAAAGCCTTCACAGCTTATTACAAAAGTTTCATTTGTGCAATATAAACGGTGGAGTCTGGAGATGCAACAACATGGCTTAGTTGCTGATTAACTGCTGTTCATGCTTAATGAAATGGACATGTTGTTTCAGGTAACACATTAATAGACAGAGCCTGTGTAAGTCCATCACTGTAAGTGCGTGTGTGCAGAACCCACACCACAGGACAATGGGGAGTGTTTACTCAGCACTTGAACAGGATGGGGTAGAGTTAGGGTTAGGGATGGAAAAACAGCAAATCCATGTAATGTCTGTCAGCTTCCATACAGATCACACTGATGTGTGAATGATCAGTGTGTGGAACTATACCCTGAATAATATATAATATTATAATGTCTGAAATAGATTTTCATTGCAGCATATAAAGAAATGAAGTTAATCACGTCAAGAGTCTTCATGAATGTAATTGGTGGTGTTTATTAAAGAGAGGACACTGAGCGGAGGGTCTGGGCTGCACAGGAGAGAAGAAAGGAGAGAGCCGTGCAGGAACACTGTAGAAGCAGAACCTGTGTTGAATGAATTGTGAGTAATAAGAAGGTGGCACTGAGTCATGAAACTGCACAGACACAAGGCTGTGGGGACCCTTACTGAGCGCAGAGAGGCTCAGCTGCAGTAGAAGCACCGGCGACAGTGCTAGTGTAGGTCTGGGTCTGGATTACAGATACATTATTGTGAAGACAGCACCATAAACGTTGCTTTAATTCAGGCCTGTGCCCAGGGGAGCTGCAGAAGGCTTGTCATTAGTTTGTTTTCTAGTTGTTTGAGTAAATAACAGAGTGAATCTGTGCCAGAACTAGTGCTGGGACAAACGCAGCTTGAAATGCATGAAATAACAAAAATGCCCATGTTTGTATCCGTTCATATAACATCATTATAAATGGCTAAAAGATATCCTAAATAAAGAAATCAATGCATAAATACTGTCTGCATTACTAACACACTGTTTCTTTAACAGGTCATTTGATACCAGGCTGATTTTAATCCTTGAGGGATTTTCTTTAACTGTAGTATGCTATGAATAATACTTTTGTTTTCTAGCTAATTCAGAATCAAATTATATTTACCAGTGCATTTGCTGCTTGCTCGTTTATTTTGTGTTTTTGTTCCATACTTCTCTACTTTGTTATGCATTTTGCATTCTACATTTACAGTAGGGATGGAGGGTCAGTAATCGATTGTTTTTAACACAGTACTGTAGTTAATTGCTAAGTGAACCAGAATCATATGCCTAAAATACTTCTTCTAAAATAAGGCCAATAAAATATTCATGTTTCTCTTTCTTCAGTAGGTTATGCATTTTGCATTGTACATTTACAGGTGAAATTGCTAAGGGAACCAGAATCAGATGCCTAAAATACATCTTTTAAAATATCTAAACTTAAGGCCAATAATGTATTTTTCAATTTCTAAAGCCTTGATGTTAAATCGGTAAAACCTACTCAAACTACCCCCTTCAATCCTGATCTTAATGCCCTGCCTGGTCCCCAGTGCCACTCACCTTACTCAGCGTTTTGTACGGCCGGTGCAGGTCCAAAATGTTCAGGTTCCCAATAACAGGTAGAGCCGGCGGGCCGGGGGGGAAGTTGTAATTACACGACTTGGAGGATTTCGAGTAAAAGTATAAAAATATAAAACCAGTTAAAACTAAAGCCAGAGACACCGTGGCGGTGTGTGCTAGGAGCAGGCTAATCACAGACATGTTTGTGAGGAACACAGACACCTCAGCTCTCTGTTAATTAGCTCAGCGTTCAGAATAACACTCCTGGGTTTGGGCAGTGTTTAAATAGAGCAGCACACACAGTGGGCGTGGCTTCAGTATATCATCAGGTTCCAAGTTAATGGTTGTTGACTGATGTTTCCAAACGCTACTTGGCATTTCAGCAAGACTGATACACCTTCGGTGTAACCAGGGTAACTTTGTGGACATTTTGCAGTTTGCCCATGGTTATACTATGCATTTATTATGATTTGCCATGTTTTTTAAATATGCTTTACCATGCTTTCACTATGCTTTAAAAATGAGATTGAAACCTGTTACTCAGTACTGTTGTGACAGAAACTGGGAGAGCATCACAATCTAGGAAGTTAAGCTATCCTCCAGCGAGTGCTGTACATGAATGTGGACACCCTGTACCATTGCTGTGCAGATTATACACTCCCCACCTTCATCATCAAGTGGGGGAGGGTGGGAAGTGAGTGGGGACATGAAAAGAAGTTTCTTTGTAATCCCAAAAGGTTTGCACTCTGCTGTAAAGATCTTGAAATGTGACCCCTAGCTTTTGTGTTCAGGTATTTGGTCCATCATGAACCTTGAATGAAACTAAACCTGCTGAGTATGCTGGCAGTAATGCACTATACTGATGTCAAAGTGTTTCCTCCAGTCTTTAACTCTGAATTTAAGAAAATTGGTGCACACAAATCTAGTCAGCGGTTTTGAAGCTTAGAAGCTGGATGGAAACCCAGCTCTGTAAACATTATGTGAAAAATAGCCAATGCACTGGCTGAGTCATTCATTGATCCTTGACTGATAATCTTGCAGGTTCACATCATGTCCAGTCAGGAGATTGAGAGCATTGTAAAATGTGCTACACTGTAGCTACAGGTAGTGGACAATAAAATGGAAACACCTGGGTAAATGAGGGACACCAAGTACATTGAAAGCAAGGGCTTCCACACAGGTGTGGCTCATGCGTTAATTAAGCAAATAACATCCCAGCATGCTTATGGTCATGTATAAAAATGCTGGACAGACCTGGTTGCCTATAATTATGGCTAGCATGGCTGCAAGAGGAGACCTCAGTGACTTTGAAAGAGGGGTGATTGTTGGGGCACGTTTGGCAGGAGCTTCAGTGACCAAGACAGTTCAACTTGCTGATGTTTCACGAGCAACGGTGTCTAAGGTGATGTCGGCATGGAACTCCGAGGGAAAGACATCATCAGTAAAGGGCAACAGTGGGGGGAAGCGCATGCTCCATAATCCGTGCATTAATTCGAAGTACAAGGCAAAACAGGCGAGCAACTGCAGATCAATTGACTGCAAATTTCGACCTGGGGCACAAGCAGCCAGTTTCATCAAAAACGGTCCGCTGAGAACTCCGCAGAGTGGGATACAATAGTGGCCCAACGCCCCATTAAGTGACTTTACATTGGGGTTTCCATTTTTTTGTCCACTACCTGTACGTCTCATTGAGCTGCACACAGGAGAGTCACATGAAGAGATGTGTTTATTGAAGCAGGGGATTCTCAAGACTTGAAACTCCAGCACCAGTAATACAATACAGCAGCAGATTCTGTCTTTCAATATTAAAACAGTAAAAGATTTTCAAACCAGCTCTCAGAACTAAGTCCCAGCTGACTGCAGACATCTCCGTCTCACACTCTGTATCTCTGAATGCATTTACTCAATTATTAGCTCAGACAGATTTCTCCAGGCTGAAGTTTTGCACCTCGACTGGTTTTCTTTTTGGTGTAACAACACTTTCTCAAGTCTCTTATTGTTTTGCCATTGTTAAAACTGTGCCCCTCGTCAGATGTTAGCTGGTCCGTGAGTTCTCTCCAGTCATTTTTGTAGAGAAAGGTAGCAAGCTGATTATCTGTCCCCACCATAGAACAGAATAAAGAAAGAATCCTTAAAATGTGACACGGGATCGACGCTTCAAGAGAAGTTAAGCAAAAACTATTTTAATATCTGCATGAAGTCACACGTTAAGGAGCAACTTGAAATCCTAACTATTCTTGTTGATGTCCAGATTCACTGTGTATCTGTTTGTATTTCAGTCATTTATAATTAGACCATTTAATGCACCCCTGTGGCCTCATTAGAGCTCTCAGAATCATGTCTGGCCTCCAGTACACCAGTGAAACCATTAACCTGTAAGAACTACATCAGTGAGAAATGCCACAGAGAATACATATGGACTTTCTTACATCCATGAGGGGTGTTGCAGGGGGACAGGAGCTTGTGTGTTAGACATGATTCTGAGAGCTCTACAGGAACCCATAAGTTAAGCTAACTGTGACACTGTCCTTTAACTGTGTGCCGCGACACATTTATGTTAGTCATTCAGGCATGCTAGTCATTCAAAGCATTTGGATTCACCCAGAACTGTGACGTCAAGCATACTTTAGCCGTATGCGATTGTAGTTTAAACATCTTGTTAAACCTCTATTATAAACTGCAAGCACTGGGAGCTTTCAATAGAGTCTATGAGGGCTGCTTCATCTTCAGTGTGATTGACTGGCCCTGTCCTTAAAGAAATGTATTTACCATACACTGTAGAAAGTGTCCTGAAATGTCTGTTAGGGATTCCCACACTACTATAAACTAAAAGCACTGCACATGCAAATGATTGATTTTCTTGCACAGAATACATTCTGCATAATAAATTCAGCAAGTAACGCATTCTGTACGCGGGTCACAGAAAAACCTAAGCACAGATCTGAAGTAATAATTACAGAATGCTATTTAATTCTTCCAAGCAATCCTTGCGTACTTTGGCCAGTACAGTCCTGGGTGATGAGTGGGTAAATTCATTTTGAAGTTGCACCTTACTGTACTTGCATAAAAAAGCTGAAACAGAAAGAGCTTGGCTGTGCTGCCCCGTGTGTTTGGAACCTTGCCAAGCATGTGTCTTAAAGGGCTGGAGTGCTTGGCTACCATGTAATGGAAATTTACTCAGATAGGTCAGCGATATCTCACTGATTGAAAGCACTAGTTGCTTTGTGTTGATATATCCTGATACAAATAATTTAGAAGGGAGAGTGCACCTCAGTCCTGATCTGAACACCCCCTCCCTGCCATCCAGTCCTGGGCATCTCCCAAGCTGACAACTGTACCCGTTTTTTGTGCAGTGGGTTAGAAGTCTGTTGAATTAGCCCACTGCGCCTCTGAGCCTCCTCAGTAAGGACTACACTACTTGCCGTCTACTCAATGGTCCCTGATTGATGAACAAATGCTAGTCGGTTTGAATACGTGCTTTCTGCACCTCACTAAAGATCCTGATTCACACCAAATCGTCACTAATGACCATTGATTGCACCTCCTTGCATGTGACGGCTGCATGATTTAGTGTATCTTCAATTCAATGTGACAAACATTCCAAGTTCTGTTCTCAGAATTGTGAAATCCAGGTGAATATACAATGTTCCAGACAGCAGCATGCCGATGGAGGCTGCAGGAGAGATGGTCTTGGGGTCCTCTCTTTGTCTGGGATTGGGGGTGCTGGATCTCTTAGTTAGGCTCCGTGGCTGTGCTCCTGGGCACTAGGTTGGTCCTCAGTGGCAGGGAGATCTCCACCCACGTGCCAGGCTGTGAGATCATGGCTCTCCAGGCAGTGATCTCCTCCTCTGTGGAATCCATCCAGCTCACAGGCTGGCCGTAGCTGAACCCTGGAACACAGAGTGTTAATCAACATGGGACAAATAAACTGGAATTCAACAGGGTTGGAAATAAGACTCCTATTGAATAGCAGTTTACCCATTTCAGATTTTAACACAAGCTTGATTAGCCACGGTGTATATGTAACAAGCTCAGGTGTGTCTTATTAAAAACTCATAGTAAAACCAGGAATGGATCAAACTGCTATGCAACGGGAGACTGGTTTTCCATCCTCAATTTGGAAAACTCAAGAACCTGAGCAGTTTAGCTAACAGAGTCAACCTCTTTTAAAATCACTTCAAAAAGGCACTGAGCAAAACTTGTGACAATAAGTAGAGCTGACTTCAGATCATCAATAACCCGATGGAATAAGAACTAAAAACACAGAACTGTTGAAACATCAAATATGCCTGTTTCACTGTGGAACTCGAAATATATGCACGGATTACAATAGTGTTGAACAAGAACATGTCTTTAAATATGCAGTCTACTACATTATACCTGTGCAACCCTTTATAATAATGAGAAGCACAAGCAAGCTGTAAACAGACACACAGCAGTGCAAGCCCGGTTGCTGCCTCTAGGTGGTGCTGTACCTGTGCCCAGGCTGAGTCGTACGCCCCCCAGCAGCAGGCTGGAGAAGGTCTGGTGCTCCCACAGTGTGAACTCCGCGCAGGCCTCCTTCAGGTCCTCTCTCTGGAAGCCATCGTACACCATGGTGTGGTTGAAGGTGGGGCTCAGACTCTTCTTCACCACGCGGGTCTTCTGACGACTCGACTTGCTGTCGTCCGGGAGCACGTAGCTGAGAGAGCAGGACCGGGGGAGAGAGGGACTGTGAGGGATTCCAGCTCAGCTATTACTATTACTAAGAGGAGTTTATTACTCCTGTGCTTAATTCATGTTAATTACAATGCATCCAGAACTTTCAAACCACTGTATATACAGTAGCAGAACGAAACATGGTATTACTAGATTTGAGTACTTCTAAAAAGTGCATCTATTGGTTCTCTTTTCTGTTTGCAGGCCCTTTGTATAATGCTATCACAAGGGCAGATTTAAACACCCCGCATGTGAGCAGCGCGAGTTCAAGGCTCTCTGGCGCCCCCTACCTCTTGAGGAAGGTGTCGATGCTGCTGCCTTTCGTGGGAATGATGTTCTGAGCTTCCTTCAGCCAGAAATGGAGCTCTCCAGTTAAGGGAGTGCCGCTGCCTGCGGGAGGAGAGGAAACACTAGAGACACAGAACCACCAAGCAATACAGGAGCCTCACAGAACCACACAGACCACCACGCATACAGGAGCCTCACAGAACCACACAGACCACCACGCATACAGGAGCCTCACAGAACCACACAGACCACCACGCATACAGGAGCCTCACAGAACCACACAGACCACCACGCATACAGGAGCCTCACAGAACCACACAGACCACCACGCATACTGAAGCCTCACAGAACCACACAGACCACCACGCATACAGGAGCCTCACAGAACCACACAGACCACCACGCATACAGGAGCCTCACAGAACCACACAGACCACCACGCATACAGGAGCCTCACAGAACCACCACGCATACAGGAGCCTCACAGAACCACACAGACCACCACGCATACAGGAGCCTCACAGAACCACACAGACCACCACGCATACAGGAGCCTCACAGAACCACACAGACCACCACACATACAGGACCCTCACAGAACCACCACGCATACAGGACCCTCACAGAACCACCACGCATACAGGAGCCTCACAGAACCACACAGACCACCACGCATACAGGAGCCTCACAGAACCACACAGACCACCACGCATACAGGAGCCTCACAGAACCACACAGACCACCACACATACTGGAGCCTCACAGAACCACACAGACCACCTATTAGATACATTTCTCACACAGGGCAGAAGATTACACCTGTGAATTCCCTGACTTTTTAGCAGAGGAAATTTTGGGATCCAAGGTGCTGGTGTGCAAATATTGCAGACTTGCAATCCACATTGTAAAAAGGTAAGACAGCCAAACGCATCATGGAACATATGAACTCAAAAACTCACTTCAAATAGAACTATTCAAATGAGCCCGAAAAATTGATTTTAAAACAGATTTATTTTTTTTGTAAAAACTACTACTCGTTTTGATAAAAAATAAAAATGCCATATATAACCGATAAAGCAAGAATTTTGCTAAGACGGAAGCAGTACAGTATTCCATGTTAGATTTCAAAATGTCAAATTTTTTTAATTATCAGTTTTTCACTGTAATTAATTTGACTTTATGAAGCAAAATGTGTTAATTCTGTAGGGTGATGCAAAACTTTTGGCCATAGCTGTAATGCCACCCACATAATCTACTAAATAAAAACACTGGTTTGTTTGTCACGGTTGCTTTTCTGTCATCTATATGCAGGTGTATGAAATGAGCAATCAGCTTAGCAAAGAAACATACAATACACTGCTGACAGCCAGGAGCCTATTATCACTGAAGTGATACAAAATATATCTTTTTACCGTCGCAGCCAGTTACTTAGTAAAAATAGTAAGTGTCATTATATCTGATTAAGTGGCATTATATCTGCTGCTGGTTAGATCAAATGAACCACCTCTACGGTTTCTCCAGACAGAAGTGCTCTGGAGTTCTCTCACCTTGTGAGCCGGCTGGGATGAACTGCAGAGCCAGAGAGATCCTCCCTCTGCTGCTGATGCATTCGGGAGACATGGGGGTCTGCACACAAACACACAAATCAATCTCACAATCAACCTCTTTTCTGGAGCAGCCCGTCCCAGATCTCACAGGGCTGCTGGCATGTTCTCACAATGTGTTTGTTTAATAAAGAGATTCACAGTTTTACACTAACCCTGTACCCTGTGCAGCTGCAGGAAGGGAACCTTTATAACCAGCCCCTCACCTGAAACATATTGTGTGCTACAGTATGAAAACTTTTTGATATAAAAAAAAAACCCTGAACTGTAAGACAGACAGACCGCCTCCATATACTGTGCCCCGTATTCTGTCAGCAGGGGAACTATCACAACTCCTAAACTAAGCAGACAAATATCTGAGCTGGTGCCTTCAGCAGTATAACAGAGGAGGTAACTGTTTACTTATGGTGGTGACCATAACATCAATTGGAAGACACTGAGAAAACTCCTCGTCCGTAAAAGAAGTTAGTAAAATGATTTTATAAAACTTCTTTTAAAATGGCTACATAGTCTAGAAATACAGTGTTGTTATAGTTATGAATAAACATCTATTCCTCCCTCATTCCACAGCAGGGTTAGTTCCCTGCTTGTGCCCTGCTTTACCTAGCGATTCCCACTTGCTTGTTCTTTGCGTGTTTCGGGCACTCACCCGGGGAAGCAGGTCATGCCAGGCAGGCTGGCAGTCGCTCCAGTCCCAGGTCTCCATGGCGACCTCTACCTCGCCCAGGAAGAAGTTGCGTCCGAGGGGGTCGTGGTGCCACACCGACAGGTTGAGCGTGCGGCTCCTCAGATCCGCCATCGTGATCTTGTACTGCGCCAGGACAGCCATTCAGAATATCAACAAGTCCATTTACAGAAAATCAAAATGTTTAGAGTTATGCAGTGTTGAGGGGAGTTCTCTTTCCTATACTACTACAGCGATCTGCAGTGTTGAGTGGAGTTCTCTTTCCTATACTACTACAGCGATCTGCAGTGTTGAGTGGAGTTCTCTTTCCTATTCTACTAGAGCGCTCTGCAGTGTTGAGTGGAGTTCTCTTTCCTATTCTACTAGAGCGCTCTGCAGTGTTGAGTGGAGTTCTCTTTCCTATTCTACTAGAGCGCTCTGCAGTGTTGAGTGGAGTTCTCTTTCCTATACTACTACAGCGATCTGCAGTGTTGAGTGGAGTTCTCTTTCCTATTCTACTAGAGCGCTCTGCAGTGTTGAGTGGAGTTCTCTTTCCTATTCTACTAGAGCGCTCTGCAGTGTTGAGTGGAGTTCTCTTTCCTATTCTACTAGAGCGCTCTGCAGTGTTGAGTGGAGTTCTCTTTCCTATTCTACTAGAGCACTCTGCAGTGTTGAGAGTGGAGTTCTCTTTCCTGTTCTACTAGAGCACTCTGCAGTATTGAGGGGAGTTCTCTTTCCTATACTACTAGAGCACTCTGCAGTGTTGAGGGGAGTTCTCTTTCCTATACTACTAGAGCGCTCTGCAGTGTTGAGGGGAGTTCTCTTTCCTATACTACTAGAGCACTCTGCAGTGTTGAGAGTGGAGTTCTCTTTCCTATACTACTAGAGCACTCTGCAGTGTTGAGGGGAGTTCTCTTTCCTATTCTACTAGAGCACTCTGCAGTGTTGAGGGGAGTTCTCTTTCCTATTCTACTACAGCGATCTGCAGTGTGGAGGGGAGTTCTCTTTCCTATACTACTAGAGCACTCTGCAGTGTTGAGGGGAGTTCTCTTTCCTATACTACTAGAGCGCTCTGCAGTGTTGAGGGGAGTTCTCTTTCCTATTCTACTAGAGCACTCTGCAGTGTTGAGGGGAGTTCTCTTTCCTATACTACTAGAGCACTCTGCAGTGTTGAGAGTGGAGTTCTCTTTCCTATACTACTAGAGCACTCTGCAGTGTTGAGGGGAGTTCTCTTTCCTATACTACTAGAGCACTCTGCAGTGTTGAGGGGAGTTCTCTTTCCTATACTACTAGAGCACTCTGCAGTGTTGAGGGGAGTTCTCTTTCCTATTCTACTAGAGCACTCTGCAGTGTTGAGGGGAGTTCTCTTTCCTATTCTACTAGAGCACTCTGCAGTGTTGAGAGTGGAGTTCTCTTTCCTGTACTACTAGAGCGCTCTGCAGTGTTGAGGGGAGTTCTCTTTCCTATTCTACTAGAGCGCTCTGCAGTGTTGAGTGGAGTTCTCTTTCCTATTCTACTAGAGCACTCTGCAGTGTTGAGGGGAGTTCTCTTTCCTATACTACTAAAGCACTCTGCAGTGTTGAGAGTGGAGTTCTCTTTCCTATACTACTAGAGCACTCTGCAGTGTTGAGGGGAGTTCTCTTTCCTATACTACTAGAGCACTCTGCAGTGTTGAGGGGAGTTCTCTTTCCTATTCTACTAGAGCACTCTGCAGTGTTGAGGGGAGTTCTCTTTCCTATACTACTACAGCGATCTGCAGTGTGGAGGGGAGTTCTCTTTCCTATACTACTAGAGCACTCTGCAGTGTTGAGGGGAGTTCTCTTTCCTATTCTACTAGAGCACTCTGCAGTGTTGAGGGGAGTTCTCTTTCCTATTCTACTAGAGCGCTCTGCAGTGTTGAGGGGAGTTCTCTTTCCTATACTACTAGAGCACTCTGCAGTGTGGAGGGGAGTTCTCTTTCCTATACTACTACAGCGATCTGCAATGTGGAGGGGAGTTCTCTTTCCTATACTACTACAGCGATCTGAAGTGTGGAGGGGAGTTCTCTTTCCTGCACTGTTCGAGTCATCTGTAGTTCTGATTAGAATTATCTTTCCTAGACCTATATACTGATCTGCATTGTTGAAAAAGTTCATTATAACATCAATCAGCACTTCAAACACTACATTATAACATCTGTATTAATACTGTTAAAAACAAGACACCGTCCCTTTGTCTATCCTAAATTCCTCTTGAACTACTGAACACATCCCTGTACTTCAGTAAGCTGAAAGCACTTGTACTCAAAATGAACAGCCCGTTCCAAGCCACTTTCCACAGTGACCTCACCACTGTGCATTCTACCTGACTGCTTGCATTGGAAATGTATTCCTCCAATAGGGATCTGTATGAAACAGTTTCAGTGAATGCAAATAATTGACCATTTGATTCAATTATGGATGCATGAAAGATATTCATGGTGCAACACTTTGCTGCCAGTAGCTTTTCGTTTGTGAGGAGATGAAAAAGTCCCGCCATTGGTACTGTTTATCTTTCAGATGCAAACATAAATACATATGTCCTGATGTTACTCATATAAACACAATATGGTACAGAAGCTGATCTCCATCCTGCATTCAGAGAGCTGTATCGCATCAATATATGTATCACTAAGGGCAGCAGTGTGGAGTAGTGGTTAGAGCTCTGGACTCCTGACCGGAGGGTTGTGGGTTCAATCCCCGGTGGGGGACACTGCTGCTGTACCCTTGAGCAAGGTACTTTACCTAGATTGCTCCAGTAAAAACCCATCTGTATAAATGGGTAATTGTATGTAAAAATAATGTGATATCTTGTAACAATTGCAAGTCGCCCTGGATAAGGGTGTCTGCTTAGAAATATATATATATATATATATATATATATATATATATATATATATATATATATATATATATATATCAGGGTCTATTATATATTAGAAATGCATTTCATATCACTGTATTGCATCAATATCAGGATTTACTATATATTATAAATACATTTCCGATGGCTGTATTGCATCAATATTAGTCTACTATATATTATAAAGACATCTCTGATGGCTCTATCGCATCAATAGCAGGGTCTGCTTTGATACGAATTCCTGATCAGAGAGAAGCGTTTCCAATGTAAACACTAGCTTGTTTAAACGATGTAGCAACAATGGCTGAGGGACTCCGATGTGTGACGGGCAGGAAGTGAAACCTGGAACAGGAAGCTCACCTTGAGGGTCTCGTCGAAGACAGGGTTGATGCACTTCTTCTTCACGCTGGTCTTCCTCTTGCTGGAGGACGATTTGTCTGGGAGAAGGTAACTCTTCACATACCTGGGCCGGGAAACACGCATGGATAAGCAGGGAGGCAAACAACACACGTGGGAGAGAGCTATTACATCAGACCACAGCTGCATTTTGTGAACAGTAGAAATAATGTGTTCAAGTTTTGTGCTAATATTCTCTTGCCTTAGTTTATTATGCACCTTTCACAAGTCAAAATGAAGTAATCATATTGATGGAGAGATAGATACATACACAGACAGACAGACAGACAGGCAGACAGACAGACAGACAGTTGTGTCTCACGGGTCTGAGCGCTTTTTCTTGGCCTCAGCGAGGTCTTGGCAGCGGTACACCTTGATTTGGAACTCCCCCTTGTGGCCGTCATAGTGCAGTGCAAACAAAACACTGCCCTTCACCTCCAGAGTGCCAAACTCCCCCGAGCTGAAGAGACTCATCATACTGCCGCTGAGCTGGGGAGGAGAGCACACCGGCACAGGGACACACACAGGGTTACATTCAGGGTCACGCAACACACACACACAGGGTTACACACTGCCACACACACACACAGTGTCACTCACACGGTCAGACGCACACACACAGTGTCACACGGTCAGACGCACACACACAGGTGTAAGACCATAAAGTAGATAAAGGGTCAAGCATCTTTAAATTATAACAAGGAATTAGCTGGAGACTGAGCTGGCCTCGTCTCCATAGCAACACCGATAAGCTATGTTCGTTTGGTTAACTCCTGGTATTGCAGAGAAATGGGGGCCCCAGTTTTGTATTGCAGTAATGAGATGTGTTTAAAAGTTTTGGAAAAACAAGTCAAGGTTACAAGAAGAAGGGTTTAATTATTTCTCAATACCATTCTAACACTAACACGAAACCATGCAGCCAAAGAATACAAAACTATTACACAAACCAGGGGAATGTAACACATCTATATCTGAAGACAGGCTGATGTTGCGAGATATGAAAAGGTACGTGGCCATCGTTGCTTCATAAGAAAAAGGCTTGTTTTACTATTTAATGAAAGTGAATTACCGGCTATGCAGAGCTGGAATAATTAAAGAGATTTAAGAAATTGAGTAAGAGGCACTGGAGTTGTTTTTAAGAATAAATGAATGTGTTTTATGTGCTGTCAATTCGAATTGAAGG
The DNA here is from genome assembly GCA_030684275.1 of Acipenser oxyrinchus oxyrinchus. Lineage (NCBI taxonomy): Eukaryota > Metazoa > Chordata > Actinopteri > Acipenseriformes > Acipenseridae > Acipenser > Acipenser oxyrinchus. The sequence continues at coordinate 7,642,324 of CM060289.1, forward strand.
AGATAGATAGATAGATAGATAGATAGATAGATAGATAGATAGATAGATAGATAGATAGATAGATAGACAGACAGACAGACAGATAGATTTGTAACAACCGATTGATAAAGAACTCATTACGATTTTGTACTGTCCTATCAATTAGAATTCACCGGGATTTTGTCTCACATATTAACAGACTCATATTTACTCATATTTATCCTGCTTGCATACTTATATTATTTGTTTACTGACTTAAAGTTTTGCGATTGCAAGACAAATTCTAGACACTTGAGGAATGCTTGCTTTTACATGTAATTGACATTTACACTGATGCTGAGATATTATCTGAATGTTATTGCTGCTGAGATTATTATACTGACTTGCGCTGTATTGATACTCATTTTCTTTTCTGTTTTTGTAGCGTACTGTTTTATTAACTTTTTGGTAAAATTCATAAGTGATAATGGTGTTGCATATTTATATTGTCAGTTATTGTCTATGCAATCCTGAACTTGGCTGGGAGAAATGTATAACCAAGAGTGATAATTAAAGTAAATCACTACCCATATGCATTCATTATCTTTATTTGATCATTAAAACACAAATTCTCCCAACAAGGATCACGCACACACACACACACAGGTTCTCACAGAGTCACGCACACACACAGGTTCACACAGAGTCACGCACACACACAGGTTCACACAGAGTCACGCACACACACAGGTTCACACAGAGTCACGCACACACACAGGTTCACACAGTCACGCACACACACAGGTTCTCACAGAGTCACGCACACACACAGGTTCTCACACAGTCACGCACAGACAGAGGATCACACAGAGTCACGCACACAGATAGGTTCACACAGAGTCACACACACACACAGGTTCACACAGAGTCACGGACACACACAGGTTCACACAGAGTCACGCACACACACAGGTTCACACAGAGTCACGCACACACACAGGTTCACACAGAGTCACGCACACACACAGGTTCACACAGAGTCACGCACACACACAGGTTCACACAGAGTCACGCACACACACAGGTTCACACAGAGTCACGCACACACACAGGTTCACACAGAGTCACGCACACACACAGGTTCACACAGAGTCACGCACACACACAGGTTCACACAGAGTCACGCACACACACAGGTTCACACAGAGTCACGCACACACACAGGTTCACACAGAGTCACGCACACACACAGGTTCTCACAGAGTCACGCACAGACAGAGGATCACACAGAGTCACGCACACAGACAGGTTCACACAGAGTCACACACACACACAGGTTCACACAGAGTCACGCACAGGTTCACACAAATTCACGCTCACACACACTCACATGATGTGTATTGCAGTGCTAGTTGCTGGTGTAATGCTATGGTGTGTATTGCAGTGCTAGTTGCTGGTGTAATGCTATGGTGTGTATTGCAGTGCTAGTTGCTGGTGTAATGCTATGGTGTGTATTGCAGTGCTAGTTGCTGGTGTAATGCTATGGTGTGTATTGCAGTGCTAGTTGCTGGTGTAATGCTATGGTGTGTATTGCAGTGCAGTGCTAGTTGCTGGTGTAATGCTATGGTGTGTATTGCAGTGCAGTGCTAGTTGCTGGTGTAATGCTATGGTGTGTATTGCAGTGCTAGTTGCTGGTGTAATGCTATGGTGTGTATTGCAGTGCAGTGCTAGTTGCTGGTGTAATGCTATGGTGTGTATTGCAGTGCTAGTTGCTGGTGTAATGCTATGGTGTGTATTGCAGTGCTAGTTGCTGGTGTAATGCTATGGTGTGTATTGCAGTGCTAGTTGCTGGTGTAATGCTATGGTGTGTATTGCAGTGCTAGTTGCTGGTGTAATGCTATGGTGTGTATTGCAGTGCTAGTTGCTGGTGTAATGCTATGGTGTGTATTGCAGTGCTAGTTGCTGGTGTAATGCTATGGTGTGTATTGCAGTGCTAGTTGCTGGTGTAATGCTATGGTGTGTATTGCAGTGCTAGTTGCTGGTGTAATGCTATGGTGTGTATTGCAGTGCAGTGCTAGTTGCTGGTGTAATGCTATGGTGTGTATTGCAGTGCAGTGCTAGTTGCTGGTGTAATGCTATGGTGTGTATTGCAGTGCTAGTTGCTGGTGTAATGCTATGGTGTGTATTGCAGTGCAGTGCTAGTTGCTGGTGTAATGCTATGGTGTGTATTGCAGTGCTAGTTGCTGGTGTAATGCTATGGTGTGAATTGCAGTGTTAGTTGCTGGTGTAATGCTATGGTGTGTATTGCAGTGCTAGTTGCTGGTGTAATGCTATGGTGTGTATTGCAGTGCTAGTTGCTGGTGTAATGCTATGATGTGTATTGCAGTGCAGTGCTAGTTGCTGGTGTAATGCTATGGTGTATATTGCAGTGCAGTGCTAGTTGCTGGTGTAATGCTATGGTGTATATTGCAGTGCAGTGCTAGTTGCTGGTGTAATGCTATGGTGTGTATTGCAGTGCTAGTTGCTGGTGTAATGCTATGGTGTGTATTGCAGTGCTAGTTGCTGGTGTAATGCTATGGTGTATATTGCAGTGCTAGTTGCTGGTGTAATGCTATGGTGTGTATTGCAGTGCTAGTTGCTGGTGTAATGCTATGGTGTGTATTGCAGTGCAGTGCTAGTTGCTGGTGTAATGCTATGGTGTGTATTGCAGTGCAGTGCTAGTTGCTGGTGTAATGCTATGGTGTGTATTGCAGTGCTAGTTGCTGGTGTAATGCTATGGTGTGTATTGCAGTGCAGTGCTAGTTGCTGGTGTAATGCTATGGTGTGTATTGCAGTGCTAGTTGCTGGTGTAATGCTATGGTGTGTATTGCAGTGCTAGTTGCTGGTGTAATGCTATGGTGTGTATTGCAGTGCTAGTTGCTGGTGTAATGCTATGGTGTGTATTGCAGTGCTAGTTGCTGGTGTAATGCTATGATGTGTATTGCAGTGCAGTGCTAGTTGCTGGTGTAATGCTATGGTGTATATTGCAGTGCAGTGCTAGTTGCTGGTGTAATGCTATGGTGTATATTGCAGTGCAGTGCTAGTTGCTGGTGTAATGCTATGGTGTGTATTGCAGTGCTAGTTGCTGGTGTAATGCTATGGTGTGTATTGCAGTGCAGTGCTAGTTGCTGGTGTAATGCTATGGTGTGTATTGCAGTGCTAGTTGCTGGTGTAATGCTATGGTGTGTATTGCAGTGCAGTGCTAGTTGCTGGTGTAATGCTATGGTGTGTATTGCAGTGCTAGTTGCTGGTGTAATGCTATGGTGTGTATTGCAGTGCAGTGCTAGTTGCTGGTGTAATGCTATGGTGTGTATTGCAGTGCTAGTTGCTGGTGTAATGCTATGGTGTGTATTGCAGTGCAGTGCTAGCTGCTGGTGTAATGCTATGGTGTGTATTGCAGTGCTAGTTGCTGGTGCAGTGCTATGGTGTGTTTTGCAGTGCAGTGCTAGTTGCTGGTGTAATGCTATGGTGTGTATTGCAGTGCTAGTTGCTGGTGTAATGCTATGGTGTGTATTGCAGTGCAGTGCTAGCTGCTGGTGTAATGCTATGGTGTGTATTGCAGTGCTAGTTGCTGGTGCAGTGCTATGGTGTGTTTTGCAGTGCTAGTTGCTGGTGCAGTGCTATGGTGTGTATTGCAGTGCAGTGCAGTGTCTCACCGAGTTGTTGGACTGCAAACTCTTCACTGACAGGCTGGAGCTCAGAAGGGGTCTGGGCAGCTCAGACGGGACGTTCGGGTGGAGCTTGGACTGGTCTGAGGAGTTGCTGTCCGAGAGCGAGTCCAGGTCACTTTGGGTCTGAGAGTCCATCTGGGGGGGGAGGCAGAGCACAGGGGTCAGTTGAAAGTGTTACATGACAAACACTGAGGATGCCACTGAGGGACGCTAGGACATGGCATAATGACATCTTCAGAAGGGTAAGGAGGGGGTGGCTCCAGGTGTCACTCCAATAGGTTGGTATGTAACTTTCCCTTCCTATTTTATGACCAGTGTTTCTGGGTTCTGTTTCTTCAATACTGAATCACTATGAGGTTTGTGCTCCAATAAGGAGTCACCTTGTCTCCTTTCATCTCCATTCACCTGGCATGGAGCTGCTTTGAGCTTGTCTAGAGAACCTGAACAGCCTTTCATTCAAATCAAGAAGTGAATCCATTTACTGAGGTAGAAAAAACAAAGCAGGCCAACTTCGAAATCTCCTGTAATACATGGCTGTAGCAGCTCTGAAACAGCTTAAAATCACCATGAAAGAAAGGTCAGCAGTGCCTAACACTAACCCAAATGTGCTTCATTAACAGATACCAAACACTACCTCTACTCACAGCAGTGCTGCTGCTGCATGGTTTAACAAATACAATGTAGCTCCCTAAACTGACCACAAGAGGGCATTGTTCACATGCAGTATTACAGGTGAAGTCCCGAAGCTACTAAAATCCATTCCCACAGTACCATCCTACTTTTACATTGTCAAAAATGGTGTGAATTGTAATTTTTTGAATATATAATTATATGCTAAGTTGCTTCTTGATGAGCACTGTGCTGCTTTAGTGTTTGCCCCAACCAAGCTGGTTCATTCAGGTCTCAGTGTGGAGAATGGGTAGTAAAGCAGGGATGGAAATAAGACTCCCATTGCATAGCGGTTTGATCCATTCCTGGTTTTATAAGACACATCTGAGTTTGTTACCTGTATACTGTGGCTAATCGATCTTGTAAAGCACTGTGCTGTTCCAGTGATATCCTCCCCTCCCTCTGCAAGCAGGCTCATTAGGGTCTCAGTGCGGGGAATGGATAGTAAAACACACAGCACTCTACTAATTTGAGACTAGTCGCCACTTTAAAGAATATGAAGAAATCGTGTCTGAGGTAATGAATGCTGCTGAATGAAACTGAAGGAATCTTTCTGAAATGTTCTAAAACATCCTTTATATGTTCCTCACTCATTACAATATTGAGATTGCGAGATCACTACGAGTACACATTTGAAACACACAAAACAATTCCTATTTTTGTGAAGTTTGAAACTTGGCTGCTCTCAGTTTGAGGCCGACAGCCACCTTTCTTGTCGAATTAGTTTAATTTCTCGACAGTTTTGCAGTCAGTGCCACCCCAAGTAGAAACGCAGCTTTAAAGTGCTTGTGAGCCTGTAGCTGTGTGAACGAGCAGTAAAGAACTGGTTAATAGTTCTGTATTAGAGATAATGACTGAATGGAACAATGATGACCAGTGAAAGGCTATTGAAGCTAATCACAGGCAGGGAAATGGATTGTAAATCTCCACCTTACAATGTGTGTCTATCTCACAGGCGTCACAGAGCTGCTCCAGACACTAATTCAACAGGCATGGGCTTGTAAACTGGGTGTGACTCACCTGCACTGACACAGTGGGGACAGGCTGAGGCACACTCTCCAGCTCCTCAGGGTCCCTGCTGGGGAAGGCAGCGCTCTCTGAAACACACAGGGAGCCAAACAGAGCACTGATGTTACAGGTTCAATTGGGTTTAACCGTTTGGGACACAGAAGTGAGGCTAGGGGCTTGATTCTCAAAACGATTTACTCCAAATCATCATTAGCACGTTTATTTCTGAATCGAAAAAACACTAAGTAACTTCATCAGGTGCATTTCTCCTGCTGAAAAATATGTGCCAAAGATGAATTAAAGTAAATAGCTTTGAGAATTCAGCCCTTGGTTTGTTAACTCCAGCAGTGTGGTGGAACGTCTGACTCTTTTACACACAATGCCCTTGGAGACTCCTGGAGTTATCATTTAAAGCCGTTTTTCCTTGACGTTGGTTCAAGCCTTGTGGATTTAGAAAGGTAGTCACAGAACCAGCGGTTTCCAGTTGAAATGCACATCCACCAGTTCTGGCTTCACCCTGAGGAATGTGAAAGGATGTGCATCGCTACTCACTTCATGCTTATTTGCTCTGCTCAGTGTGGGTTCCGGTTCAGGAACAGGATTTGCAGGAGGCGCAGAGGCTGCTCATTTGTTTGCAGTTCACTGCTATGCAAACCTGCCCTGGAGTTAAAGCAGCTTGCACTGCAGAGTGCAGCAGCTACTGTTCATCGGACTGCAGAAACCACTTCAGCGTTGGGGTTATTTAAAAATAGGTTGCTGGTGCAATCCATGGTGAATCCCCAGCGCTGTAAAACGAATACAATTTGTGGCTTATCCTGATCAAACCAGAAACTATTCAGTAAGTGTCGCCATGGCTGCAAATTCATCAACAGTATGTACAGATCAGTATAGAATAGGAATTAGCAAGTTTCATGACAATTTCATAAAGGATTTTCCACATATATGCAAAAATGTAGGAGACATGCAGGTGGATGGGTGAAGGACAGACAGATGTAGCAGCGCCTGCACTACATCCCCTTCACAAAGCGAGGGGTCACACGATCTTTAGGAAGCATTGCTGTCGCTCTCTTACCAGCCTCCGAGACCCTGTAGGGATCGCAGTGAATAGGGGATTTATCTGATTTCAAATCTGTTTCTGTCACATATTTAAGGTCCTTTATTTGATTTTGTTACAGATTTTTAGAGAAAGATTCCAGAGTTACATTAACAGTTAGAATGCAGTTTTCACCCACACCCAATAGGAAAACAACAAGAGTTTTATAGCAGTAAAAGTCAAACCCATTTTCAGCGATAACTTGATTATTCAAAGAATAAAGGAAGTGCTTCTGGTGGTATTTACCCTGTGAGTCTGCAGTACCATTGAGGGGCTCTGGAACAGCACTGACCTGGAACAATACAGAGACATACACAATTAAAGGCACGCCTCTGTACGGAGACAAGATAGAGGATACTCCACGAATGAGGGCACAATATTAAGGGCTTGTTTGCAGCTGACCTTGACAGAACTCTGGAGTGCTTTTAACTGCAGTGTAACGGCTGCAAGGCAAAGCCCTCCCAGTCTGGGCGCTCTGCTCTGTAGCTTGGTAACAGCCTTGCTTAGGTTTGGAGGGTTTATAAAGACATGACTGGCTTGACAGCAGGAACAGAGTGTGGCCGCTGATCTTCAGACATGAACAGTACATTCAAATGAGGCATTTCAAATTGATGAGCAATCGCTAAAAATAAACGATGTTTCAAGCTGACCTGTACGGCCTCTTCTCCCTCTTCTGTTTCTGCAGGTGAGTGTTTGTCCACAGTGTCCAGAGACCTGCAAAGAAACCACACTGCAGGTCAGCAGGGTTCCCCTCACACTCTATAGACTGCCTCACACTGACCCCAGCCCTCACACCCTATAGACTGCCTCACACTGACCCCAGCTCTCACACCCTATAGACTGCATCACACTGACCCCAGCCCTCACACCCTATAGACTGCATCAAACTGACCCCAGCCCTCACACCCTATAGACTGCATCACACTGACCCCAGCCCTCACACCCTATAGACTGCCTCACACTGACCCCAGCCCTCACACCCTATAGACTGCATCACACTGACCCCAGCCCTCACACCCTATAGACTGCATCACACTGACCCCAGCCCTCACACCCTATAGACTGCCTCACTGACCCCAGCCCTCACACCCTATAGACTGCCTCACTGACCCCAGCTCTCACACCCTATAGACTGCCTCACACTGACCCCAGCCCTCACACCCTATAGACTGCATCACACTGACCCCAGCCCTCACACCCTATAGACTGCATCACACTGACCCCAGCCCTCACACCCTATAGACTGCATCACACTGACCCCAGCCCTCACACCCTATAGACTGCATCACACTGACCCCAGCCCTCACACCCTATAGACTGCATCACACTGACCCCAGCCCTCACACCCTATAGACTGCATCACACTGACCCCAGCCCTCACACCCTATAGACTGCATCACACTGACCCCAGCCCTCACACCCTATAGACTGCCTCACACTGACCCCAGCCCTCTGCAAGACAGACATCACCTTATACATCACTAATGTACAGTCAGCACTCACATATCCAACCCTGTAATATTTGGACTTCAGTGACGGTTCAGAGTGTGACGCACATCTGAATATTTTATTTTAGCCCCTTCCAACCCTTGTCCGTTTTTTCAGGGTACCCAAAAAAAATACAATGTCAAAAAAAGATAGCTGAAAGGACTGTGTTTTACAATAAGTAGGCTTCCATTTAGATGTACTGTAGTTGGTTTTGTTGGTACAGTACTATATTTTTAACAGAAATATTTTAATTCAGAATGATATGATTCTGAAAATATCCTTGCCAAGAGAGACGACCGTGGACTGTAATACAGTCAATACTTTTAAATCTGGTACATATTGTAGCAGTATGTAAAATTCCCCGTTAACGACCCAACAGCAAAATGAAATCAAAATGCTACCCATGCACAGAACTGCATTCAACGTAAAAGACAATGCAATTCAGCAAAAGATTATAAAAAAACAACAAACACCAGTTTCCAGAATTAAAACAGCATCCAAAGTCAGCATTCAAAATTGCAGAATATAGTGCTCGATAAGGTCCTAATGTCACAGTTCACTTGCAAATGAAAATGCACAAAACTAAAGATCACAGATTTTTTTTTTGTGATGCATCCAGAATAGCGATGGTGATTTAAATGGTAAAGAAAGTCCTAAGCATGCATCATCCCTAGCTGTGCTCTAAGGTACGTAAATATTTCACTGTTTGTTAGGACCGCTCCAGCTAAAGGCTCCTTCATGGCAGGCGTTTTGTTCTGTATTGTATCCCTGTCGCCCCGCGGGTGATGCTAATAGTGCAGTGGACTCACAGAGTGTTCTCTCCCTCCCCCTCTGTCTCGGCTGCTCTTTCATTGCCCTCATCGGGTAGGCTGGGGGTCTCCTTGTTCCTCTGCAGCGCCGGGCTTCCTGTCCGCTCCGCTTCACCTGTGACAGAGCAAGGAGAATTTACCAGGGGGTAGGGCTACAGCAGCAGTCCCCAATGCTGTGCCCGTGGGCAAATTGACAGCTGACAAACTGGAACACTGCAATCCTGCTGTGGGAGCTGATCCCATTACAAACTGCTGCTCTGCGCTCTTAATGGGAGCTGACCCCATTACAAACTGCTGCTCTGCACTCTCAATGGGAACAGGGAAAAGGGAACAATGGTTCCCTTTTCATTGTTGGCACTGGCACGGATTAAGACTTGTGTAAGTCACTATGAAGTAGCACGTGTGTTCTGCAGGGTCTCTGTCACTATGAAGTAGCACGTGATTTCTGTAGGGTCTCTGTCACTATGAAGTAGCACGTGTGTTCTGCAGGGTCTCTGTCACTATGAAGTAGCACGTGTGTTCTGCAGGGTCTCTGTCACTATGAAGTAGCACATGTGTTCTGCAGGATCTCTGTCACTATGAAGTAGCACGAGTGTTCTGCAGGGTCTCTTTCTGTTTAGCAGCTGTTTGCTCCTGCTCAATGGACTGGAAGCAGACCCTGGGGCAGGAGCTAGCCCTGGCGGGACAGCACAGTGCCAGCTCATACCTTTGGGAGTTTTTTTGCGCCGGATGGACGCGCGGACGATGTCTGGACCGTACTTCTGGTCTTGGTGCCGTGTGGACCGCATATCGCTGAACCAGTCTCCCGTCAGAATCTTCAACTCACTGGGGTCCAACACGCTGTGTCTCAGTTTACTGGAGAGGATGGGAGAGGGGAGAGTGAACACTGTCCTGAACGAACAGGAAGGCCAAATAGATAGATCAGCTAGAAAAAGATGAACAAACAAAAGTGCATTCCCCTGGCTTTCCACGCTCAAGCAAAGATTTTAAGAAAAACTTGTTTTCAGTAAATGTAAAACAAATTATCATCATCATCATCAATAATAATAAACACAACAGAGAAAAACATCACCTAATGTAGTACCGGTACCACGTTTAAAATAAAAATGTAAGTTTGCTATAACGTGTTTCTTTCAATACTACACATCTGTCGCTAAAGTGCAACAGCTCAGGTCTATCAACTGCTATCCCTTCACAGCCTTCCCCTTGCGCAATGGTAAGAGCGCCCCCTACCTGATCCTGCCCTCCTCCAGGCTGCGCAGTTCCGAGTCGCGCAGCAGGACCTGCAGGATGGCGTTCTGCTCCTCCTCCGACAGGAAGCTGAGGTCCAGGGGGGGCTCGGGGTCCATGGCAGGGGTGTGAGGCGGCGTGGGGGCCTCTCTAGAGCTCACAGTGGGGTCCAGGCATCGCAGGGCCGGGGGAGAAGGGGGGCCCTCACAATCATTTAGTCCCATGGCAGACCTCCCAGCCCTCACACTGCATCCCCTCCACTGCCCGTCTTCAAACCTGCTCCTCAAACCTTAGCAAAGGAAAGACAGCAGGCTGGATCCAGGGTTTCAAATTCAGTTGTTTTAACGTTTGTTCTTGACATTGTGTTTAATATACTGGACATGTATAAAAGATTCTCAGAGCAGACTGTAGACTATCTCACTTTGCTTTCCAACTTCACACTGCTCAGGACCAGGCAAGCCCATCTAATCACACAACCCTCCTGTGTGAACCAGCGGGCGGGTCTACACCTCTGACATGGACATGAGGGCGGGACTACACCCCTGACATGGACATGAGGGCGGGACTACACCTCTGACATGGACATGAGGGCGGGACTACACCTCTGACATGGACATGAGGGCGGGACTGCACCTCTGACATGGACATGAGGGCGGGACTGCACCTCTGACATGGGCATGAGGGCGGGACTGCACCTCTGACATGGGCATGAGGGCGGGACTACACCTCTGACATGGGCATAAGGAGCGGGACTACACCTCTGACATGGGCATAAGGGGCGGGACTACACCTCTGACATGGGCATGAGGGGGGACTACACCTCTGACATGGGCATGAGGGCGGGACTACACCTCTGACATGGGTATGAGGGCGGGACTACACCGCTGACATGGGCATGAGGGCGGGACTACACCTCTGACATGGGCATAAGGGCGGGACTACACCTCTGACATGGGCATAAGGGCGGGACTACACCTCTGACATGGGCATGAGGGCGGGACTACATATCTGACATGGACATGAGGGCGGGGCACAGTCAGTACAGCACAGGACCACCCTGATTTACATTCAATAGGCTCTCTGAAATAACAAGACACTTAAATACTGTAAGAGACCATTTTATAATTTTAATCCATGTCTTTAGAATTTGTGTCAGGTTCTTATCCCTTATAAAAGTTTCCCCCATGATAAATTTTCAAGGTACTGCCATGCTTTTCCATGGTATGCATTTACCAGTTTGCCATGCCAATGCTTACCCGTGCTTTTACTGTGCTTTATTACTGGTTTAAACTCCTGGTTTTACTAAAGGAATCTTTTCTAAGGGATCCACTGTTTGATCTTTGTTAAGATTTCTTGTTTAGGAGTTCGGAAGCTGCTCTTCTGCTCTAGTTACCCATCATTATATGCTGGCTAGACCAGAGGAAGCCATCATGTGAAGCTACCAGCTGTATAAAGCATGACTCCTGTACCTAGAGAAGAACAGAGACAGTGACTGCATTGTGCTGCACCCCCCAAAATTCACATGCATCGAACACGCTCAGAATTTAAATACAGGACGGCTTGCGGGCAGATAGAACACAACCAACAAGCTCCTTACTACAAATGGGACCAAACCCTCAAACAAATGCAACCTAACCACAACACAGAAGCAGCTGGTGTTATGATGTCTTTTGATATCTCTTCCTGCTGTAGTTCTGACCTAGCCTTTTGTCTGTGTGATTTCCAATTCCCCTTTGCTCGTTCAACTACCGGTATGCCGCCACATCATTTATAAAAGCAAATACAGCTGCAAAGAGGTCTTCAGGAGCATGACCAGCACACAAACGCACCCACATGCTTGCACAGTGTTTTGCATAGTCACATAAATGGAGGAGTTCAGAGAAGTCTTTATAGACATGCTTTCCTGTCTGCAGGTGTGTCCTTCTGTCAACAACAATAGCACAGCCTGCTCCTGCGGAGTTAACCCTTTCCTCTCACTGTGCTGTCGAGTCCCAGTGTAACCCCTTCACTGGGTTTCTATACTGTCCAGGCTTGATGGGAAGTCCTCATTACTTTAATACAGGGCCCTGAAATAGTCTTGCTGAACGGCTCACTCCATCTGTCTCTCGGACTGCCATACCATCTCAGGGTCTCGGCTTGTGCGACTGTGTGGGTCCAAAATAAAGCAATTGAATTTGTGCTGGTTTTGCTTTATTTTAACCATTGCTTTATGTATGTAGAGTAAAGCCAATTATAGAAACAACAAATGATTTACAGAACAACTGGGTGTTGCTTTTCCTGCCCATTTTTCCTCACTCTGACCCTCTACTTACTAACTATCTTGGTATCCCTGAATAAATATCCGTCTATTTAAAACCATGCAAAAAAAATGTATGAACAAGACATCCCACAAGTGGAATGGTACCTCAAAATGTTCTCCTTTTTCAAGGAAAGCAGTACAGCTGCTGGGTAATGCATTGGTAGTAAATGGATCATATTTGGGGTATCACAGCAGTTGCGGGACAGACTGCTCATTAAAATCTTTTGCATAGTTTTAAATAGGAGAACATTTTCTATTCAGGGACACCAAGATATATAGTGAGTAAGAGCCAGAGTAGGAAAACTGCGATAACAGCCTAGCCATTATAAATTCACACAGCACTCCGAGACGTCCCTGAAACAAAATCAAATCTGAATCTAGTTTCTTGTTTTTGTGAAATCAGTCTGTAGAATGTTCCATTATCAACCTGAATGAACACGCCTCTTCCTTGGATCGGTGTGAGGTACATACAGGACTCCACAGTGTTACACAGAGTTGAATCTGTGTGAGGTACATACAGGACTCCACAGTGTTGCACAGAGTTGAATCTGTGTGAGGTACATACAGGACTCCACAGTGTTGCACAGAGTTGAATCTGTGTGAGGTACATACAGGACTCCACAGTGTTACACAGCGTTGAATCTGTGTGAGGTACATACAGGACTCCACAGTGTTACACAGAGTTGAACCTGTGTGAGGTACATACAGGACTCCACAGTGTTACACAGAGTTGAATCTGTGTGAGGTACATACAGGACTCCACAGTGTTACACAGAGTTGAATCTGTGTGAGGTACATACAGGACTCCACAGTGTTACACAGAGTTGAATCTGTGTGAGGTACATACAGGACTCCACAGTGTTACACAGAGTTGAATCTGTGTGAGGTACATACAGGACTCCACAGTGTTACACAGCATTGAATCTGTGTGAGGTACATACAGGACTCCACAGTGTTACACAGAGTTGAATCTGTGTGAGGTACATACAGGACTCCACAGTGTTACACAGCGTTGAATCTGTGTGAGGTACATACAGGACTCCACAGTGTTACACAGAGTTGAATCTGTGTGAGGTACATACAGGACTCCACAGTGTTACACAGCGTTGAATCTGTGTGAAGTACATACAGGACTCCACAGTGTTACACAGAGTTGAATCTGTGTGAGGTACATACAGGACTCCACAGTGTTACACAGAGTTGAATCTGTGTGAGGTACATACAAGACTCCACAGTGTTACACAGCGTTGAATCTGTGTGAGGTACATACAGGACTCCACAGTGTTACACAGAGTTGAATCTGTGTGAGGTACATACAGGACTCCACAGTGTTACACAGAGTTGAATCTGTGTGAGGTACATACAGGACTCCACAGTGTTACACAGAGTTGAATCTGTGTGAGGTACATACAGGACTCCACAGTGTTACACAGAGTTGAATCTGTGTGAGGTACATACAGGACTCCACAGTGTTACACAGCGTTGAATCTGTGTGAGGTACATACAGGACTCCACAGTGTTACACAGAGTTGAATCTGTGTGAGGTACATACAGGACTCCACAGTGTTACACAGAGTTGAATCTGTGTGAGGTACATACAGGACTCCGCAGTGTTGCACAGCTACTAGGCTGAGATCAGCCCATACACTGTGTCTGGGAGGTGCAGCCTCCCCACGCTCTCAACTGCAGGGACTCTCCATCCACCAGATAAACAGAGAACTCTACATATTACCAAGGGGAACCGTTTCAGGAACTTCTGTTTTTTTTGTTAGAAATCATTTCCCTAAAACTCAGCTGAGGTTCTACTTATGTAAAATAGCCATATTTTAAGAGCTGAGTACTGGGGGATACTGGGGACTGCTAGGGACTAGGATGGGAGGGAAGCAGTTTAGTATAGTAGTTAGAGCTCAGGGACTGGGAGGGAAGGCGGCAATGCGGTCCAGCGGTTAGAGCTGAGGGACTGGGAGGGCGGCAGTGTGGTCTAGTGGTTAGAGCTGAGGGACTGGGAGGGAGGCAGTGTGGTCGAGTGGTTAGAGCTGAGGGACTGGGAGGGAGGCAGTGCGGTCGAGTGGTTAGAGCTGAGGGACTGGGAGGGAGGCAGTGTGGTCTAGCGGTTAGATCAGAGGGACTGGGAGGGAAGGAGGCAGTGTGGTCTAGTGGTTAGAGCTGAGGGACTGGGAGGGAGGCAGTGTGGTCTAGCGGTTAGAGCTGAGGGACTGGGAGGGAGGAAGGCAGTGTGGTCTAGCGGTTAGAGCTGAGGGACTGGGAGGGAGGAAGGCTGTGTGGTCTAGTGGTTAGAGCTGAGGGACTGGGAGGGAGGCAGTGTGGTCTAGCTGTTAGAGCTGAGGGACTGGGAGGGAGGAAGGCAGTGTGGTCTAGTGGTTAGAGCTAAGGGACCAGGAGGAAGGAATCTATACTGCAAGCCAGCACTCCTAGATCACTGAAGGAGGCTGGGCTGGTGTTTGAACACAGTGTTGATTCTGGAAAGTGTGTATTGTTGACACACCAGGCTACAGCACAGTTTGTTTTGTTCCACAGTCCAGCACACACCCTCACTGTGACATCACCAGCCTCCTCACCTAGCGACCAGGAATCAAATTACAGAGCACGGAAACCACAGATATCAAGGAGCACTGGTCTGCAGGGGCATGGAGCATCAGGCTCCTTTCAGGTAACCTTTCAAACTCATTGGAGGGAACGCGTTCACACAACAGTACAACACCTCTGCTACCCAACCAGCCCCATGGACACTGGTCTTGTTGTGAGCTCTGCTTTACTTTAGCCACAGAAAATGCACTATGCAGCCCTCAATCTCGTGTGTTTACAGAACAGTGCAGTATTGTATGTTATGTATTTAAAGGTAAAGGGGTTGTTTTATACCTGTTCTTTCACAGTTGCAATTCGGTTATACGAACAATTGCTTGAAAATATCTTCTACTAAATCAGTTCCCAGGTCAAGTTGTCTGAAAGTTGCGCTGGTATATCGTGTGCATCACCCAGCACCCCAGAGCGAGCGAGTGCAGAAACAGTGAGCTGAATCTGCTTTAACAAAGCATGGTAAGCAATTTTCAACATGGGAACAACTCACACACAGGGCTAGACTTTTCACCCACAAGGCAAGACAAGCATTCTGTTACCCACAGAACAGCCTTTGCCACAGAAAGGAAACCACTTAGGCAGCTAGGAAACAGATGCAGCCCTTTCATCATCAGCAAGCTTCTCATCTCACAGCTCCTAGTCATTCTGATGGGCCCCGCCTGGGCTGGCTCCTCTCATAATGAACAAGTGCTGCCAAGGTTTTACCACCTCCGAAACAACTTAACAGCAGGGGTAAACTACGTCTAGAATGCAATGATAAACTCTGATAGAAGTCTCTCTCCATGGGCTCTGTTCAGAAAGGGTTAACTTATAGACTTTTTTCCCCCACAAAGAGTCTGTTTTTGGGAATCAAATCCAGTTTGACATTTACAAAACTGTTCTTTATCACTGTTAATGCAACTAGTCCAGATTAGTTTTCTGTAATATCAAATTAGATTTTATTCATAAAAAAACACATTCCTTTGTGAATAAAGCCCAATGTCTTCAATGGGTCAGTTGCTTTGAGTGAAGGTGTCTTTCTCAGACCAATAAAAACCCACGGAATGTATCTTCCCACATCAATTAAAACTACTGGTTCAAGCAGGACGAGAACCACAAATGCAAGTTTCAAGCAAGAACTATGCAAGCAGGATACAAGGATGATGGGATGACGCACGGAAGCACAGATCACACTTAAGGAATCTGCCAGACCTGAAAAAAAACTGACAGCAAGTTTTGAGCAAGGCATTCGTGAAATCATTCCTTATCCTTGTATTTAGTTGTTGCTTGGAATGGGCCCCTAGACCTCTTATCTTCTACATCTGATCTACAAAATAATTTTAAAAAATAAAGTTTAGATTGAATTGAGCCGTTCCTGAGTCCAATCTTCTTTTTTTATAACAAATTAATAAGTCACGTGTAGGATGTCTCTCGTAAGCAGACAGACACCGCACAGGACACCAGTAAGAGAATCCCAGCGTGAGTGCAGTGCTGTGCAAGACATGCATGGAATCCTTGCTTTTGTCTAAATGCATTACCATGTTTCCTTTCAGCACTGTTCAAAATCAACCAACCTCTGTTAAGGCTTTGTCAAAATAATCCTGCATATAGATGAACATACAACACAATTCTAATTAAAAAAAACTGCAGTTAGGGTTTCAGCAATGTTAAGGTTTCACACGAGAAAGCTTCTGCAATACCACCACTGGTATTTCACACAAACGTGACTCTCACAAAGACGCCGTGCAATGGCTATCTGACATCCAGCTTGTGTGGAGCCCCTCACCAGGAGCAACCCACTGCCTTCCTGTGCTGCAGGTCACAGGACCCCAACTAACCCCACATAGTTTGTGTTTTAAACCATTGGACCTAAATGAGAGACTATGAACAGCACAATACCACAAGAATAGCTCTGATAAAAAATACCAGTGAAAAACAGATTATACAGGAAACGCGAGATCTATGAAGTGATGGTGATACAGGTCAGCTGAGATTAACTGGAATTCATTTAAGTACTTTAATTTACATTGAACAGGCTAGAGTTTATATATTGGGGTACCACTGAATATTGAGTCAGTGTGCAACGCAGGTGACAGTGTTAATACTATCCCTGGTATGCAGATCTCTCATCACAGACTGCATCGTCTTCTGCAGAACATCTTACAGGATGTGAAGTAAAGGCGTGCTAAACCACACTCTGTGCCTCGGTGTGCACTGAAGACAGGCGGGCAGAGACAGACAGACAGGCAGGCAGAGACAGACAGACAGGCAGGCAGAGACAGACAGACAGGCAGGCAGAGATAGACAGACAGACAGGCAGAGACAGACAGACAGACAGACAGACAGGCAGGCAGAGACAGACAGACAGGCAGGCAGAGACAGACAGACAGGCAGGCAGAGACAGACAGACAGGCAGGCAGAGACAGACAGACAGGCAGGCAGACAGGCAGGCTCATTTTTCTGTATGGTTTGAAGTCTTATTATTTCACACCTGTTTTTCTCCCCAGTTTGTCCCATCACACTCCCTCACTGTAGTAATGTCCACACAGCTCAGGAAAACTGAACAGTCCCAGCACCAGGTTTCATTCGCAAGCATGGCATTACTGTGGACATATTAAATGCTATTTAACACTGGATCATAAAATACCCAAAACCAACAGCTTTCAGCTCTGGGAGCATTAGTTCTGATCACTGTATTATCATGCTGAGAATGTTTTGGTTCTTCTGTATTTTTTGTGCTAATATTTCAAATAGAACACTACAGACAGACTGGTGCATGCTGGGACCACTGGAGTGAGTCTGAACTCCAACACAGGAAGTGATTATGCACCAGGAACCGGGGTGCAAATCTGGTGCTACAGTGCTTGATTCTAGCACCACAGTACCTCATATTTTTTTTCTCAGCAACCATAGATAGATGCTGATAGTTTCTCACAGGTGTCTGCAGCTATATGCACGGTACACACTGTGCCTACCATTGGTTTGGAAATTTCTGCTTCACAAGTGTGGACTTGCATGTAATGTTGTGCGATCGGTTGACATATAGAATTGTACTGTTTACTTAGTGGTAGTAATGAACAAACGGAAGCAGATACATTTGGTTGAAGCTTTAAAAAGAGCAAAAATCTCTCTTCTGATGATTCAGAAAGAATGTCAGAGGGGACAAAAACAGTCAAAGCACCGAACCGTGTTTCTGGCACTAATGATAGTGGAGTTTTAAGCGCCAAAAATACATTGGCGGTATTGAATGTTAGTCCTGCATGATCTGAATTCTGCTCCTCCTCCTGGATTGAACACATTTTAATTTGATCAGTGTCTTTCTTATATTAAAAATAATTATACATTTCCCTAATCATTAACACAATTTCCAAGTCGTATTATTATTATTATTATTATTATTATTATTATTATTATTATTATTATTTATTTTTACACACGCTTAGGGGGTGAGTAATGATTTCATTAGTTGTAGTGATTGTGAGAGTCATGATTAGAAATGGAACCAGCATTAAATATTAGTAAGCTAGTTTTTTCCCCTAGTTTAAGTCTGTATTTCACATAGGTTAATTTGTAGCTTTTATTGTTGTTGTGGACTATTTGGCTGCTGTCAGTGTGGGAAGAACACAAATGCAGCTCTCTGATTGGCTGAAACACTTTCCAGCATGGTGTTGCAGAGTCGTTATCAGCATGAGAAGGGATGTTGGTGTGGTTCAGTTTTGCGTAAGTATTTCTGGCGATGCTCCTGCACACTATCCACCCACACTCATCCACAAAACACTCAAAACAAAGAGGGGGGGGGGGGTGATTAGGGGGTGATTTGATCATTTAGCAACAGCAGGCTCTCTGGTGCTAAGCTTTCAGAACAGTTTAGCACCAATTTTCAAAACGATTTGCACCCGAGGAAGCAGCAACACCTCTTCATCGATAGTACTGTCTTTGATATACCTGCACAGTCCAGACTGAAGGATTGCAGTTCCAGACCCCTCTGCAGTGCTGACAGGATACACATTAACTTACCTCAGCAGGTTACAATCCCAGTTGTTTTTTATAGTTCCATTTTTACATCGTGGGTCCTCAATCGGCTGGAGAATACGATGCACTTTGTGCATGAGCACTGCAGTGTCTCCAGATCATGCTCCTCTGCAGCAGCAGTGCTGATGCGCTGGATGATACGAGTGCCCCCGTGTTGTGAGAAAACCAGCCCTGTTACATCTCATACACCATGCAATGCACAGGCATGAAATACTCTTTCAGATGGCGAGCCATCCTCAGTAAAAGTGGGGAAACGTCATCCCCAGATGAACCAGGATATGCAAATAAAAAACCCCAAACAAACGAGATTATGTTGAGAAATAGATCACTGCAATTCAGACAGCACGGGATACAGTTTCCTGTTACGCGAGTTCCAGCATGGTCCGGATCATTCTAATATCACGACTCGCACAGGATTATGGGAGCAGTAGGGTCTCCCGAGTGGCGCATCCAGTAAAGGCGCTCCGCGTGGAGTGCAGGATGTGCCCTATAGCCTGGAGGTCACCGGTTTGAGTCCAGGCTATTCCACTGCCGACCGTGGACAGGAGCTCCCAGGTGGCAGAGCACAATTGGCTGAGCACCGCCCGGGCAGGGGGGTGGGGGCTAAGGTCGGCCAGGGTGTCCTCGGCTCACCGCGCATCGGCTGGGTTGAAATAAAAATAATTGGGCATTTCAAATTGGGGAGAAAAATCAGAAAAATAATTGGCGATTCCAAATTTAAAAAGAAAAAAACAAAGAAAAGGATTATGGGAGCAGCACTGGGACCATGGGAAGGGCATTTGTCCAGGTGTTTGCTAAAGGGGGCAGGGAACAGGAAACAGTAGGTATGAATCGACTCTGGCTCACGTCCCAATTCCCAACTGTAAACACTGACCCGCCCTTGCAGTGCCTTCATCAGCAAGTATCATTGCAATGCGTTTTACTGTAGGATGTTGTAGTTCTGGATGGGTTACTCATTAATCTACTCATTTTAGGCATGGTCTGTGAAGATCTAAACAACAACACCACCACAATGCCATCGGGTATCAGGCAGTAGATGCCACTCTTATGCCTCGGCATCAACTGCGAATCAACCCTAAAATCAATCTGCCAGCTTCTTCATTGTGCCTTGCTGTATTGAAAGCTCAGTTTGCATCTATAGACAGCGAATACTAAACAAATACGCAATTGGTCAAAATTGATTTTATTATCCACCCTAACCAGCCAATCGATACTTTGCAACTCCAAAAGCACAGCTTTCTAACTAATGGAACAAATTCTATTTTGATTTTCAAACCTGTCAAGTTGTTCATGTGTTTTGACCTATTCGTGGCCATGTTGTACCGAGTTCATTCTGTCAGCTTGCATCGCTGGTGTAATATTAAAACCACTTTTGGTGACATATTTGAAACAAATAACGATTATTGATACTAAACATCAATACACAAAAGTCAAATATGAGAATAATGAGTCATTTAAAATCAAATTTTTGAAACTAACCCAGGGATGGAAATAAGACTCCCACACCAGTTTGATCCATTCCTGGTTTTACTATGAGTTTAATTATAGACACACCTGAGCTTGTTACCTATACAGCTGTGGATAAAAGTTTTGCATCACCTATAATTTTAGGACTGAGACAATTAAAAAATATATATATATATGAACATAACTTAGATATTTTATTCAACATCATGTAATCAAAGAAACTAGTATGATATTGCAAAAGTCAACCGGAAGCCATAATAGTAGTACAGTATTTCATGTTAGATTTCGAAATGTCACATTTTTCAATTTGTCATTATAAGGAAAACTACAAAGCGGTGTGTAATTCAGTATGTTAACGTAACATTATTCAGCAGGTTTCATTCAACTTTATGAACCAAAATGAGTTCATTCTATAGGGTGATGCAAAACATTTGGCCACAGCTGTACACTGAGGCTAATCAGACTCCTAATACAAACTGGAACGGGTGAAACTGCTATGCAATAGGAATCCTATTTCCATCCATGTAACCTGCAGATTAATAAGGGTGTCCTTTCATCAAAGCGAAGGCTCTTTTAACCCTGTGCCAGTATCTCTAGCATGAACAGCCTAAAACAAAGCATGGAGTTTGAAAATGCAAACGTGCGATCCAACGGGACTGTGACATTCAATTACGAAACATTCAAAAGCAAAACTAATGGAGCCGGAAGGCTGTTACTGGGATACAGCTCCCAGTGAGTGGTTTATAAAGCAGTAAATATAGGTGTCAGCCTTTGTGTTTATAAAGCAGCGAATGTACAGTGTATGGCAGTTTATTTCCATTCAATATTTAAATACTGTATTGTGTTGCATGTAGTAATGCAGTCTCCTACACAACAGGATCTCTGTAATCTCTAGAAAGAAATTACAACTGAACCCACTATTGCAGGACCCAGCAAAGCGAATGGAATATTCATCTTGCAAACACTGCAGGGCTTCTGGAACACTATTCCAGTAACTTATCATGGAAATAGCTGTCAATCTGCTAAGAATAGCGCTGGCTTTTTCCCCTGCTCCCGGATTGATCTCCTTCCAGTGACGTGTGTGCCTGTTTTGAAACAGTGAAGGACTAACCTGTTTATGACTTTCTTTCAAATAAAAATGGACAGCTTGTTGTATTCTTTATGCATTTCTCACAGGCTTCCAAAGATCTCGTTTCAATGTGTTTTCATGTGAAAATCACCATCCTAGTGGAGGCTACCTTGTGCTCCAGTGATATTTAGACAGTGAATATTCCACTTTATTAGCACAAATGCTTCCAGCAGATTAAAGGGATCTGGTGGAATTGCTGTTGGGGAATGTAAACAAACTGGTATGTCAAGAAGACCTGCTCAGTAACAATAATTTACTCCTTCAATAACCCAATCATACATTTGAATATGAAAAGTCAAGCAGACCGGTCTCTCTGGCTATCTGTTTTAAAATGTTTGTCTACCTGACTTACGGGTTTATTTGAACCTATAGCCCTGCCAGGGAACACTGTTTAGAGCATTCTACAGCACTGGAGAATCACCCTGGATCCAAGCACCTATCTGTGGTTAGGCCTGGGATTACAGGACTGATTCAACCCAGCTAGACTCCAGTATGTCCAATACACAGCCTGATTCAATCAAATATAGAATCGCAAAATAAGCAAAGAAAACTGGAATCCAATGGCAATATCTCAGGGCTTGGAACTCGTCCTGAAGGCAGTCCTGTCCTTATTAAAGCTTACCACTGTAGGTTTGCATTTCCCACAGCTTACCCTGGTTTGCCATGTTTATTAATATGCTTTACAATGCTTCCCTGTGTTCAAACATGCTTTCACTGTGCTTTATTACACTTTGTTAAGCTTTTACTATGGGAAGCTTTTATAAGGGTTGGATTCAGAAATACCTTCAATTATTATTTAAATGATCAGGAGACGGGAGTTTGGGGTTAAATAAACTGTTTCTCCTATTAATGAAGTTTAGAGACTCTGGTGACACATATTCATGCTGTGATAAGTTTATTCTGAGCAGATTTACCAGGGACTGGTCGCTCAAACTCCTGGCCCCTACCTACTCATTTCAATATTATAACCTGAGCAGGGGAGTTCTGAAACCCAGGACTGGGTGCAGCAGGGCTGGTGCGAGTTTCAAGGCCTGTACTTTAGTGGAAAATAAAAGCTGGCAGCGAGACTGAGTACAGGGTGTGGGGAAGCTCTTTACTTCAGCCACTCAAGATCCATGCTGTACCTGCTGAATACAAAGAGCACATGGAAGGAAATAAGACTCCCACTGCAAAGGAGTTTCACCCATTCCACGTGTTAACACAAGCTTGATTAGCCACAGTGTAGAGGTAACAAGCTCAGGAGTGTCTTATTACATTGATAGTGAAACCAGGAACGGATGACACTGATGAAATGGGAGTCTTGCATCCCTGGAGCGTCACACTCTGAGAACACTACTGTTTATAACAATGTAACACAGAGAGAACACTACTGTATATAACACTTGAGAGAACACCTCTGTATATAACACAGGGAGAACACTACTGTATATAACAATGTAACACTGAGAGAATACTACTGTATATAACAATGTAACACAGAGAACACTACTGTATATAACAATGTAACACAGAGAACACTACTGTATATAACAATGTAACACTGAGAACACTACTGTTTATAACAATGTAACACAGAGAACACTACTATATATAACAATGTAACACTGAGAGAACACTACTGTTTATAACAACACTGAGCACTGCATGTTTGATCTGATGTTGTAAGCAACGTCTGACAGCAGGAAATGAAGGGGCTGTTTCAGACCGCAACACTCTGCTGATAAAACAACACCGCAGCTCACCGTGAAAAACAGGAACACAGTGACACTCACTCTCACAGGTCACAGTTAGCATGCCACACCTGACTGAGCGACTCCTCGGAGGTCAAACGGTGCTTCAAAAACAAAGTGTTTCACTCCCCATTGCCACGGCTGTAAAGTCAACATGAAAGCTATCCGTGTAACAGTGACGTACAGAAATAGCACGTACATAATGACACAGAATAGGAAATGGCAGTTAACAGTTTCATGAAAGCTATATTATTATTGAATCGTATTTTGTCACACTTGTACCAAAGTCATTGTATTTATCTTGCTCTTAATTGTATTATTACTTGTACTGTGATACTTGAAATGTATTTGCTTACGATTGTAAGTCGCCCTGGATAAGGGTGTCTGCTAAGAAATAAATAATAATAATAATAATAATAATAATAATAATAATAATAATAATAATAATAATAATAATAATAATGAAAATTGGGTAAGTGGCAAATGAGGTGTTGGTATCATGGTAGAGTTTATTAAAATGCTTGATTTAAGGTATGTGGAATAACTTCTTGTGTTCCCAGGACACATGTAAGCGTGACATATGGATGGACTTATATGCAGACAGACAGACAGACAGACAGACAACTCCATGTATCCCCACTCTGATGTGCTAAATGCAGTTAACACCACGTTTCATCACAACTGGACAAGCGTTTTTCCAGAGTAAAGTGTGACACACATACTGGTATGCACTACAGATGCACGCACAAGCCTGGTTTAACAAAATATTATTAGTAGTTTTTTATTTAGCAGACGCCTTTATCCAAGGCAACTTACAGAGACTAGGGTGTGTGAACTATGCATCAGCTGCAGAGTCACTTACAATTACGTCTCACCCGAAAGCTGGAGCACAAGGAGGTTAAGTGACTTGCTCAGGGTCACACAATGAGTCAGTGGCTGAGGTGGGATGTGAACCGGGGACCTCCTGGTTACAAACCCCTTTCTTTAACCACTGGACCACACAGCCTCCCTATATAGAACAGAACAAACAGGCCCCACACCCTCCCAAACTGGGATGATCAAAACAGATGTATTTTGTTTCGGGACAGTGTTATCCTGTGATCAAAAAACAAAGGAAGCCACGCAATGTCACTGAAACAGAAAGGATGTTTTTAATCTTGTTTTAAAAGCAGCTGGTGCAACCTGGTATCCTGTGTTCTGAGTGGCGTCTAGGAATATATGGTATTAAAAGATCATTTAAATACGATGGGGCAAGGCCATTTAATGCCTTTCAAGTTAAAAGCAACACCTTAAAATCTATCCTGAATGGGACTGGAAGCCAGTGCAGAGATCCCAGCACAGCAGTAATGTGATCTCGTCTCTTAGTCCCAGTTCAAATTCTAGCTGCAGCATTTTGTATAAGTTGCAGTTGAGATATAACATGGCTATGAGTACCAGAGAAAAGAGCATAACCAATTCTAGAAGATACAAAAGCATGCATCAGTCTCTTAGTATCTGAGTGGGAAAGCATACTTCTCAATTTGGTGATATTTCTTAGATGATAAAAATACATTTTAGTAATATTCCTGATGTGTGTCTCAAAAGAAAGATTTGGGTTGAAGATCACACCCAGATTTCTCATTTCGTCTGCAAGTTCATAAGAGAAGCCACCAATGAGTAAATCAGGCATATTACTTTGTTGCTTCTGAGATCCCAGAATCTGCTTCTGTTGTATCTGAGTTTAGCATTAAAAAGTTTTCAAACGTCCATTTTAGCAAGACAGGTACTCAAAATATTTAACAAATTGCAACTTGTTTGAGATAGGTTGTGATAGAGAAGGTGTGCCCGTGTCAGAGGAGAACAACACATCATTAACCACTCTAATAAGAATCGAAGGTGTGCCCGTGTCAGAGGAGAACAACACATCATTAACCACTCTAATAAGAATCGAAGGTGTGCCCGTGTCAGAGGAGAACACATCATTAACCACTCTAATAAGAACCGAAGGTGAGCCCGTGTCAGAACAACACCTCATTAACTACTCTAATAAGAACCGAAGGTGTGCCCGTGTCAGAACAACACATCATTAACCTCTCTAATAAGAATCGAAGGTGTACCCGTGTCAGAGGAGAGCAACACATCATTAACCACTCTAATAAGAACCGAAGGTGTGCCCGTGTCAGAGGAGAACACATCATTAACCACTCTAATAAGAATCGAAGGTGTGCCCGTGTCAGAGGAGAACAACACATCATTAACCATTCTAATAAGAATCGAAGGTGTGCCCGTGTCAGAGGAGAACAACACATCATTAACCACTCTAATAAGAACCGAAGGTGTGCCCGTGTCAGAGGAGAACAACACATCATTAACCACTCTAATAAGAATCGAAGGTGTGCCCGTGTCAGAGGAGAACAACACATCATTAACCACTCTAATAAGAACCGAAGGTGTGCCCGTGTCAGAGGAGAACAACACATCATTAACCACTCTAATAAGAATCGAAGGTGTGCCCGTGTCAGAACAACACATCATTAACCACTCTAATAAGAACCGAAGGTGTGCCCGTGTCAGAGGAGAACAACACATCATTAACCACTCTAATAAGAATCGAAGGTGTGCCCGTGTCAGAACAACACATCATTAACCACTCTAATAAGAATCGAAGGTGTGCCCGTGTCAGAGGAGAACAACACATCATTAACCATTCTAATAAGAATCGAAGGTGTGCCCGTGTCAGAGGAGAACAACACATCATTAACCACTCTAATCAGAACCGAAGGTGTGCCCGTGTCAGAGGAGAACAACACATCATTAACCACTCTAATAAGAATCGAAGGTGTGCCCGTGTCAGAACAACACATCATTAACCACTCTAATAAGAACCGAAGGTGTGCCCGTGTCAGAGGAGAACAACACATCATTAACCACTCTAATAAGAATCGAAGGTGTGCCCGTGTCAGAACAACACATCATTAACCACTCTAATAAGAACCGAAGGTGTGCCCGTGTCAGAGGAGAACAACACATCATTAACCACTCTAATAAGAATCGAAGGTGTGCCCGTGTCAGAACAACACATCATTAACCACTCTAATAAGAACCGAAGGTGTGCCCGTGTCAGAGGAGAACAACACATCATTAACCACTCTAATAAGAATCGAAGGTGTGCCCGTGTCAGAGGAGAACAACACATCATTAACCACTCTAATAAGAACCGAAGGTGTGCCCGTGTCAGAGGAGAACAACACATCATTAACCACTCTAATAAGAACCGAAGGTGTGCCCGTGTCAGAGGAGAACAACACATCATTAACCACTCTAATAAGAACCGAAGGTGTGCCCGTGTCAGAGGAGAACAACACATCATTAACCACTCTAATAAGTGCTGTCTCAGTGCTATGAGAAGGCTGAAACCCAGAATGAAATTTCTCATCTATGTTATGAACTACAAGAAACAGTACTTTCAACCCTAACTATTGCCCCTTAAACTTGCAGTAAAAGCTGGAACAGCTCAAACTCCTACACAACGGTTCCTAAAACATGTTCTGTGTATAATGCTAACCCCTGCTGGGGAGATGAGATGAGCTATTAACTATACCACTGAACCTGCTCTGACCCCTGGGATCATTTCACACACAGCCCCAGATCTTACACCAGTTAAACATTCCCCAAGACCCTGCCAGAACTTCTCCAAGACAGCCTGCATTCTTTCACAGGGCTACCTGGCCCAGCATTTGCTTTTAGTTTGTTTCTGGAAATGGGATGAATAAACTACTTTAGGTATCAATATCTCTGTCAATATATAAAACAGACAAATGGTTTTAAGAAGTCGGGATCCGAGACTCCTAAAAACAGAAACAGAAAATCTCCTTCCACCTACTGGATTTAAAAAGGTTCCCAATAACTGGAATGAAGGGTTTGTTTTTGCTATTTATTTCTGATTATCTACTGCGAGTGTTAATTAAATCAGCAGGAACATTGCACACAGGAAATCTTTAAATTGAGTGAACCGGCAGTTGCATGTTAATTTATAAATGCTACACAAAACGTTATAGATAAGTACCAGATTACAATAGTACGGTATTATAGAGCACGTTATAACCTGCAACAACCCTTTCAAATAATATCTAAACGCTTTGTTAATACTTGCTTTGCTGGGACACGTTTTTCAGTGAGGGGTAGCAGGATCCCAGAACCCCACTAGAGCACCACACACGCACACGCACACACCACTCTCCCGAATACAAAAACGTCCTTCAGGGAAACAGAACTTCAAGAAATACAAGGTGATCTACGATCCATGTAATACTTGCTTTGCTGGGACACGTTTTTCAGTGAGGGGTAGCAGGATCCCAGAACCCCACTAGAGCACCACACACGCACACGCACACGCACACACAACTCTCCCGAATACAAAAACGTCCTTCAGGGAAACAGAACTTCAAGAAATACAAGGTGATCTACAATCCATGGCTGTCACGCTTTTTTTTCACTTTACAGTATGCTGCAACGACAGCATGCATGTTATTGCACAGAAAGTTACTTACACAACACCAACAGTGGTTTCCAAATACGGTCATTTAGACAAACGTCCGTTGTTTGCATGCTGCATTTCCTGATCGTACAGGGACATACAGAGTTGTATTACCTCCCCTTTATTAGACAGGCGTGCGATTATAATGCACTGGTTTTCCAAAACAGGCACAAACTATAATCTAGAGGAGTTTGGCTACTGCACTCGCTTTTAAAGGCTATACAGCAGGTGTGTCTATAAAGGTTACGACGTTTGCCCCTGCTGCTGGTGGTGGCATTCACAATGCAAAAGTTGAAAACTGCTGGTCGTGGTAGTGCGGCACAGCAGGGTATTTATGCCCTCCTACCTCTCGTCTGTGTCGGTCTCACTAACGTGCCCTTCTTGGATGGGAAGTCCGGTGGCAGGTAAGCCGCGTCCCAGGTACGACGGCAGGCAGCGCTCTACGAAACTAAGCCGTCCGTGTGAGTGCGCGCGTGAATGTGAGAGACACAGACAGTACCTCCGCACGGAGCCGCCCACCTGCACTCTGTGTGCTGCCAGTAAAACACGAAGCGGAGCTCGGAGGATATACGGGTGGATTTTAAAAGCCTTTTACTCTACTTTGTTCTTTTCAAAAGGAGAAAAGTTACAAAACTGTAAACAAACAAAGCACGTATTTAATGCAAGACATTTTAAGAAAGCTAGGTTGCTTATTTCTCATTTCAGTGTGATAAACTGTTAACCTTTTTGAGTCCAGTACTTTATTGCGAGGTGGAATATTCCATGCAATGCTCTTAATGGCTGAAAAGACTGCAGTGGGTAGGGTTAACCCTTTTGACAAGAATTATTTCTCAACGTTTCTTTTACTATTTCTAATTTTATACTGGAATGAATCATTAATTATCCGTTTCAGGTTGATAAATATTATGCTGGTTGTTTTTAGTTTTACCCTGCCCCTATGGAGAGTTGGTAAAAGATTAAAACCTCTTTAGAATTCCTATATTCATCCAAAAGGTAACATTCATAATACTACTATAGCATTGACAACCCATTCAAATCTTGTGTCTTGATCTAACCTGTGCTCAGCGTTCGTTGCTGACACTGCAGTGCTGCGCTGTAGGAATAAAAAACGTGATCGTTTAGTGTCCTTGGAAAGCATATTGAAATCCCGGGACGCATTCCTCAAAACCGGACGATCCAGGTAAAACAGGGACAGGTGGCAACCCTACATGAGACACTTGGGTGGAACCACAGTAAACAGCACTAGGCATGTGTGAACAGAATATTACGGAATGAAAAACGGTGTTCTTAAGAACCTGACCTTTCAAAGCGGTTCTACAAACAGGTTACTGTCTAAATATTGACAAACTGGGATACAGACTCACAAACCGCAATCCTAGCTGAAATTATAAAACATTATAGGCAGGATTCATCAACAAATGTCTTTAAAAAAAAAAAAAATTAAAAAAAAAACATTTTTAAGGAGCTTTCATTTCAGGTTTCCAACGAGACAGGTGTGGCGGACAGGAACACACGCAGTGTTGATGGCCTGTCTGGAACCCTGGTGCACCAGCACTGGTGTATGCTGGTCACAGCTGGAGCTCTGCTGGTTTTTAGATGGTCGTTCTGGTTCAGGAGACTGGTTCAGCTGGTCCAAGAAAAACAGTTTTATTAAAGATCTCACCAAAGTCATCTGTTTGTTGTCAACACTGCTAAACAAATCGATTTGCTGTAAACTGTGTGGGATTTTTTTCTACCCGCTGGTGCCCAGTAAGAGGACAGTAACTATAGTTTCCAATTCCACCTTGGCAGTCTACGAGTGAACCTGAAAGCAAACTTCATGATGCTTTTCAGCATGGGGCGTTGTTTATGAATCACCCTGATTAGCCAGCATTTCAACAGCAGGTTGCAGCAATCCTGAGTAGAACACATGAACACTGGTCCCAGCAGTAGGCTAGTGCTCTGACCTCTGTCTGCATGTCAGCATCCTCCCCACCTGGGAGTCTGATCTCAGCCGCTCAGCATGGTTGGGCTGGGTCAGTACTTGGAGGGGGGGGCACTGTCAGGGGCTGCAGAGACAGAAGTTAACAAATGCCCCAGTATGGCTGAAACGTTTGTCTGCTAGGCTTTGATCATACTATAACCTGATAAGCCACAGCTGGATTTAAAGCATTTTACAGCACAAGCTTTTCAGCCAGCTGTGGCTTATTACAACCTGACAAAGAACAGTTTATTGCTTGTGCTGCTATTAAGCTCTGCTTTGCACAGGTCATATCCAGCTGCGTGTATTCTCTGCCTGAGCCACGGGGTGCTGTTCAGACTCAAGGAGACTCGATTCTGTTTCTAGGACTCCTTTGTGCCTCCCTGTCCTTAGCACGCTGTTTCAATGCATGCTATCTGCACATTGAACCTTGATAAAGCTGGGATATGCTTCATCACCTGTACTGAAGATCTGTGAGTCACTGCAGGCCTTGAGCTGGCTTAAACACAAAGGGACGTGCACTGTGCAGAGCCGAACAGACCTGCCATAGCACTGTCAACAAGTTAGAGCACTGTACAGAGTGGAACGCACCTGCCACAGCTCTGTCAACAAGTTAGAGCACTGTACAGAGTGGAACGCACCTGCCACAGCACTGTCAACAAGGTGGAGAGCAATCATGGGTAGATTCTATGTGGCTGTGAGTCTGCAAGGTGTTACAATTCGTCTGGAGGGATATACAGTAAGACCTGGCCTCTATGATCACCCCTATTCCTCCAAGCATGTTCTGTGTTTCCACATCAGTGATGCAGTCCTGACTGTGGAAGCACCTGCCAATCAAGCGCTGAATTTTAGCCCTCCTCCAGATTGCGTCAGATCTGTCCCAATTGAAACTGACCGCAGGGACATGCAGCTCTTATATCTCACAGAACACACGTCAGGGATTCTCTTTGCAAATCAAGCATTCATTTGTGGAACCGCATATTCTCGTAAAAGTGTGTGCTGCCTATTGCAGATGATTTGTGTGTGTGCATGGGGGTTTAGATTGAGAATAATCCATAGCTATCAATCACGCGGCTCCTAAACCCGCTCTCAGTAAATCAGATGTATTACAGCCTGAATTCAATCTGTACCTCTTATATATCTGCTTCAATAGATCCAGAGAACCATGGAGGGAAACGATTGACCTGAATTTCAGAACATTGGCCCCCTGCTGGCTGGAAGGGGATCATTTTATAAACACACTTTGATTCATCTTTCATGCTGTAACACAGCACTGGGTTGCATCAGCTTCATGATATGCAAGCTGGGTGAAAAAATCCAACTGCATTCAGCACACACTGACAGTCATACCAGGATGAGCTTAAAATAAAAGAGCAGACACCAGCCTGCATGCTCCATGAGAGCACAGAGCCCGATACAGGATAAACATGTGGTGGAGACTCTCCCTATCTGAAACACAGGGAGGAGGTGAACTTACAGTGCAGGATGGGCTTCAGCCAAGGCAACGCGAGAATAGAGTCCGGAAAACAGAAAGATCAACCCAGATTGTGAAAGTGTATTAACCTGTGTAAAGAATGCCCCTTTAAATCACAACTGGCTATAGAGAGACTGTCTCCATATTGTGATACTATCAATTGTCTATGCTAAAGATGGTCATTAGAAACTGGACAAGCAGTTCTCTAGCTGTATATGAAACTCTAAGTGTGACCTCCGTAAGTAAGCCTGACTCGGCTTTAGCCCCTGGATACCATCCTCAGCTAACATCAACACAGATGATTATCACAGAGGCGTACACACACAGTGCAGTAATTAGGAATAATATTTTAAACACAAAACAAGAGTCAGATTTTTTTAATTAATGTTTTACTTTAAAAAAGAATTTGCAAATCCCCACTTGGATAACAAAAATAGAATAAAAAAATATACAAAACAGCCATTTGACCAAACTGGCCAAACACCGCACATGATCCCACTGCGATGATCAGATTCATCCCATTCGTTACCCTTTGGGTATGTTACGAGGAGTCCTATCAGTAAGAACGGCATGGCAGGCTTGCAGAGGCGACTCCCTCAGTGTTGAGGGTCCTGGGGTGGGCTGCAGGGGACTCCTTTCTCAGTCGCGGGGGTCCTGACACTCCTGGCAGTCCTGCATGTCCTCGGAGTAGTTCTCAATCTGGATGGTGGTCGTGTGGAAGTCAAACTTGCTCTGCAGCACCTCATTGGCCTCCTTCAGCACTGCCTGCCCGTCCACGCCCTCCTCTGAAAACAAGACCGAGAGAGAGAGGGGGGGGTGAGCCCCATAATACACAGAGAGAGGGGGGTGAGCCCCATAATACAGAGAGGGGGTGAGCCCCATAATACACAGAGAGAGGGGTGAGCCCCATAATACACAGAGAGGGGGTGAGCCCCATAATACACAGAGAGAGAGGGGGGGTGAGCCACATAATACACAGAGAGTGGGGGGTGAGCCCCATAATACAGAGAGAGAGAGAGAGAGAGAGAGAGAGAGAGAGAGAGAGGGGGGTGAGCCCCATAATACACAGAGAGAGGGGGGGGGTGAGCCCCATAATACACAGAGAGAGGGGGGTGAGCCCCATAATACACAGAGAGAGGGGTGAGCCCCATAATACACAGAGAGAGGGGTGAGCCCCATAATACACAGAGAGAGGGGGGTGAGCCCCATAATACACAGAGAGAGGGGGGGGGTGAGCCCCATAATACACAGAGAGAGGGGGGTGAGCCCCATAATACACAGAGAGAGGGGGGGTGAGCCCCATAATACACAGAGAGAGGGGGTGAGCCCATAATACACAGAGAGAGGGGGGTGAGCCACATAATACACAGAGAGTGGGGGGTGAGCCCATAATACAGAGAGAGAGAGAGAGAGAGAGAGAGAGAGAGGGGGGGATGAGCCCCATAATACACAGAGAGAGGGGGGTGAGCCCCATAATACACAGAGAGAGGGGGGGGTGAGCCCCATAATACAGAGAGAGAGGGGGGTGAGCCCCATAATACACAGAGAGAGGGGGGTGAGCCCCATAATACACAGAGAGAGGGGGTGAGACCCATAATACACAGAGAGAGGGGGGGTGAGACCCATAATACACAGAGAGAGGGGGTGAGACCCATAATACACAGAGAGAGGGGGTGAGCCCCATAATACAGAGAGAGAGGGGGTGAGCCCCATAATACACAGAGAGAGGGGGGTGAGCCCCATAATATACAGAGG
Organism: Acipenser oxyrinchus oxyrinchus; assembly: GCA_030684275.1. Lineage (NCBI taxonomy): Eukaryota > Metazoa > Chordata > Actinopteri > Acipenseriformes > Acipenseridae > Acipenser > Acipenser oxyrinchus. The sequence goes on from CM060289.1 coordinate 7,675,228, forward strand.
GGGGGAGTGAGCCCCATAATACAGAGAGAGAGAGAGAGAGAGAGAGAGAGAGTGAGAGAGAGAGAGAGAGGGCTGAGCTTCTATCCTGGTTTACAGCTGGTGTGTGTGCGCAATGGGCACAAGTCGAGTGGAAGTGGAAGCAGACTCACTGATGGCGATGTGCACAGACAGCACGGCCTGGTTGATGGTCAGAGCCCAGATGTGCAGGCTGTGCAGGGCTCTCACCCCCCGGAGACACAGCAGAGTCTCCTTCACATCGCTGAACTGCATCCCCTTCGGAGTCCCTGGAGAGAGAGGCAGGGAGACAAGCCTGTCAGAGACACTCCACATCCTGTCGAGACTGCAACGCGGACAGGTCCTGCACACTCCGTGTGCACGTGTGAAAATGATAAGGCTGCAAACAGACATAGACAGCCTCTGTACTCCAATAACCTGTGCTAATGAACGTCCTTAGCAAATCGCATCACATTTGAGCAGGTGTGCAGGCTCCATATACACCTAGATTCTAACATGACCAATGACCAGTGCTAAAGAATGTCCGTACCAAGTTCCATCACAATTGGACAAGCGTTTCTCTAACAGTGACCCTAGTTCGCACAGGGGCACGGGTGGCCCTCAAACACCCTCGGGGACCACTAGCCCCACTTACGACACAGCTTGGCTATGGGAAGCTGGATTCTTGGATTTTCAAAATACATTCACTGTTTCAGATAAGATGTATAATCATCACAATGCTCTTGATAAACAGTTGTTCTGACCTTATTTGCCCATTTTTTTCTTTTAAACAAATGAAGCCTTAATTAAGCTTCCCTGTGGGGTGGGCTTATATATCAGGGCCCAGGTTGTGCACCCCTGGAGGAAGACACTGTATATTGCTTATTGCATAGCAGTATCACCCATTCCAGGTCTTACTACAAGCTTGATTAGCCACAGTGTACTGGCAACAAGCTCAGGTGTGTCTTAGTAAAAACTCTTATTAAAACCAGGAATGAATCAAACTGCTATGCAATGGGAGTCTTATTTCCATCCCTGCCTCCTGAAGCACAGATTCTGGGGAGACTCTGAGCCCCTGTGCTGGAGCCCTGTCTCTGGGGGAGACTCTGAGCCCCTGTGCTGGAGCCCTGTCTCTGGGAAGACTCTGAGCCCCTGTGCTGGAGCCCTGTCTCTGGGGAGACTCTGAGCTCCTGTGCTGGAGCCCTGTCTCTGGGGAGACTCTGAGCTCCTGTGCTGGAGCCCTGTCTCTGGGGGAGACTATGAGCCCCTGTGCTGGAACCCTGTCTCTGGGGGAGACTCTGAGCTCCTGTGCTGGAGCCCTGTCTCTGGGGAGACTCTGAGCCCCTGTGCTGGAGCCCTGTCTCTGGGAAGACTCTGAGCTCCTGTGCTGGAGCCCTGTCTCTGGGGAGACTCTGAGCTCCTGTGCTGGAGCCCTGTCTCTGGGGAGACTCTGAGCTCCTGTGCTGGAGCCCTGTCTCTGGGGGAGACTCTGAGCCCCTGTGCTGGAACCCTGTCTCTGGGGAGACTCTGAGCCCCTGTGCTGGAGCCCTGTCTCTGGGGAGACTCTGAGCCCCTGTGCTGGAGCCCTGTCTCTGGGGAGACTCTGAGCCCCTGTGCTGGAGCCCTGTCTCTGGGGAGACTCTGAGCCCCTGTGCTGGAGCCCTGTCTCTGGGGAGACTCTGAGCCCCTGTGCTGGAGCCCTGTCTCTGGGGAGACTCTGAGCCCCTGTGCTGGAGCCCTGTCTCTGGGGAGACTCTGAGCCCCTGTGCTGGAGCCCTGTCTCTGGGGAGACTCTGAGCCCCTGTGCTGGAGCCCTGTCTCTGGGGAGACTCTGAGCCCCTGTGCTGGAGCCCTGTCTCAGAGGAGACCCACCCTCCATGAGGACCCTCAGGACATCTCTCAGGATGGTGATGGTGGTGGCCAGGACCAGCAGAGAGAAGAGGAAGGTGCAGATCGGGTCGATGATCTTGTACTCTGGCTGGGAGGAGAGAGAGAGACACACACACAGAGATTTGTCATTCCAGTTTGCTAGGTAGCGCTGTGCTCTGGACTGACCCATTCCCCTCCACCTCCAAGACAAGACCCAGGGTGGTGTAGATTGATCCCACAGTTCAAGTTCTGTCACAGAGGATCCCAGATCAGATTCTATAAAGAGACTGAAATCTTGTATATCTGAGATCGAGACAGTTGCCATTATATACGTATATATTAGATACACACTGTATATATATGTATATATTTTGATTAAGATTACATTGCACACTTTATTATTGATCTCGAGTTAGACTGTAAATCTTTTTACTATTTGAGATTGCAGGTTTGTGCAATTTACAACATTAAACCCCACATCAGCTGATGGGGGAGTAATCTGTTTTTTGCAGAGAATATTCTGAACCGATCTGCACAGCTGAAGCTTATAACTCCGTGACTGGCAATAGCATTAGAGTGGCTAATGTCAGGTAAGGCATTCTAAGACTGGTGCTAGTCAGGGTCTGTGAATCCAGCCGTGCGAGAGCGAGAGAAATCACATGACCAGGCCGATGCCTCCCCCACGCCCTGTCTCTGACAGCTTTACCTTGAAATAAATGACATAGGCAGCGATCAGCACGCCCAGGCTCTGCAGCAGGTCCCCGATCACGTGGACGAAGGCGGCACGCACGCTGGGGTTCTGCTGGGGGCTGGCAGAGGCGTCGTGGGAGTGAGACGCACCGTGAGGCCCATGGCTGTGCCCGTGAAGGTGACTGGACTGGTGGAGTGTGATCCCCATTCTACAGCAGAGAGAGAGAGAGAGAGACAAGGAGGCAGGTTAGAAATCATCAGGGCACCGATCAGCAACACTGGAGAAAACGGATCAGTCTGAACAATCTGGGAACTGAACACCCTTCCTTACTCCATTCACATCATTGCAATAAGCAAACATGTCTACATTTCTAGAAGTATCCGAGAATGAAAAGCAAAAAAAAAAAAAGGTTATTATTTTCTTCTCTGAAGTGAACTCGGAGGTAAGCATTCCACATTCTAAAACAAGTGTCTCTGCAAGCCTTCTCAGAATCTTATCTCCTTGATCACTAAACTTCAATTATCGTTTAAATACATGAACAGGTGGAGTTGCTGTGCTGAACACTTTGCACTGGTGTTCAGTTTGGGAGAATCCCGGTCTGTGGGGGTCCCTACACGATGTTGACAGCGACGGCACAGCCCGATGTGATGAGCATCACCCTGCCGTCGATCTCATACTGTTCAGTGAGGATCCTCTGCACTGCCAGGTACACCAGGACCCCGGTCACCACCCAGATAGACAGCACAGACACCAGCGCGCCCAGGATCTCTGCAAACACACAGCCGGGGAGAGAGTGAGAACACACAGCACAGCCAGGGAGAGAGTGAGAACACACAGCACAGCTGGGGAGAGAGTGAGAACACACAGCACAGCAAGGGAGAGAGTGAGAACACACAGCACAGCCAGGGATAGAGTGAGAACACACAGCACAGCCAGGGAGGGAGTGAGAACACACAGCACAGCCGGGGAGAGAGTGAGAACACACAGCACAGCAAGGGAGAGAGTGAGAACACACAGCACAGCCAGGGAGGGAGTGAGAACACACAGCACAGCCGGGGAGAGAGTGAGAACACACAGCACAGCAAGGGAGAGAGTGAGAACACACAGCACAGCCAGGGAGAGAGTGAGAACACACAGCACAGCCAGGGAGAGAGTGAGAACACACAGCACAGCCAGGGAGAGAGTGAGAACACACAGCACAGCCAGGGAGAGAGTGAGAACACACAGCACAGCCAGGGAGAGAGTGAGAACACACAGCACAGCCAGGGAGAGAGTGAGAACACACAGCACAGCCAGGGAGAGAGTGAGAACACACAGCACAGCCAGGGAGAGACACAACACACAGCACAGCCAGGGAGAGACAACACACAGCACAGCCAGGGAGGGAGTGAGAACACACAGCACAGCCAGGGAGAGACACAACACACAGCACAGCCAGGGAGAGAGAGAGAACACACAGCACAGCCAGGGAGAGACACAACACACAGCACAGCCAGGGAGAGACACAACACACAGCACAGCCAGGGAGAGACACAACACACAGCACAGCCAGGGAGAGACACAACACACAGCACAGCCAGGGAGGGAGTGAGAACACACAGCACAGCCAGGGAGAGACACAACACACAGCACAGCCAGGGAGGGAGTGAGAACACACAGCACAGCCAGGGAGAGACACAACACACAGCACAGCCAGGGAGGGAGTGAGAACACACAGCACAGCCAGGGAGAGACACAACACACAGCACAGCCAGGGAGGGAGTGAGAACACACAGCACAGCCAGGGAGAGAGTGAGAACACACAGCACAGCCAGGGAGAGACACAACACACAGCACAGCCAGGGAGAGAGTGAGAACACACAGCACAGCCAGGGAGAGACACAACACACAGCACAGCCAGGGAGAGACACAACACACAGCACAGCCAGGGAGAGACACAACACACAGCACAGCCAGGGAGAGACACAACACACAGCACAGCCAGGGAGAGACACAACACACAGCACAGCCAGGGAGGGAGAGAGAACACACAGCACAGCCAGGGAGAGACACAACACACAGCACAGCCAGGGAGGGAGTGAGAACACACAGCACAGCCAGGGAGAGACACAACACACAGCACAGCCAGGGAGGAGTGAGAACACACAGCACAGCCAGGGAGAGACACAACACACAGCACAGCCAGGGAGGGAGTGAGAACACACAGCACAGCCAGGGAGAGAGTGAGAACACACAGCACAGCCAGGGAGAGACACAACACACAGCACAGCCAGGGAGAGAGTGAGAACACACAGCACAGCCAGGGAGAGACACAACACACAGCACAGCCAGGGAGAGACACAACACACAGCACAGCCAGGGAGAGACACAACACACAGCACAGCCAGGGAGAGACACAACACACAGCACAGCCAGGGAGAGACACAACACACAGCACAGCCAGGGAGGGAGTGAGAACACACAGCACAGCCAGGGAGAGACACAACACACAGCACAGCCAGGGAGGGAGTGAGAACACACAGCACAGCCAGGGAGAGACACAACACACAGCACAGCCAGGGAGGGAGTGAGAACACACAGCACAGCCAGGGAGAGAGTGAGAACACACAGCACAGCCAGGGAGGGAGTGAGAACACACAGCACAGCCAGGGAGAGAGTGAGAACACACAGCACAGCCAGGGAGAGACACAACACACAGCACAGCCAGGGAGAGACACAACACACAGCACACCCAGGGAGGGAGTGAGAACACACAGCACACCCAGGGAGAGAGTGAGAACACACAGCACACCAGGGAGGGAGTGAGAACACACAGCACAGCCAGGGAGGGAGTGAGAACACACAGCACACCCAGGGATAGAGTGACAACACACAGCACAGCCGGGGAGAGAGTGAGAACACACAGCACAGCCAGGGAGAGAGTGAGAACACACAGCACAGCCGGGGAGAGAGTGAGAACACACAGCACAGCCAGGGAGAGAGTGAGAACACACAGCACAGCCAGGGAGAGAGTGAGAACACACAGCACAGCCAGGGAGAGAGTGAGAACACACAGCACAGCCAGGGAGAGAGTGAGAACACACAGCACAGCCAGGGAGAGAGTGAGAACACACAGCACAGCCAGGGAGAGAGTGACAACACACAGCACAGCCAGGGAGGGAGTGACAACACACAGCACAGCCGGGGAGAGAGTGACAACACACAGCACAGCCAGGGAGAGAGTGACAACACAAAGCACAGCCGGGGAGAGAGTGACAACACACAGCACAGCCAGGGAGAGAGTGACAACACACAGCACAGCCAGGGAGAGAGTGACAACACACAGCACAGCCAGGGAGGGAGTGAGAACACACAGCGGGGAATACAAGCTCACATCACAGTCACCTACAGCCTCCGTGTGTGCATGTAAAAATGCACATGAAAAAGCTTCGAAGCGAGGTTAAGCTAAATCAGATAAGCAACATGTATATAGTAGGGATGTGTCAGATTCCATTTATTTCCTAGATGTTTAAACTTGATGATAATCACTCAGATGACCAATAACAACAAGAACTCCAACAGAGTTTAAAATAAATAAAAATAACAACAAAAAAATCAGACAACATTCATACTTGAATATTAAAATACAGTTACTGCTGTAGAAACAATCTATATATTACATGCATATTTCTGAAAATGATCACATGTTTCGACAGAATTGTAAATGTTTAACATTTGGAAACAGTTTAAGCTCTAAACTATTAACACACTTCAAGGTAAAAGTTTTCTTTTTTCAGCAATGAACAGCAAATCACTTTGTATCAGAGCCAAGGGTATTAACACACGTCACCCTCCCTCAGTCATATTTTATAATTACTGCAACCAACTGAGACATCACATATCTGCTACGCAAGCACACTCCCCTCAAACAAGTACTGGGACAGACAAGAGACTAGGGGTGAGGTATTACCCACTCAGACCCCTTGCTCACTAATGATCTTGATTCATTTTATAGATACAGTATCTATTCTCCTTTTCAACTATTTTGAGCGAGTCATCTCAAGTGCAGTGGCACCCCCACAATTCATTTTCTCAGAATGCAGATCCACTGGGTTTCTGTAATGGGAGGATTGGTGTGCTGCTCCATGCTGTACCAGTAAAACAAACACCCAGTCTCCCAGGCTGCGCTCCCCCTGGCAGCGAGGTCCTTACCCGCGCGATGCCACCCGAAGCTCATGGTTTTGGTGGCGGGGCGCGATGCCATCCACAGTGAGAAGAGGCTGAGGAGCATGCTGGCGAAGTCTGTCAGTAAGTGTGCCGCGTCCGTCATGATGGCCAGGCTGTGGGCGAGGTACCCCCCTGCAGAGACCAGCAGCAACGTTCATCCTTCAAACTTAGACATTTAACCAGGACAGAACTCTGAAGCTACGCATCTCATTTACAAAGGGGTGCCAGCAAGAAATAACATCAGAAAAATCACTGGCAAAAAGAGACAACTCATTCAAAACAGGACAAAAACGCTTAATCATGAAAACAGAAATACAAAATAAAAGCATAAAAAAATTCAGCAATTCCAATCCCTAGTCAGTATTTACACTTCAATCCAGATGACAACCCTGCCTATCTAATGACTGTTGAAGGGCTGTTTTGAATCAGTGAGTTTAGTTCTAGGAAAAGGTGGAAAACAGTGTACCTGCTGGCAGCCCAGCCAGAGGCCACTACATATTTGTTCTAATTCCACTTCTTATCTGGAGCCTGACCCCGGGACCCCTGCCCTGGTTCCTTACCCACCACCTCCCCGATCATGAAGACAAGGCAGACGGCCGAGGCCACGTACAGCTGGAGGCGGGCCCTGCGCTTCCCCCGCTCCCCGCGGCTCGCCTCGCCCGCCTTCCCGTGACAGTGCTGCTGCTGAGGGGCTCCGGCCAGCTCCAGGGGGCTGAGGTCACACAGGAACCCGGGGAAGCGACGCTCCACAGGCTGACTGCCCGGGCTGAGAGAGAGGGATAGAGAGCGGGAGAGAGGGGAGAGGGAGGGAGGGAGAGAGGGGGAGATGGGGAGAGAGAGAGGGAGGGAGGGAGAGGGAGAGAGAGGGAGAGAGAGAGGGAGAGTGAGGGGAGAGGGAGATGGAGAGAGAGGGAGAGACAGGGAGGGAGGGAGAGAAAGTGGGATAGAGAGGGAGATGGAGAGAGAGAGGAGAGAGGGAGGGAGAGAGCAGGACAGAGAGGGGAGAGAGAGCAGGAGAGGGAGGGAGGGAGGGAGGGAGAGAGAGAGAATAGAGAGGGAGAGAGAGGGAGAGGGAGAAAGAGGGGAGAGAGAGATAGAGATAGAGGGGAGAGAGGAAGAGATCCAGAATTTTAGAAGAATCAGACAGGTTAATATTCACTCAAGCAGCTTTTTTGGCGTCAGTTTTAACAGTCTCATCCCTAAAAGGAAGGAAACATTCATTTTAATCACACTTTTTTATTGCAAATCTCTTTCCTTTGGGGGTTGTGAAAGACGCTGTGCCACACAATCCTGATTCAGTTGCACACTGTCTAAAATACAACTACTGGGTGATTGTTTAATTATAATAAACACTTCCATATTTTAGCCTTTGAAATGGTTGGCTTAGCAGTTTGTTTACATTATCTAAGCCCAGTCACCTGCTACTACTGTTCATACCACAGCAGACAGGTATAGGTACTATTATCAAAATGAGCAACAAGAAACAACACTGCAATACCACCCCCTCCACTTCACACTGTACTAGCTCTGGTCCTGGGGAGCCACAATCCAGCAGCTTTTATAGATACCTTACAATACCACACCCTCCACTTCACACTATACTAGCTCTGGTCCTGGGGAGCCACAATCCAGCAGCTTTTATAAATACCCAACAATACCACCCCCTCCACTTCACACTATACCAGCCCTGGTCCTGGGGAGCCACAATCCAGCAGCTTTTATAGATACCTTACAATACCACACCCTCCACTTCACACTATACCAGCCCTGGTCCTGGGGAGCCACAATCCAGCAGCTTTTATAGATACCCTTAATTATCAACTTCTAAAGACTTGGAACAATTTCACTGCCTAGTTATGCAGTATTTTTGTTTTTTAATTTAAGTAGTAATTTGTTCAATGAAGTAATTTAGAGATAATTTGGAACAAAAACCTAAACCCACTGCAGCTCTTGGACCAGCTGACCACTCCTGATTTAATTTGTTTTGTAAAGGTACATGTTATTCTACATGTAACTAAAACATTTTATATTGAATACAGACAGCTGCTGTTAACGAACACTAAAGTGTACTTCAGAGTGCGTTACATTGAAGTGCAGCGCTTTCTCAAAACTAATATAGAAGTAACCTCAAGCACACATTTGTAAATTTGCTTTGCAAAGATAGCATGAATGCTTGCGATCTTTCTCTTTGACTCTTCCCAACAAACTGAAATGATGCTTTCTGTATTATATTATTTGAAATGGGTCTGTTACTTATGTTATTTTGTAAGTAATTGTGTTTAATTTCTTTACTTAGCAAAACCAATAAACAGAATTTTAAAAAAGAAAATTAACACCGGGCTTGGGGGACAAGTTATATACAAAACCGGATGATCCCGGTAAAGCTGTCACGTGGGTGGCTACATAAAAACTTGCGTCTTCTTGAAGCGCCCCTAGTGGCCATGTGAGGTTATAACCTATCCAAGTCAATCAAACAAATTGAATCCCTGTTCGGCTCGTTCCCCACACGTATGCTGTGTTTAAAGACGGTCTTTATTTACTATATGTTTTAAGTCATGAAGAACAAGCTTTACCGTCTCTCGGTTTATACATTTCCTATATAGGAAGATGTATTCACAGTACTTTTGTGCAATTCTAACTTGCCTAAGTACCGACTGTGACTACCGAGCATACTTTTTGAGAAAGAATTTAGTGTAACGTTTGTCATTGAATTTAATTTCGTATTTCTATTTAGTTATGGAAACAACGCCACAAAGTACGGGTACGGACGCCTGATGTTTACCTTTATATTAACTTTGTGATTTCAATATGCATACAGTTTGTTTACTTAGGAGGGGGTGCTGTGCAAAAGACTCCCCATTTTTTTCAGTATCCTCGTTTTAATGTAAATGTTTTGAAACTACGAGAACAGAAAACGGTACCTCTTTTCCTTAGAAAAAACTGAAGTGTGCTATTAGTTACACAACACAGTACGCATGGCAAGGTATTGCGTAGCCTCTGTAAAAACGGTTCATTCCACATTATTATTATCAAACTCACCTTCCATTCATTGTGTAGGTCTTTCGCGTCTCACTCAGAAGACTCGTCTTTTCATTGAAACCATCCATTTAATATTTTTAACACGAATGTAAAAGAGCAGCTACAAGCTGTAAAGGTGTCGTCCAGCTCTTAACCCTTCCGCTCCAGTCTTATCTGAATATCTTTTGTGAACCGAGTGCACTATTTCTCCCGGCGTGAGAAGTGACGGAAAAGGCAGTTTAATTGTGGTCGTGCGCAAACACCCTGAGCAAACCTGTCAGGCTACAGTTTCTTTGTTAAGACCTCATGACCGCCTTCACCCCACACCCCATGCTGATGCGTATTTCACATGTTTCAGTTTACCCTATCCCGCTACCCCTGTTACTAATTTAAGAGTGTTGTGGGTACATCCTTATCTAAAACTTACTTTAACATGCCAGTAACTTTAAAAATGTTTTGCCGGGAGTCAAAATGATAAAGCAAGTGATATAATTAATAAACATGTTAATGTTTACGTTTTGTCTAAACTTAATGTCGGTAAAATGTTTATAGATGTATGTAATATCCGTCCTAAACAGTGTCATCTTATTGAAACGGGTAATATGTAAACACGCGTGGTAGATAACGCACCAGCATCATATGGGGGAAACCACCACAGTCGCGTCCCTATTGACAAAATCACACTCAGCGCCAGGGTCGGTTTGCAATCACTGCCCTCTCCCGTGATACATTCTCGTGGCAACAGCAGATCTTACCAGTAAATTGTAGCAACCGACCTGGAAATTAAAAGAAAAGAAGAGAAAAAAAACGACACCGAAGCGAGAAGCTTTTATCAAAGGCCTGGGGTCAGTTTCCCACAGCACTGCTAGTCAGAATGCTGTCTTATTTTCACCTGTTTAAACACAATATATATTTTAAGATGGAACGATAAAGTTTAGTAGAAATCCACTCAGCAAGTCTATAGGATGAAAGGGTAAATGTGTTCTTTTCTTTTTTTAATGAACTGAATTGGATTTAGCAGGAGCAGGTGCTGGACAGAATGAAGACTGGAGTTCATTTAAAGTGCGTTCTCATGCGGTCCTGAGATAGGCGTCATATAAATACTCTCTTACAGGTAAGAACGTGCTTTTTGTTGTTCTGTTTTATTCTTCTTTTTTTGCATGCCATGTTAAAGTGAGTAAAGGATATATCATCATATATAAAGATGAGGGTACACCCAACACCCAGCTGTACATAGCAATGTGAGGCAGGGTCCAGGGACACTATAAACCAGCAGATTGGAGCTCAGTGGTTTGCTATGCAGGGTCCAGGGACACTATAAACCAGCAGATTGGAGCTCAGTGGTTTGCTATGCAGGGTCCAGGGACACTATAAACCAGCAGATTGGAGCTCAGTGGTTTGCTATGCAGGGTCCAGGGACACTATAAACCAGCAGATTGGAGCTCAGTGGTTTGCTATGCAGGGTCCAGGGACACTATAAACCAGCAGATTGGAGCTCAGTGGTTTGCTATGCAGGGTCCACGGACACTGTAAACCAGCAGATTGGAGCTCAGTGGTTTGTTCATGTCATTAAACCGCCAGATCCAATGACAGCCTGGGTTGTGTGTTGAGGTGAATTCCCTCAGCCTCCCTCCACTTGCTTTCAAAATGAATGAACTGGATTCATTGTAGGTAGGTGATTGATGCAACCCACTGTGAGTCCCCAGTGCTGTAAAATGCTCTAAAAGAGTTATGCTTATAAGGGCAAAGGTGGATTACACCCCAATTCATTCATTCATTCATTCATTCATTCTTCTTCTTCTTCTTCTTCTTCTTCTTCTTCTTCTTCTTATTATTATTATTATTATTATTATTATTATTATTATTATTATTATTATTGTAGTGATTGAATGACAAATTCTTACAAAACAAATGAAAACCAAACTTCACAACAGCAGTAAACATCACTTTGTTTATTTCATTGTACCATAATAACAATTCAATTCAACAACGGAAACTCAAATTACACCTGAATGCACCCCATAGTGATTTCAAGTATTTCCATTCTTTTTTTAAAGTTCACCATCCTAAACCAGCTAAAACAAATGGCATCCCAAATTCTACTGTGCAAAACTCCTGCTGAAGATGGTCCAGCGTGGCTACCAAGCGACAAACACATGTAAACAAACAGCAGTGTGTCATTTTAAGCCCATTCTGGTTCATAACATAACACACAACGTTAAAAAAAACATGTACATTTTGTTCCATTGATATCATGTACAAAAATATTATATCATATTATAAAACCTGTTCATTTTGACCAGTATAAAAAGCGTCCTTGCAGACTGCACCAATTCCATTCTGGAGAGGGGAGGGAGTTCATCAAAGAAATCCTGATGGTACTGTCTCTGTAACTGTCTCTCAGAGGAGTTTCAGAGACCTAACTGAGGGTGGCACTGTTTTCAAGGAAACCCCTTTAATGAACTAAACAGCAAAGCGTTCTCTCAAACAGAAAGAAAATATATTTTTGTGAGGGAGGCTGGGGCCTTTCACCTCTGGAGGCCCGGGTTCAAATGCATTTGTGAAATGAGGTTGATGGAATTTAAACCCCAGTAAAATTCAAACAGTTGCATGCAATTCGACACGATTGTCAGTCTCTGCTTGAGAGGCCCAGGGCTGAATGATACCATGCCAAAGCCAATTCATTTGTAAACGATTATATCATATACATTGTGTAACATAGTAAAAAATACTTTTTTTTTTTATATATGGATTTTTTTTTTAAATACATCCAGCAGCCACGGCCCAGACCCCTGTATAAAAAATATGTGGAAAATATATTTTCCTTCCGCATGTGATGGTCTGCAGACAGTAAAATCACAAGTTATTTGCAGCCCCTGACCCCTCGAACTGCCACGCCTCCTAATGACAGGAGACGTGTCTCCACCCAATCACGTCGTTTCACATTGTTGCTGAAGTTCATCAAGTATTTCTTGAAAATACCTGCATTCATTTTTCATCTCTGTTGTTTCTGCAGAAACAATCACTGCGGACCTGGGAAATGAAAAAGGAAAAAAAAAAACATTTTACCTAAAAATACATAAATAAAATGAAATCACTGTATCTGTAAAAAAAAATCTTGAAGAATGGATTCCAGTGTGTACTGTACTCTCTGACTGGCTTGTAGAATGGATTCCAGTGTGTGCTGTGCTCTGTCTCTCTTGTAGAATGGATTCCAGTGTGTACTGTACTCTCTGACTCTCTTGTAGAATGGATTCCAGTGTGTGCTGTACTCTGTCTCTCTTGTAGAATGGATTCCAGTGTGTACTGTACTCTCTGACTGACTTGTAGAATGGATTCCAGTGTGTGCTGTACTCTCTGACTCTCTTGTAGAATGGATTCCAGTGTGTACTGTACTCTGACTCTCTTGCAGAATGATTTCCAGTGTGTACTGTACTCTGACTGGCTTGTAGAATGGATTCCAGTGTGTACTGTACTCTGACTCTTGTAGAATGGATTCCAGTGTGTACTGTACTCTCTGACTCTCTTGTAGAATGGATTCCAGTGTGTGCTGTACTCTGGCTCTCTTGTAGAATGGATTCCAGTGTGTACTGTACTCTCTGACTGGCTTGTAGAATGGATTCCAGTGTGTACTGTACTCTGACTGGCTTGTAGAATGGATTCCAGTGTATACTGTACTCTGACTCTCTTGTAGAATGGATTCCAGTGTGTACTGTACTCTGACTCTCTTGTAGAATGGATTCCAGTGTGTACTGTACTCTCTGACTGGCTTGTAGAATGGATTCCAGTGTGTACTGTACTCTGACTGGCTTGTAGAATGGATTCCAGTGTATACTGTACTCTGACTCTCTTGTAGAATGGATTCCAGTGTGTACTGTACTCTCTGACTGGCTTGTAGAATGGATTCCAGTGTATACTGTACTCTGACTCTCTTGTAGAATGGATTCCAGTGTGTACTGTACTCTCTGACTCTCTTGTAGAATGGATTCCAGTGTGTACTGTACTCTCTGACTCTCTTGTAGAATGGATTCCAGTGTATACTGTACTCTGACTCTCTTGTAGAATGGATTCCAGTGTGTACTGTACTCTGACTCTCTTGTAGAATGGATTCCAGTGTGTACTGTACTCTCTGACTGGCTTGTAGAATGGATTCCAGTGTGTACTGTACTCTGACTGGCTTGTAGAATGGATTCCAGTGTATACTGTACTCTGACTCTCTTGTAGAATGGATTCCAGTGTGTACTGTACTCTCTGACTGGCTTGTAGAATGGATTCCAGTGTATACTGTACTCTGACTCTCTTGTAGAATGGATTCCAGTGTGTACTGTACTCTCTGACTCTCTTGTAGAATGGATTCCAGTGTGTACTGTACTCTCTGACTGGCTTGTAGAATGGATTCCAGTGTGTACTGTACTCTCTGACTCTCTTGTAGAATGGATTCCAGTGTGTACTGTACTCTCTGACTCTCTTGTAGAATGGATTCCAGTGTGTACTGTACTCTCTGACTGGCTTGTAGAATGGATTCCAGTGTGTGCTGTACTCTGTCTCTCTTGTAGAATGGATTCCAGTGTGTACTGTACTCTCTGACTGGCTTGTAGAATGGATTCCAGTGTGTACTGTACTCTCTGACTCTCTTGTAGAATGGATTCCAGTGTGTACTGTACTCTCTGACTCTCTTGTAGAATGGATTCCAGTGTGTACTGTACTCTCTGACTGGCTTGTAGAATGGATTCCAGTGTGTACTGTACTCTGACTCTCTTGTAGAATGGATTCCAGTGTGTACTGTACTCTCTGACTCTCTTGTAGAATGGATTCCAGTGTACTCTACTGTACTCTCTGACAGGTGCAGTCACTGCTCTCTTGCTATTTCTGTAAATTATTTCAGCCGAGGGGGTTGTTGTAAATAATGGGGCCACGCATTGCACTGTACGTTTACAATATGCACCATGGAATTCGATGTGAAACTTAAGGAAACGAAACGTTTGTCTGCTTCACTAAGATTCTTAAGAGTTTTACTTGAGAATAGAAATGACAAGAATATGAAAAATGTGAACAATATAAACAGGGACCAACCGCAGTCTTGTATTTCTCAAATCTTTGGAAGCTATGGGAAGTCTGAAAAGCTATAAAAGCTCGGTTCAGCCCCTTATTATCACAGTGACGGGGGGATGGAGGATACAGAGGGCTTGTGTGAAATGTTTCTGATAGCGTGCAGGATTGCTCACCGTCCGTTTGCTTGTCAGCAGGGTCCTCCTCTTCCTCTTCCTCTTCTTCTTCCTCATACTCGTCGTCATCCTCTGCAGGGACAAAAAAGAGCAATCTTACAAAGCTGCAGTGTGATCTAGTGGTTAGAGCTCAGAGACTGGGAGGGAGGCAGTGTGGTCTAGTGGTTAGAGCTGAGGAACTGGGAGGGAGGGAGGTAGTGTGGTCTAGTGGTTAGAGCTCAGAGAATGGGAGGGAGACGTGTGGTCTAGTGCTCAGAGCTGAGGTACTGGGTGGGAGGGAGGCAGTGTGGTCTAGTGGTTAGAGCTGAGAGACTGGGTGGGAGGGAGGCAGTGTGGTCTAGTGCTCAGAACTGAGGTACTGGGAGGCAGTGTGGTCTAGTGGTTAGAGCTGAGGGACTGGGAGAGAGGGAGGCAGTGTGGTCTAATGCTCAGAGCTGAGGTACTGGGAGGGAGGGAGGCAGTGTGGTCTAGTGGTTAGAGCTGAGAGACTGGGTGGGAGACGTGTGGTCTAGTGCTCAGAGCTGAGGTACTGGGTGGGAGGGAGGCAGTGTGGTCTAGTGGTTAGAGCTGAGAGACTGGGTGGGAGGGAGACAGTGTGGTCTAGTGCTCAGAACTGAGGTACTGGGAGGGAGGGAGGCAGTGTGGTCTAGTGGTTAGAGCTGAGGGACTGGGAGGGAAGGAGGCAGTGTGGTCTAGTGGTTAGAGCTGAGAGACTGGGTGGGAGGGAGGCAGTGTGGTCTAGTGGTTAGAGCTGAGGTACTGGGAGGGATGGAGTGTGGTCTAGTTGGAGAGGTATAGTGCGTGTCTTATTAACAGCATTAGTTTCACTAGACAACCATATGTAAGACTGAAGGATAGCAGGGCAGGGGTGGAAATAAGACTATTGCACAGCAGTTTCACCCATTCCAGGTTTTACTAGGAGCTGGCTCAGTACCAGTGTATAGGTAAAAATCTCAGGTGTGTCTTACTAAACTCATAGTAAAACCAGGAATGGATCACACTGCTCTGCAATGGGAGTCTTCTTTCCATCCCTGCAGGGTATTTTTCAGAAGCCCGGTCACAGACTCTACTATTTCAATGGTTTAGTTTCACCTCAGTCTGGGAGGTCCTGTCCTTGTACCTGTGCCGAAGTCTATGCTCCGGAGCATGGCCTCCTCGTGCTCTGTGCTCAGGGTGAAGTGATCCATGCACTCGAACCCTGGCTCCGTCATCTGCACCTGCGACTGTTTGCAGGCGTCTGTGATACTGACAGGAGGAGAGGGGATGGGCTGCTTAGCATGAGACAGGTCCCTAATGAAAGGTACATTTGCACATTTTGCTGCTTTGCCATTCTTATCCCAGGGTGATACAATGCAATGATAACATAGTTTGCTATGTTTTTTATATGCTTTACCATACCTCTGTGTGCTTTACAATGCTTCCCTATGCTTTGCCATGCCTCTCCGTGCTTTACAATGCTTGCCTATGCTTTGCCATGCCTCTTTGTGCTTTACAATGCTTCCCTATGCTTTACCATACCTCTCTGTGCTTTACAATGCTTCCCTATGCTTTATCATACCTCTCTGTGCTTTACAATGCTTGCCTATGCTTTGCCATGCCTCTCTGTGCTTTACAATGCTTCCCTATGCTTTACCAGACCTCTCTGTGCTTTACAATGCTTCCTTGTGCTTTAACAGACCTCTCTGTGCTTTACAATGCTTGCCTATGCTTTGCCATGCCTCTCTGTGCTTTACAATGCTTCCCTGTACTTTACCATACCTCTCTGTGCTTTACAATGCTTCCCTATGCTTTACCACACCTCTCCGTGCTTTACAATGCTTCCCTGTGCTTTACCATACCTCTCTGTGCTTTACAATGCTTCCATATGCTTTACCATACCTCTCTGTGCTTTACAATGCTTGGCTATGCTTTGCCATGCCTCTCTGTGCTTTATCACACTTTGGCTTTTACTGTGGGAAACATTTATAAGGAATATGCCAATGAAAAAACATGTATTGTATTGAAGAATAAATACACAGACAAGGGACCAAAGAAAGCAAGAATCTGAACATGATCAATGTAGCCGAGGGAAAGACAATGTGCAGCAAACAGAAACACAAGCCCCAGGACTTCTGTATTTACAATGAGGGGAACTTACTTTTTAATGAGCTTTTTGGCATCCTGTAGGAGAGTTAGGGACGGCAGGCAGACAGGTAAAGAAAGAAAGAGAGAAATATGATTCAGTGAATGGAAGTGTAGAGGAAAGTAGAACCAGAATTTAGACTTTTAATAATTGCTAAGTTCATGTTGAATGCCCCTCCCAGTCCCTCAGCTCTAACCACTAGAGCACACTCCCTCACTCCCTGTCTGTCAGCTCTAACTACTAGAGCACACTCCCTCACTCCCAGTCTCTCAGCTCTAACTACTAGAGCACACTCCCTCACTCCCAGTCCCTCACCTCTAACCACTAGAGCACACTCCCTCACTCCCAGTCCCTCACCTCTAACCACTAGAGCACACTCCCTCACTCCCAGTCTCTCACCTCTAACCACTAGAGCACACTCCCTCACTCCCAGTCTGTCAGCTCTAACTACTAGAGCACACTCCCTCACTCCCAGTCTCTCACCTCTAACCACTAGAGCACACTCCCTCACTCCCAGTCTCTCACCTCTAACCACTAGAGCACACTCCCTCACTCCCAGTCTGTCAGCTCTAACTACTAGAGCACACTCCCTCACTCCCAGTCTCTCACCTCTAACCACTAGAGCACACTCCCTCACTCCCAGTCTCTCACCTCTAACCACTAGAGCACACTCCCTCACTCCCAGTCCCTCACCTCTAACCACTAGAGCACACTCCCTCACTCCCAGTCTGTCAGCTCTAACTACTAGAGCACACTCCCTCACTCCCAGTCCCTCACCTCTAACCACTATATTGTCCTGTATTTAACCCCCAAAAGTCCAGATTTAGCTAAATACAAAAGCATACCACAAATTCAACATTTAAAATCAATCTATAAATCTTTTTTTTTTACACTTGGCGAGTGAACATTTAGCTGACATGTTAAATCTGGGTTTCTAACAAATAAATCTGTGAATTTAATTTTTTTTTTTACACTTAGCAACATTTAGCTAACATTTCTAACAACTTAACTCTTTTTTTTTTAAACTTGGCAATTCAGCATTTACCTAACAGATACATCAGAAAAACATTACCGTTCAGCAATTACATCTAAAAAAAATTATCTGAAAAAATAAATCTGGGTTTTCACAAAAAAAAAAAAAATTGTTTTGCCAGCTAAATGTGAAGCTAACATGCAAGCCCACGCCCACTGACGCATTTGATTTGGCATTGTATGCTGCAGAGTTGCCGTTACACCCCGACTTTTAAGAATGTTTGTTACATTTATGTATTTTGCTAAATCTGGACTTTTTTTTTGTTAAATCTAGGAAAAAATATGCGATTTACATTAAATCCGGGAAAACACAGCTGTTAAAACATTAGTGCTTTTTTTTTTATATTTGTCGCCCCATACACGGTAGCCATTATTTTGGGTTTTTTCACTGCAATTTGACTCACACTTGCCCCCCTTACTGACTCTCCATGCCCCCCACTTTGCATACCACTGCCTCCCTCCCTCTCGGTCCCTCAGCTGTAACCCCCACGGCCCTCTCCCTCCCAGCTCGGGTGTTTCTCTTTACCAGCAGGAAGGCTGCGATGCCGGTCTCTTCCATGGAGTAGATGGCACTCTCCACCAGTTTGGTGCTCCCCTCCAGCTGCTCCTTGAACTGCTGGACCAGGCCGCGCACGTAGCCCGTCTTCTCCTCCTGCTGCAGGGTGATCCTGCTCTGCAGCTCCCCTTTCTTCTCCTCCAGGATGGTGTAGAGCAGGTCGAAGTGCTCGCTCAGGCTCTGCTTCTGCTGCTGGCTGTTCTCCTGCAGGGGGGGCACCAGCCACGCCAGCCATTGGTATAGGGTCCCTGAGCACCTGATGCACCACCAGCTTGAGTTACAGGAGCTCTTTAGCTGAACCGTGAGGTTGACAGTTTCGGGCCCAGCTCCTGCCTTGCCATTTAATACAATAGGCTGAGACGCTGATCCATTACATTAAGAACCCTGACCCCTAATGGCCTTTTATTGTAATTACATTTGCTGTTTGCTGTGTGCTCCGGGACTGGGTACCATGTGTGTTATTCCATGGTCATGGCAAAGGGGGCTTGGTTACACTCGAATTCGAGCTTCGTTATGTGATGGATGAATGTATCAGCATAAGACATGTAATTAACCAGCTGACTCACGCTGTCTCTTTATGGTAAAATTCAGTGATCACCCCCAGCCCCTGATTTACCATTAAATTCAATGGGCTGATGTGCTGGGAAAGAACACGTTGGGGTCTTTTCAGCTCCCTAAAAACACCAGTGTCTGCATTACTGTATAACTGCCTGTAAAACTAGCCAACCAAAGACCTTTCAGACTTCATCTGGGTATAATCCAAACTACTGATCTAATACAAATATATCTGTCTTCAATTTCTACCCTTATAAAAGTTTACCAGTGTTAATTTGCTGTGTCATTTTGCTGTAGTTATACTATGCATTTGCCATGCTTTACCATGGATTGCCATGTTTTAATATGCTGCCATACCTCTCTGGGCTTTACCATGCCTACCTATGCTTTACCATGCTTTCAGTATGCTTTAGTACATTTTGCTGTGCTTTGACTAAACTTTTCTAAGGGTAATGGATTGTTTCCTGCACTGCTCCAGCTTGTTCACCTCTATAGTCTTGCAGGTGTCCTCCAGCTGGGTCATGATGGCCTGGATGCGGTCATTTCCAGCCATCAGCATGGTGATCCCGTTGCTGAGCTCCGTCTGCAGGGAGAGAGACAGGGCGGAGTTAACCCTCGCACTGCCAAGTGCTTCACTAATCACAATAAGGGCCCCTCGAAATGCTTGTAAATATAAATGTTTGTAGACTATGAAACATCTCAACGGGAATGAATGAAGTGTGATCTGAAAAGTTTACCACAGTAAATCTGCAGTCATTCTGCAGTTTTCCCATGATTAGAGAATGCATTTTACTATGCTTTGCCAGTTGCTTTTTATATGCTCTACAATGCTTGCCTGTGCTTTAGCATGCTTTCACTGTGCTTCATTACAATGCATTGCTTTTGCTGTGCTCATTTTTTATAAGGGGACTGGGAGGGAGGGATGAGTGACACTGCGGGGCTGTGGAGCTCCTTACAGGGACACATTCCTCCTGCGCTCTGTCTCTGAGAATAGAATCAGGGGGAGAGGAGGCAGGACTGGCCCATCTGTGGAGCTCGACTCTCCTACTGCTGAGTCGCCACATCTCAAGAGCGCAGCTGACAGCTCCACTCACTCCACAGCTTCATCCACGGCTATAAAGCACTTGATAGAGGTGAACGGAGAAATGACAAACGTTTCCACTTCAGGTCTTTCTCAATGTCCTCTCTTCATTGAGCTTTACACAGATTATTTTGAATTGTTACTTTGTGATGTTACAGTTGTTTCCTGTCTGTCTGTGTGTGTGTGTGTGTGTGTGTGTGTGTGTGTGTGTGTGTGTGGGGGAGTCAGTGGCACTCATCCAGCGATGGAGCAGTGGAGCAGTGGAAGAGGGTTAAGCTCAAGCAGGGCAGAGAGAGCTGCTCCTGCCCTCAGCCTCTATATTTAACCTCTTTACTGTAGCTGGAAGGTCGTGATAACCACTCTGTATTTATAATCTGTACAGCAGCATGCATTCCACTGTGCTTGCAGAGGCGTGACAAGCAAGTCCGCACTGTCTGGAGGGTCTTTTCATTTGAGTGCCAAGCCACTGCAATCAGGGGATCTGAGCAATAAAACAGACAGGCTCAGCCAAGCCACTGCAATCAGGGGATCTGAGCAATAAAACAGACAGGCTCAGCCAAGCCACTGCAATCAGGGGATCTGAGCAATTAAACAGACAGGCTCAGCCAAGCCACTGCAATCAGGGGATCTGAGCAATTAAACAGACAGGCTCAGCCAAGCCACTGCAATCAGGGGGTTTGGGAGGAAAGGCAGCCCCACTCATCACAAAGCTTTCACTTGCAGCTCTATAGACCTGCTGTTAAGAAGCCATCGGCAGTCCAGAACACATTCTTGGTGATCAAACAGTATTTTAGAACAATAACTTCAAAACATTCAATCAAAATTCAATGGTAAAATGTATATGGAACAAAGACTATCTGGTGCTGAGAGTTGCTGAGATCTCAGGGCTGCTACAGAGAGCATGCAGGCTTGATGGTCGTTACCTTCTGCTGCTGGAAGACGATCTGCAGTGGGGAGACCTCGCAGTCCTTGTGCGCCCCGAACACTTTGCACATGGAGCAGGTGGGGACCTGGCAGGTCAGGCAGTAGATGTTGATCTTCTCGTCCTTGTGCTCCTCGCACATGGGCTGGTCACACTTCTTCAGGGGCCTGCTGGAGTTCACACACAGCAAAGGACAGCGTTACACTACTGCAGCAGCACCCTCCCACTCCCACTCCCACTCACCACTTAATGGGCCTGCTTTTCTACCCAACTCCTGGAACCAGCTCCCCAGTAATGTTGAAGCAGACACCCTGGGATCCTTCAAGAAGCTGCTTGATGAGATTCTGGGATCAATAAGCTACTAACAACCAAACGAGCAAGATGGGCCGAATGGCCTCCTCTCGTTTGTAAACTTTCTTATGTTCATACACTGATTATGATGGAGTCATTTTTCCTGTCCTCCCCACTTCTTTACACCTCGATTTACATGATTTGCTACAAGTTAAGCCCCTAATTCCCGTGGGAGGGGCCCACTGCCGTTAGGGATACAAACACACCCAAAAACAGCGCAAACATTTGTCCAGTAGACTTTCTTAGTTTCCTATTGTTTTACCTTATCTACACTGATGAAGGCATTCAACTACACAGATTAGATTCACCTAAACAGCAGCACATCTAAAGGATGGTTCACACTGTGGGAACCAGTACTGAGTGCTTTCATGTGCGTGTGTGAGAGAGAGTTTCAGGGTGTTTCAGATTATCTTACATGGTCTAGCTGACACTGGTTATATTGGGCCTCTTTTAAGGCTGTGCTCTATAAATTGCAGGGCTCAGAGATCAGCAGTCACCAGTATCACTTCTGCAGCCCTTATAATATATACAAGCATTCAGGGGTACACTGTGCTGTATAATGAGGTCAGTAAAAAAAAACACTGTCAAGTACCCTGTCTCCAAATGTGCCCCTATAAACAAACATTATTCACAGAAATCACAAAATAGCAGGGAAACGATAAACAAGAAGCACCCCACCACCTCTGACCTGGTGCTCTCCTCCTTGTAGATATCAATGATGTTCTCCACCAGCAGGTTCCTCTGCAGCCCGTACACGCCGTGCCGGTCCAGCACCACCTCGTGCCGGCAGGACGGGCAGCGGAACCGGACGCCGGTGATGTTGGTGCCGCGGGACGTGTAGTACGGGTTCGCCGCCTGGGAGGCAGAACAGCCAGCGTCACAAAAACAGTAGACAGGTATGACCAGATACACTACAACATGCGTGACAGTGTCATTAACACCTAACCTGAGTTTCACAAGGTGTTTAGAAAGAAGCTTTCTTTAAATGGTGTGTGGTTTGTTCTTAATACTAGTTATTAACACACGACCAAAAATGGATTACTGCATTAATATTAGTATTATTTTTGAACTATTCTGATTAGTGACTGATCAATAAAACAATTGTTTTGACAGCGGTGTTTGGGCGCAGCGGTCAATGAGTCCCCCTTCCTTACATTTTTTGTACCCTAAGATCCTCATACAAGAGATTTAAAATTGAGTGCAACACTGCTGGAAGGCCGCCTTGTACACTGTGTTATCCATTGCTGTGTACACTGGGCACTGATTCAAGTTTGAAATGCTTTTGCATGAAAGAAACATTATATCAGATCTAAGACCTTGTGCATTTTCAGGAATTCCTTTATTAATTATTTCGTACTAGGAACAAATCCTTTTGAAAAAGTGTAAGTTAAACATTGCTTCTATAAATCGAATATATAATGCAAACCTTCCTTATAGATTCCTAAACGATTGGGGTTCATTTTCACAAAACTGGTTCGGCAGAGAGTCAGGTAGAACCTGCGTCTAGACAGAGCCGGAAGCAGTGGGATGACAAGTGTTTAGCTGGGAAGGTGAGGGTTATACCAGCAGTAAGGGAAGGGAACGCCAGATTCAAGATGCACCCTCTTTGCATTCAAATCCTTCCAGCTCAAGTGGACCAAACCCTGGAGATGGTGTTTCCCCCATTTGCGGGAGCTGAGATATTCCTGTGGCCCCACATGGGGAGAAGGGGTCTGAATTGATCAAACAAACATGTTTAAGACCTGAGTAAAACCTTTTCTCCTTACAAGTGACACCCTAGACGCCCCCTGTGATCCACTTGAGGAGCCTTATCCAGTTCACTGAGCCCCTGTTTGATTCCAGGCTCCACTCCCGTAGGGGGAGCGGTGCCCCTCACAAGGGCGTTTAAGGTTGTGCTTGTTAGTGACTCAGGGACAGGTTTGCTTCCTTTTCATATTGTGCCAAGTTGGCAGAACTCTTTTTCTAAAAACAGAACATTGTGAATGCACTGTGCCACACTGTATTGCAGTGCACAAAGATTAACTTAAGAATGCAAACATGTGCCTAAATGGTTTGTTGCATTAACAATTCGATTTTCCTAACTCTTTGTGGTAACTACATAGAAAGCTATCTTTAGTAACACCAGCTGTGTCTTTACTGCGCTCCTGCTTCATGGAATTCCATTTCAATCTCGCTACGAATTTGTTCCTTGCTGGGACAGCTTCACTAAGCCAAGCTCTAAGCTCCCTTTTTTTCCACAAGAAAATGAAAATAACTTGGAATGTTAATTGAGGAGATTATTTTGAAGCATTGTCAGTTTTCTTGGCCTTATAAAAGTGTACTGGTAAAAACACAGCAAAAGCTAGAGAAGTACATATTGAGAAAGGCATTCCTGTCCAATTTAGCATGGCAAACACAATTTATAGACAGTCATTTCACTTCTAAACAGAACAAAGAATAAGCTTGATACATATTCCAATCCCCTACATTTTAATTGGGTCATTTTTTACCGTAAGAAAAGAGGACGTGAATCATGATCTCAGTACTTAATGTAGCTCTTGGTTTGACTCCATCTCTTTGAATATTTGTCTTTTAATAGAAGTGTCTCATTAATGCTCTTTTACCTTCCCCCACATCATACACTGTAGCCCATCAGGATCACATGTATATTTTTGGAACTTCTCTTTTAGATAAAATTAGACGTTTAGAAAAAAATGTCTGAATGTTTAAAACTTTATGACCTTAATCGCAGAACACAAATGCTGTTTCAATTTTTTTTTTTTACATTGTTCAAAAATACACAAATTCAGTTAAAACGCGGTCAGGCTGAGTGGATAGCGATTTGTCATGTACTGTACTATACTTCACCTAATTCGCTGCTTTCAAATTCTTTCTTTTTTATGTGCCACTCAGAAATGGAGCGGGCGTGGTGCCGTTCCTGGTCAAGCCTCGTTCTGAAATACTCGCCTGGAAGACGTCGTTGGCGCACTTGCGGCACAGGTTGTGCTGGCAGGGTAAGATCACCACAGGCTTGGAGAACATCTCCAGACAGATGGGGCAGATCAGCTGCTTCTCCAGGTTGTCCATTGAGTCGGAGCCCCCGATGATGCTTGACTGGTAATCCATGCGGACGGGAGATCAGCGCGCTAATACACAGTACAGAATGATATATCCAACTCTATCTTATCTCCTTCTAGCCCCCTTTGTGCCAGTCAGGGACGCTCCTGTGTGGACGTAGAGAGGTTAGCTAGCGGGTGTGTGTGTGAGTTAGGGTCTGTCTGTCACTTAGCAGCTAGACTATTTATACCAGCCCGTCAGCAGTTCTGTAGCTACTCTCCTCCTGCACATTCCTGTGAGGCTATGCACGGTTTATGAACTGAAATAAACAGCTCCCCTCCCCTCCCCTCCCCTCTCCAGTGATTGGGACAGCTTGTTCAACCAACTGCTTTCATCACATATGGAGACACTCCTGGCTGATTAGAATAAACAGGCCACATGTGATAAGCTGTGTGCCAACACTTTGGGGTTTGTTAAATGTTTGCTTCTTTGTTTGTTTGTTTGTTTGTTTGTCGGAGGTCGGGGAAACAGAAAAATGAGCGCACTGCTTTCCAGTTTGCAGTATCTGTCCATTCATCTATGCTTATGGCACCCTCACTGGTGCATAAACCTACAGAAGCACTTTTCTAATTGAGATGGCACTTTGTGGGTGGGAGGTGCAAGGACAAACATGACACTCAGGCTTCACAAACAGGATGCTGGGCGTCGCCATTCAGGTAACATGTATTTCAAATGAGATCTGCTACTTATTACATTAATATCTGCTTGCACACCCCCGATTAGTACCTGCAGTATCCGGGCTGCCTCGATTAAGATAACAGGAGCTCGTCCAGGATTAGCGTGCTAATCAGAGTCTGTGAGACCAGTCCTTAAGGGTCTGCTTCTCCCTTGGTTAGACTGTGCATTTGTCATGCTTTTTAATGTGCTTTACCATGTTTTAACGTTAGTGTGGGGATCAGTGAGGTATCGTTCCCGTTCCCATTCCCAGCGGAAGTTCTTACGCGTGAAACTTAGTAAAGACCTTCTTTATTATGAGGGTGTCAGAATCTGGGGGTGTGTGGAGGCTTCATGCATTGTCCATGTTTGCACTGATCTAATTGTGATGGCTGCTTTGAGTATTTCTAAATGTAGCACTATTGAGTATTTATGTCATTGTGGATGTCCAGGAGAGGGATACAGTGGGGTTATCAGTTTCAGATGCATCGCTTAGGAAACAGCTTTCGAGATTCGACTCTACAGTATCTGCAGGAGGCTGTCAGACCCCCGTGTGTACCGTGGGTAAGGAACACTTTGTTGAGGTCACCTTCTTGGTCACCTGACCCCTGTTGATTCCAGACCAGCTTCCTGGAAAGAGAGTGGGAGTGGTGGGGGCCCAGGGCAGCAGACTGGCTCTGTGCTGTGCTGGTAAAGGCATACATATCACACATTGTCAGGATGCTGTGTAAATAAAAAAAATATTTTCTAACATAAAGCTGATCTATCCTATGTCACATATGTTTATGGCTGGCAACTAGAACTGAAGAGCGCCTCAACCTCTGTGGGCTCTTTTGTATGGTGGATAAGATGCTTGCTGACGGTATGTGAGGTCACCGGTTCATGCCAGCCTCCACTGTGTTACAAGAGAAACGGTTCATGCCAGCCTCCACTGTGTTACAAGAGAAACGGTTCATGCCAGCCTCCACTGTGTTACAAGAGAAACGGTTCATGCCAGCCTCCACTGTGTTACAAGAGAAACGGTTCATGCCAGCCTCCACTGTGATACAAGAGAAACGGTTCATGCCAGCCTCCACTGTGTTACAAGAGAAACGGTTCATGCCAGCCTCCACTGTGTTACAAGAGAAACGGTTCATACCAGCCTCCACTGTGTTACAAGAGAAACGGTTCATGCCAGCCTCCACTGTGTTACAAGAGAAGCGGTTCATGCCAGCCTCCACTGTGTTACAAGAGAAACGGTTCATGCCAGCCTCCACTGTGTTACAAGAGAAACGGTTCATGCCAGCCTCCACTGTGTTACAAGAGAAACGGTTCATGCCAGCCTCCACTGTGTTACAAGAGAAACGGTTCATGCCAGCCTCCACTGTGTTACAAGAGAAACGGTTCATGCCAGCCTCCACTGTGTTACAAGAGAAACGGTTCATGCCAGCCTCCACTGTGTTACAAGAGAAACGGTTCATGCCAGCCTCCACTCCACTACAAGAGAAACGGTTCATGCCAGCCTCCACTGTGTTACAAGAGAAACGGTTCATGCCAGCCTCCACTGTGATACAAGAGAAACGGTTCATGCCAGCCTCCACTCTGCTACAAGAGAAACGGTTCATGCCAGCCTCCACTCCACTACAAGAGAAATGGTTCATGCCAGCCTCCACTCCACTACAAGAGAAACGGTTCATGCCAGCCTCCACTGTGATACAAGAGAAACGGTTCATGCCAGCTTCCACTGTGATACAAGAGAAACGGTTCATGCCAGCCTCCACTGTGTTACAAGAGAAACGGTTCATGCCAGCCTCCACTCTGCTACAAGAGAAATGGTTCATGCCAGCCTCCACTGCATTACAAGAGAAATGGTTCATGCCAGCCTCCACTGTGTTACAAGAGAAACGGTTCATGCCAGCCTCTACTCCACTACAAGAGAAACGGTTCATGCCAGCCTCCACTGTGTTACAAGAGAAACGGTTCATGCCAGCCTCCACTGTGTTACAAGAGAAATGGTTCATGCCAGCCTCCACTGTGTTACAAGAGAAACGGTTCATGCCAGCCTCCACTCCACTACAAGAGAAACGGTTCATGCCAGCCTCCACTCCACTACAAGAGAAACGGTTCATGCCAGCCTCCACTCCACTACAAGAGAAACG
Organism: Acipenser oxyrinchus oxyrinchus; assembly: GCA_030684275.1. Taxonomy (NCBI): domain Eukaryota; kingdom Metazoa; phylum Chordata; class Actinopteri; order Acipenseriformes; family Acipenseridae; genus Acipenser; species Acipenser oxyrinchus. The sequence goes on from CM060289.1 coordinate 7,702,738, forward strand.
GTTCATGCCAGCCTCCACTGTGTTACAAGAGAAACGGTTCATGCCAGCCTCCACTCTGCTACAAGAGAAATGGTTCATGCCAGCCTCCACTGCATTACAAGAGAAATGGTTCATGCCAGCCTCCACTGTGTTACAAGAGAAATGGTTCATGCCAGCCTCCACTGTGTTACAAGAGAAACGGTTCATGCCAGCCTCCACTCCACTACAAGAGAAACGGTTCATGCCAGCTTCCACTCCACTACAAGAGAAACGGTTCATGCCAGCCTCCACTCCACTACAAGAGAAACGGTTCATGCCAGCCTCCACTGTGTTACAAGAGAAACGGTTCATGCCAGCCTCCACTCTGCTACAAGAGAAATGGTTCATGCCAGCCTCCACTGCATTACAAGAGAAATGGTTCATGCCAGCCTCCACTGCATTACAAGAGAAATGGTTCATGCCAGCCTCCACTGTGTTACAAGAGAAACGGTTCATGCCAGCCTCCACTCCACTACAAGAGAAACGGTTCATGCCAGCCTCCACTCCACTACAAGAGAAACGGTTCATGCCAGCCTCCACTGTGTTACAAGAGAAACGGTTCATGCCAGCCTCCACTGTGATACAAGAGAAACGGTTCATGCCAGCCTCCACTCTGCTACAAGAGAAACGGTTCATGCCAGCCTCCACTCCACTACAAGAGAAACGGTTCATGCCAGCCTCCACTCCACTACAAGAGAAACGGTTCATGCCAGCCTCCACTCCACTACAAGAGAAACGGTTCATGCCAGCCTCCACTCCACTACAAGAGAAACGGTTCATGCCAGCCTCCACTCCACTACAAGAGAAACGGTTCATGCCAGCCTCCACTGTGTTACAAGAGAAACGGTTCATGCCAGCCTCCACTGTGATACAAGAGAAACGGTTCATGCCAGCCTCCACTCTGCTACAAGAGAAATGGTTCATGCCAGCCTCCACTCCACTACAAGAGAAACGGTTCATGCCAGCCTCCACTGTGTTACAAGAGAAACGGTTCATGCCAGCCTCCACTCCACTACAAGAGAAACGGTTCATGCCAGCCTCCACTGTGATACAAGAGAAACGGTTCATGCCAGCCTCCACTGTGATACAAGAGAAACGGTTCATGCCAGCCTCCACTCCACTACAAGAGAAACGGTTCATGCCAGCCTCCACTCCACTACAAGAGAAACGGTTCATGCCAGCCTCCACTGTGATACAAGAGAAACGGTTCATGCCAGCCTCCACTGTGTTACAAGAGAAACGGTTCATGTCAGCCTCCACTGTGATACAAGAGAAACGGTTCATGCCAGCCTCCACTGTGTTACAAGAGAAACGGTTCATGCCAGCCTCCACTGTGTTACAAGAGAAACGGTTCATGCCAGCCTCCACTCCACTACAAGAGAAACGGTTCATGCCAGCCTCCACTGTGTTACAAGAGAAACGGTTCATGCCAGCCTCCACTGTGTTACAAGAGAAACGGTTCATGCCAGCTTCCACTCCACTACAAGAGAAACGGTTCATGCCAGCCTCCACTCCACTACAAGAGAAACGGTTCATGCCAGCCTCCACTCCACTACAAGAGAAACGGTTCATGCCAGCCTCCACTGTGTTACAAGAGAAACAGGAGAAGCACTTTAGATTTATTTTTTCTTCCTCTGGTCTGAGCCGCTTTAGCACCTGACTCCCAGGCGGTATTCTGTGCTCCCAGCTCACTCAGCTGCTTGACCGGGTTCATCACAATATTGATGCTGGGTCTCCTAGCAAAGGGCCGTGTCTGGATTAGCCCAGTTTAGAGCTCCTGTGGGCGCGGGGACTGCTGTAACCTAACACTTACAGACCGACACACCACATGTCCCGTAACCACATGGAGCAGGGCAGTCAGGGGTACTGGTGTACCCAGGATAGCACAGGATTCAAAAAATGTTTAAAAGAATATTTAAACATGTTGAAACAAAAACGCAACTAATTTCAAGAGCGTTCACTGCAAACATTTTCATAGTAAAGTTTTATATATACATAATGATGACATTTTAGAATAACATTTTTAAAAACTTCAAGCAGTTTTAAAATACAGTGCAAAAACAGCAAAGTATTTAGAAACAGTATGTCCACCAAACATTATCAAATAGTTTTTTTTTTTATTGTGTTTTTATCTCATGTCTCCTCTCTTGACACTATTTCAATTAGTTGTCGTTCTACCCCTATTCAAACTGGTTTCACAGGGCTCCATCTATCTTTGACTTCCTTACTCAAGGTAACATTAGCCACGCCAAGATTAGTGCTGCTCAGTGTCTGTGAATCCGGTTGTAGAAGTGATTCACTGACGTCTCAGCTGTTTATAGAGCTCTGCTCTGAGACCCTGTCTTTTGCTGACCGCTCCATTAAGGCTCCAGTATATGCAGTATGGACTTGTAGAGAGCTGTGGATTTGAAATGTCCTGTGCCAGTTACATCATGTGAGAGGAAATTCATGGGGGGCTGTCTGAGAGGGGAGTGGGGGGCTGTCTGATAAGGGGTCAGGGTGGGGCCTGTGTGAGAGGGGGTCAGGGGGCGGGGTCTGTGTGAGAGGAGGGTCAAAGGGGCAGGGCCTGTGTGAGAGCCTCTCCAGGAATTCCTCGGGCAGCCAGCCACAGGATCCAACAGCCACGGCTATTTTCAACAGGAGCGCTGCCCTAACAGGCTGTAAACTCATACTCTAGGAAAAGTCAGTTTTAAAAAGTCAGTTATAAAATTATACCCTGTACAGTATCAGACTTACATGTGCAGTTTTAATGAACCATATGTTATAGGAAGCAGTGTTCATTAATTCGGGTTTCGGTCGGACAGTCTAGTTTTTTTTTAAGGTTCGAAGGTTCAGTGGGCATCCCGAAGGTTCAGTGGGCATCCTCCGATCCCATGACCAACCAGATTCCTCTTACACCCAGCAACTCGAGAGCGGATGTTAGCGAACTACAGACCTCTGGGGGGCAAAACATGCTATGAGAATGTTGCTGTCCAGGACACTTCCTCACTCGCTACCCTGTAACACGTCAGAGAGACTCACATCCCTTTTGAGACTGGTTCTTGTGTAACATCAGAAACGAGCCCACACTTGAACACCGAAGCTGTGTGGTCCAGTGGTTAAAGAAAAGGGCTTGTAACCAGGAGGTCCCCGGTTCAAATCCCACCTCAGCCACTGACGCATCGTGTGACCTTGAGCAAGTCACTTAACCTCCTTGTGCTCCGTCTTTCGGGTGAGACGTAATTGTAAGTGACTCTGCAGCTGATGCATAGTTCACACACCCTAGTCTCTGTAAATCGCCTTGGATAAAGGCGTCTGCTAAATAAACAAATAATAACACAATAACACCTCTGGCGCAAACAGGAGGTAGGTCGATACCCAGCTGCTATAAGAAGCCTGGCCTGGCCGGGGGTGGAATGTGTTTTTCATTGTAAACTAATGCCTGAGTTTGTGAATCTGTGTCACTGTCTAAAACGAGAGGGGTTTTCCCAGGCAGGAATGCAGAGCCAAGTCGCTCCATGTGTGCTGTCTGTCACTCCCAGCACTGCGGCTTTAACCCCTGAGGAGACACAGCTGACAGAGAGAAGAGCACATCGTAAGAGATTGCAGCTGACAAGACATACTCAAGTATTTCCATTTCAAAACATGATACCAAGTACTAGATTCAAGACAGTTCTCAGTTTCTATGCCTTGCTCTCAGGAAACCTGTTACACTTCCTAGGTCATGTCACCTCAGCAGTGTCTTCTGGGTCAATGTTACTTGCTGAAAGCATGTCAGTCAATAGGGGTAGCAGGTGGTTGGCCAATGACAGGAAAGAAGTCACTGAAGGGGTGGGGAGAAGTTTCATCTTTAATCTAGCGTAGTACCAAATATCGAGCTGTAAAATACAAGGTTTGCTGTAACAGGACAGTCTTTTGTTAGCTACAACCAATTTAAAGGACAATCAGCAGGTTGTGGTGATTCATTTGCTCTCATTAGCCTGTTACATTATCACTGGTGTCTCTTCACTTTTGCTGAGAATACAACCAATGGCTGGGTCTGTTTATAAGCAGAGCACCGTGACCTGAAAGGCTGTGAAATAACTTCATGCAACGCAAGACTAACCACAGGATCTCATGCGCCGGTCACCATGACTTAGATCCTTATACTAGAGGCATGGAATGTACTGTAGTGTCTGCTCCTATTTTGATTGGTTCAGCAGTGTAGAGGCAGCGCTGGCACTGTAGCGTCTGCTCCTCATTTGATTGGTTCAGCAGTGTAGAGGCAGCGCTGGCACTGTAGCGTCTGCTCCTCATTTGATTGGTTCAGCAGTGTAGAGGCAGCGCTGGCACTGTAGTGTCTGCTCCTCTTTTGATTGGTTCAGCAGTGTAGAGGCAGCGCTGGCACTGTAGCGTCTGCTCCTCATTTGATTGGTTCAGCAGTGTAGAGGCAGCTCTAGCACTGTAGTGTCTGCTCCTCATTTGATTGGTTCAGCAGTGTAGAAGTAGCGCTAGCACTGTAGTGTCTGCTCCTCATTTGATTGGTTCCACAGTACAGTATATAGAGGCAGCGCTAGCACTGTCATTTATTTGTTCCTCATTTGATGGACGCTTTGAGACCCAGCCAATTGTGCGCCGCACCCTGACGAAGGCTGTGCTTTGATAAGCTCCTTTGTATGTAGGTCCTGTTGATTAGTGTTCTGCAAGATTTGAGGTAACACAAATAAAATGGGCTGTTTCAGTTTGTCCACACTGTGCATAACGACTTTGCAAACACCCTGGGGTTCAATTCTAATGATCTAAACAGTGGATCTTATTATGGAAGTAAATGCACATGCAAACACAAACACATACACACATCTTATGTGCACCGTTTTGTTTTTCAAAAAAGATAAATCCACGTCAATGTTACAAAGAATAAAAACCGAGAAACTTAAAGATAGCTTATAAGGAATACTGCGATTAACTAATAAACAATAGCGTCCCTGTTCTTCCCCTGTGAAGCAGCAGCGTTTACAGACGAGATGAAATCCGTTCCTTGATGAAATGAACACACACTCTGTGAGCGAGGATACATGTACTTTATTAAACACAGAAAACTGCAGTACAGCCAATATTCTGTATATTATACCAGTATACAATAGCACCCTTTACCTACTTGTTCAATGTAGGCTTAGTCTGTAACAGAGTATATAAACAGAACACGGAAACCCCAATATTGCTCTCCAAGTTCCTTGGCAAGGGCATTAGAAATAGTATCCGTTTTATAAAATCCTATACACTACATACCAGTATGTATGTTTAAAAGCCACCATATTATAAAGTGCATACCTGAGACCCATGCAGGTTTAAACACGAAGAAAAAAAAAGGAGAAACCCGAATTCAGGTGACAACGACACAGTATGTACGTCAAACCAGACATCTGACCAAATGGAAAGAAATGTCAGGCTTCAGATAAAAAGTTAGTATATAAAGGGTCGATCTGATCTGCATGTATTTATTCACAGCACAGACATCACAAAGAGCATTTAGGAAGTAAACCCTCACAGAACACATTGAAACCTCATCTCTGGTAACTACGCAGAATTTTAATGGGAATAAAAAGGTGTGCATTTTTTATTTATTTTTAAATTTACAGTGCTGCCCAATTATTTTACCCCCAATTTTCTCGACAATTTAGAATTTCCAATTCCCCACACAGCTCAGGAGAACTGAAGGTTCAGCGGGCATTCTCCGATCCCACGACCGAGCCAGCTTCCTCTTCTACACCCAGGAACTCGAGAGCGGATCAGCGAGCTTCCGCCCTCTGGAGGCCAGCCCTGCAGGTGTCTGTCTGAGCTCGCTGGGCACCTGGCCAGTAGGGTCCGCTGTAGCACGATAAGGAGAAACAGTCCTGCTGGCTTTGCCTCTCTAGCCCGCGGGAGGGCCAGAGCCAATGCAACGCTCCCTCCAGAATCCCCAGCGAAGACCGGCGACTCTGCGCTGCCAGGACAGGAACCTGTGCTCCCCTGACTGTGTGACTCACCGTGCAAACCACACGGCTGAGCTTTTACCAGGGAGACACTCAGGGACCTCCAGGTGTGAATTTCTATTTGAAAATAAATACATTGAGAAGACAGTAGGTGACGGATGAAGCATAATCCTATAAGGCCCTCTGGTTCAGAACCATTAAGGTGATTCTAAATTCTCTTGGACATTCTGCAGCTGTTGCTGTTGAAAACACAACCCAAGTGAAGGATGTCCCTTTGAAAAACCTACATTCTGCTTTTTTAATATTAGCAGTCAAATTCACGACTAGAGTTGGTATTATTAGACACTAGCACTTCTTCTAAGTGTTGGACACACTATGCCCACTCTGTGGAGGTCCTATGATCCTGTTTTTTGTGTCCATTGATTGCTGTATATAAAGTTGTGTGTCCGTGTGTTACCATAGTGACTGTACAGCACCAGCCTTGCCCTCTTGTGGTGGAGAGCTGAGCTGTCCTGTCGGTCTCAGGGTGATGTCATTGCTCCTGCTTTCTCTGGCTTTTTCCCTTTCGACAGGGCGGCCACCTGCTTCATGAGCTCCCTGTTGCGGGCCTGCAGAAGAGAACAAGAGAAGGGAGGTCTGTAGCATGCATTACAACCCTCAGTAACAGCACAGCACAGTGTGATGAAGCACAGTGAAAGCATCGTACAGTGCAGAGAAGCATTACAAAGAGGCATGGTAAAACTTATTAAAAAACACAACAAAACTAAGTAAATTATGGTAAATGCCAACTCCCCAGTAATGTTGTTGAAGCTGACACCCTGGGATCCTTCAAGAAGCTGCTTGATGAGATTCTGGGATCAATAAGCTACTAACAACCAAACGAGCAAGATGGGTCAAATGGCCTCCTCTCGTTTGTAAACTTTCTTATGTTCTTATGTTCTTATAACCATGGGGAAAAAAACTGCAAAATGAAAAAGACTGCAAAAAAAGTGCAAATGTACAGTGGTAAACTTGTATAAGGGAAATCACATTGAGAATTCAAAGAGGATTTCATCTTGTGTATCAATGGAACATATGACACAGTTCCAAAGTAACATGTGCAATAGGGCGCCTCTTACTATAACCCAAACCATTCCTCACAGCTGAGCAGCTCAGATGAGCTTTGCCTGTAAACACAATAGTTCCTTGTTAAGTGCCTTCAAATGTCCTTGTAATTGCTTCTTACATCCCTTTACTATTTCATGGCGTTTATAATCGTTCAGAGTGCTGGTATTCTGCTGCTCCAACACTGAACGCATCACACTTTTTCTCTCAATCTGCCAATGCCTGGCTGAGTTGATATGCGCTTGTCTGAGATAATTTAGTACCCAAAGTAACAGAACCCAGAACCACTCAGATTGGATGCAACACAGCAGAATAGTGAGGGAAGTGTAAAAAAAGCAGTTAAAGTGACATCAGAAGCCACTTACTATTTAATGATCTGTTGATCTAATCACGACTTGAGATGCATGCTGTATTGTGAACTGCACATTGTGACTACTCCAGTGATCCAAACAGGTAATGTTACTAGAAATAAATAACAACGTTGTGTGAAGCTCTTAAACTAACAACTTATGTCATTGAAAATGATTGTGAGTTTACTTTTTTGGCTCTTCCTTTCTGCTGTTTCTCTGTGCTGGGCAGGATGGTTGAGAGTCAGTGGCTGGTTCTCTGGGCTGGGCGGGGTGATTGAGAGTCAGTGGCTGGTTCTCTGTTCTGGGCGGGGTGGTTGAGTCAGTGTCTGGTTCTCTGTGCTGGGTGGGATGGTTGAGTCAGTGGCTGGTTCTCTGTGCTGGGCGGGATGGTTGAGTCAGTGGCTGGTTCTCTGTGCTGGGCGGGATGGTTGAGTCCGTGGCTGGTTCTCTGGGCTGGGCAGGGTGGTCGAGAGTCAGTGGCTGGTTCTCTGTTCTGGGCCGGGTGGTTGAGAGTCAGTGGCTGGTTCTCTGTTCTGGGCGGGATGGTTGAGTCAGTGGCTGGGTCTCTGTTCTGGGCGGGATGGTTGAGTCAGTGGCTGGTTCCCTGTGCTAGGCAGGGTGGCTGAGTGTCAGTGGCTGGTTCTCTGTGCTGGGCGGGATGGTTGAGTCAGTGGCTGGTTCTCTGTGCTGGGTGGGATGGTTGAGAGTCAGTGGCTGATTCTGTGCTGGGCGGGGTGGTTGAGAGTCAGTGGCTGGTTCTCTGTGCTGGGTGGGATGGTTGAGTCAGTGGCTGGTTCCCTGTGCTGGGCGGGGTGGCTGATTCTGTGCTGGGCGGGGTGGTTGAGTCAGTGTCTGGTTCTCTGTGCTGGGCGGGGTGGTTGAGTCAGTGTCTGGTTCTCTGTGCTGGGCGGGATGGTTGAGTCAGTGACTGGTTCTCTGTTCTGGGCGGGATGGTTGAGTTAGTGGCTGGTTCCCTGTGCTGGGCGGGATGGTTGAGAGTCAGTGGCTGGTTCTCTGTTCTGGGCGGGATGGTTGAGAGTCAGTGGCTGGTTCTCTGTTCTGGGCGGGATGGTTGAGAGTCAGTGGCTGGTTCTCTGTGCTGGGTGGGATGGTTGAGTCAGTGGCTGGTTCTCTGTGCTGGGTGGGATGGTTGAGAGTCAGTGGCTGATTCTGTGCTGGGCGGGGTGGTTGAGAGTCAGTGGCTGATTCTGTGCTGGGCGGGGTGGTTGAGAGTCAGTGTCTGGTTCTCTGTGCTGGGTGGGATGGTTGAGAGTCAGTATCTGGTTCTCTGTGCTGGGCAGGGTGGTTGAGAGTCAGTGGCTGGTTCTCTGTGCTGGGCGGGATGGTTGAAAGTCAGTGTCTGGTTCTCTGTGCTGGGTGGGATGGTTGAGAGTCAGTATCTGGTTCTCTGTGCTGGGCGGGATGGTTGAGAGTCAGTGGCTGGTTCTCTGTGCTGGGTGGGATGGTTGAGTCAGTGGCTGGTTCTCTGTGCTGGGCGGGATGGTTGAGAGTCAGTGGCTGGTTCTGTGCTGGGCGGTGTGGTTGAGAGTCAGTATCTGGTTCTCTGTGCTGGGTGGGATGGTTGAGAGTCAGTATCTGGTTCTCTGTGCTGGGCGGGATGGTTGAGTGTCTGTGTCTGGTTCTCTGTGCTGGGCGGGATGGTTGAGTCAGTGGCTGGTTCTCTGTGCTGGGCAGGATGGTTGAGAGTCAGTGTCTGGTTCTCTGTGCTGGGCGGGATGGTTGACAGTCAGTGGCTGGTTCTCTGTGCTGGGCAGGATGGTTGAGTCAGTGTCTGGTTCTCTGTGCTGGGCAGGATGGTTGAGAGTCAGTGTCTGGTTCTCTGTGCTGGGCAGGGTGGTTGAGAGTCAGTGGCTGGTTCTCTGTGCTGGGCGGGGTGGTTGAGAGTCAGTGGCTGGTTCTCTGTTCTGGGCAGGATGGTTGAGTCAGTGTCTGGTTCTCTGTGCTGGGCGGGGTGGTTGAGAGTCAGTGGCTGGTTCTCTGTGCTGGGTGGGATGGTTGAGAGTCAGTGGCTGGTTCTCTGTGCTGGGCGAGGTGGTTGAGAGTCAGTTGCTGGTTCTCTGTGCTGGGTGGGATGGTTGAGAGTCAGTGTCTGGTTCTCTGTGCTGGGCGGGATGGTTGAGAGTCAGTGTCTGTTTCTCTGTGCTGGGCGGGATGGTTGAGTCAGTGGCTGGTTCTCTGTGCTGGGTGGGATGGTTGAGAGTCGGTGTCTGGTTCTCTGTGCTGGGCGGGATGGTTGAGAGTCAGTGGCTGGTTCTCTGTGCTGGGCGGGATGGTTGAGAGTCAGTGTCTGTTTCTCTGTGCTGGGCGGATGGTTGAGTCAGTGTCTGGTTCTCTGTGCTGGGTGGGATGGTTGAGAGTCAGTGGCTGGTTCTCTGCTCTGTGCTGGGCGGGGTGGTTGAGAGTCACGCTCACCTGCTGTTGCTCCACAACCTCCTTGTGCATTTTCTCCATCTGGTTCATCTTGGACCTCATCTGATTCTCCTGGTACTGGAATTCAGCCTTCAGCTCCGTGATCTGCACACAAAAACACATCTGATCTGATGCTGTCTCTCCATAGTCATTATTAATGTGACGTAGCACGCACATACCACGCGCTGTAGGAAGTGTGCATCTAAAACACTGACTCTAAAGGGTGGGCAAGTCACCTTCTCAAGCTAAAAAGCTAGACAATTGACTTTTTTTCTGCGTGGAAACATGTCCGGAAGGCGTACATTATGCTTACGAGACTTCAGCAGTGAAAATCCCGTTTGTGACGTAACCTCACGAACTTTCTACTGTAACGGAAAGCCATGCCAAGCAATCCTTTATTAGATCTGCTGGAAGTGGCCCTGCCAACATAAGAACCAATAAGCACAGAACCGGGGTCGATATTATTTGTATTTCTTTTTTCTGTGACACCTTTTTTCAATGTTTTACTACAAATAAATAAATAAAAAACCCTTTACATAAATTAATTAATTAATTAATTAATTAATTAATTAATTAATAACAAAGTTGATTGGTCATCGGATAGCTGACTGCTTTAAGCTGACTTTTCTGTCCCTTGGCAGTAAGATGCAATACATTGTACACTAGCCTTGCAGCATCTCTCGTGGGTACCTAAGTACAAAGGGGGAAAAAAAGTCACGTTTGCACCAAAATATATATTACATTAGCAGAGCTGTGTTATTGCTGCGGGCTACCGGCAGCCTCAGACGTGAGCCGAATTCATTGAGGAAGGTTTGTTTAAAAGTACGAAAACATGAAAAAGAACAAAAACTTCCAGGAATTTGGTCAAAGACAACTACTGCTGAAAGCTGTGGAATCTGGAGTCACGTATTTATTATTATTATTATTATTATTATAAGAATGTCTTGATGTAGTGGGGAATGCGGGTGAGTAGGGTGTTTTTTAAATACTACCGATATTTAAAATATATACTAAACGTTTTGACTGGATCATTTTTATATCATTAAGCTAATGCTATTTTAGCTCCATTCAATCAGACTTGCTGACGCTACGGTTGTGTAGCACAGCGCTTTCTCATGGAACACAGACATGACATTTCCATATACCCGCCCACATTTTAATATTAATGAGGTTATTTGCATTTGGAAGGAGAATTTCTCTGGCTAAAAGAAAACTACATGGAAACACACACAACCTGAAAGTACAACAAAAACAGAGTGAGAAAACGGTGAGACTTTTTTTTCTTTTTCCATGGAAATTGCCCTGATGTTAATTTGTTATGAAAGTAAGCTTAAAGTACAAATAATGAATCACAACACTGTAAACCACCTTTCTGAGCAATGTTATTAAACTTTCATTCTTCAGTCGCACCTGCGTCTCTTTTTTACCTTGGAGAGTCATTGATTATTTGTGTTTGTACACTGTGAGGATGGCTGGTTTTTATTCATGCATTTTTCTCAGTTTTTGCAACGTTGCCACCTATAAAGACCTGAGTTTTTTCAAGCATTGAACAGATAGTTATTTAACGTCCTCGCAGGAAAACACAAAGTATAATATCTGCTTTTCTTCAGTTTAAAAACGCTGAATATTTTACGTTACCTATGTGTTGACGCTCTTTATTTCCACAAATAAACCAAACAGACACGGGCTTCTTGAGTGTCCTGGAATACTGTGATATACATGGTGAGTTTGTATCTGTGTGTGAAGTCTGAGAGGAAGCATTGACTGGCTGTGCTGACAGTCACTGTGGGCTCAGTTTCTGGCTGCCAGTGCATGCTCCAGTGCATTGGTGCACCTTGCTGCCGGTGGACACACACTGTTCATGAAGAACATCACAGCACAGGAAACATTCAGGAATGAGGCTCACTCCTTCTTTGGGATCTAACTTAACAGGACAGAATCGTATGGTTTGGTTTTTTTCCAATAACCATTTTTATATAGTATTAGAAAAACTATTTATTTAATCTAATGCTAACTTTTTATCTAGTCTTCACATAACTTATTTATCAGTGTTAGCAAAACTTTTTAAATAGTCTATGCATAACTTTCTTTTATATATGGCTGGTTTCATGGACCCTGATTAACACCTGGACTACCTAATGGCACCTTAGGTAAGGCAGTCTGAGACTAATGTTAACCAGGGTCTGTGAAACTAGCCAAGAGTTTAGGCATCATTTTTATAGTTTTACATCCAGTTTCATTATCTTACACAAGATGAATGTCCATCAGGGTCTGTGGAACCAGCTGTTAGCATCACTTTTTAAAATAGTCTTAGAATTACTTTTTATATAGTAAAATGGCTGGTTTCACAGATTTGCACTTAATCTTGGACTACCTAATGTTGGGTAAAGTGATCCAAGATTAATGCTTATCTGTGAAACTAGCTGCTAGCATTACTTTTATATAGTCTTAGCATAACATTTTCATAGGCTCAGATAACTCAACAGGAACAACCTGGCCAATGCAGCACTGGGCAACGGAATTCAGACTGCCTGCCTGTCTGCCTGCCTGTCTGCCTGCCTGCCTGCCTGCCTGCCCGTCTGTCTGCCTGTCTGCCTCTATCCCTCCCTGCCTGCCTACCTGCCTCTCTCCCTGCCTGCCTGCCTACCTACCTGCCTCTCTCCCTGCCTGCCTGCCTCTCCCTCTCTCCCAGCCTGCCTGACCTTCTTCTCCTTCTCCAGGATGAGCTGGTCCTTCTGGTGCAGCATCTTCTTGAGCGTGGCCACCTCCTCCTTCAGCTGGGACATGATGACGAAGTGGTCTGTGCCGGGGGAGTCCAGGGCCAGGTCCGGGGAGAAGCTGCAGAGTCAGAGCCCCCAGCACATTCACTACCAGTGCACATGCAACCCTGCAACACCACTGCATCCTCCGCTAATGCACTACTAATATATCATTGTAGATATAACTTGTTGCATCCTAGTTATAGCAACATATGGTAAAGTATATTATTAATAAGCATGGCAAACCAGGGTAAACTATGGTAAATGAGTAGTTTAACAGTGGGAAAAGAATGATAAAACTGCAATAATACCATGGATAAACCTTTATTAGGGTTATAAAACTACAAGTTAACGACTTCAGAGTTAGTACAAACAGCAGGACAAGAGGGCAGAACAGTTTTTAAAAAAGTTTAGAATGGGAGCCCTTTTTTTAATAGTTATAAATGCGTGGAACAGCCAACCAGCAAACATTCAAAAAACAGTTTGGTTCTGTCCTAATTAAAAAGGTGTTGCATCTTACATTGTGTCTCAAACCGTGCAATAAGAAGTAGCTAGCTCAAATGATCTTAGGGTGTCTTTAGACCAACTGAACATGTAGTACTGCAAACAAAACCAGCTTTCAGTGCTTGCTTACCTGTCCCCATTGGCTATGATGACGTCAGACTTGGGCTTTTTCTTTGGAATTTCATTCTGAATGGACGAGGTGGACAAAGTCTTCTGACTGCAAAGGGGGAAACAGTTACGCACAGTCACTGACACTTAATAACATATTCTATATTGAAAACTAGCTGTGTGTGTGTCCACAGAGATCGCTATAATTAAGCCTGCTCTTATTTTGCAGAAGGCAGTACCAGGTTTCTCTCCCTAGCTCTTTATATTGTTCCTCAATAAAGGCACGGAAACATCAAACTTTTTTTCAGGCAGCTTGTACCCTGTTCACACCTGTATCGGAACGATACTGGTAACATTTGTTTCAGTTTAGAATATACCAATATGATACCACTTTCTGTCCTAACTCACTTTTCAACACTAATCCGATACTGTTGCGATATACCTGTCCTTGTTTAAGCTGGTTGACATCGATACACTTCCATCAAAGATATTCTGTATTACACCAAGATACTCCACTGCTTCTCTATGGGACCTGCGTCACGCTGTGCACAGGGTTGTGGGAGATACAGAGCGTGGGTTATTTTCTATTGAGAGTCAATGGAGTGCTGTTGGACTGAGCTGCTTTGAGATGATTTTAGCGATGTTTAAAAGCATAAAAAAACTTGTGAAGTCTATTTTACTCTTACCCAGGGTGTCTTGACAAAAAACATAACCCGTGCTAATGATGACAAACCATAATCTATACGACAAATGCACTTTGGGAAATATGAAAGTTATCAGAAGGATTTATTCTCCTTGCTGTTCAGATACGCTTTGTAGATCTTCTGCTTCAGTCGTGACATCCTGGTGCTTTTTAATACTTAAGAGCTTCCTGTGGTTTCACTGGCGCTCCTAAAAACATGTTGAATCTCTAAGTACAGCAAGTACACCAGAGTGTAACCGCTACCCAGTGGAGGTAATGCAGTAACACGTGTACATTCGAGACCTGTGTACAGAATTATCTTGTTAGCTACTATCACTTCAATTACGTCTTGGCATGGCAGGGTGCAAAGTAAACTGAATTCAGATTAATATGTAAGAGTAGCGAGGGCATGTGTTTGAGTGTAATATATATATATATATATATATATATACAGTACTGTGCAAAAGTTTTAGGCAGGTGTGAAAAAATCCTGTAAAGTAAGAATGCTTTCAAAAATAGACAAGTTAATAGATTATATTTATCAATTAACTAAATGCAAAGTGAGTGAACAGAAGAAAAATCTACATCAAATCCATATTTGGTGTGACCACCCTTTGCCTTCAAAACAGCATCAATTCTTCTAGGTACACTTGCACAAAGTCAGGGATTTTGTAGGCATATAGTCAGGTGTATGATTAAACAATTATACCAAACAGGTGCTAATGATCATCAATTCAATATGTAGGTTGAAACACAATCATTAACTGAAACAGAAACAGCTGTGTAGGAGGAATAAAACTGGGTGAGGAACAGCCAAACTCAGCTAACAAGGTGAGGTTGCTGAAGACAGTTTACTGTTAAAAGTCATACACCATGGCAAGACTGAGCACAGCAACAAGACACAAGGTAGTTATACTGCATCAGCAAGGTCTCTCCCAGGCAGAAATTTCAAGGCAGACAGGGGTTTCCAGATGTGCTGTCCAAGCTATTTTGAAGAAGCACAAAGAAACGGGCAACGTTGAGGACTGTAGACGCAGTGGTCGGCCAAGAAACTTACCTCAGCAGATGAAAGACACATCATGCTTACTTCCTTCGCAATCGGAAGATGTCCAGCAGTGCCATCAGCTCAGAATTGGCAGAAAACAGTGGGACCCTGGTACACCCATCTACTGTCCGGAGAATTCTGGTCAGAAGTGGCCTTCATGGAAGACTTGCGGCCAAAAGCCATACCTCCGACGTGGAAACAAGGCCAAGCGACTCAACTATGCATGAAAACACAGGAACTGGGGTGCAGAAAAATGGCAGCAGGTGCTCTGGACTGATGAGTCAAAATTTGAAATATTTGGCTGTAGCAGAAGGCAGTTTGTTCGCCAAGGGCTGGAGAGCGTAACACCTAATGAGTGTCTGCAGGCAACAGTGAAGCATGGTGGAGGTTCCTTGCAAGTTTGGGACTGCATTTCTGCAAATGGAGTTGGGGATTTGGTCAGAATTAATGGTCTCCTCAATGCTGAGAAGTACAGGCAGATACTTATCCATCATGCAATACCATCAGGGAGGCATCTGATTGGCCCCAAATTTATTCTGCAGCATGACAACGACCCCAAACATACAGCGAAAGTCATTAAGAACTATCTTCAGCGTAAAGAAGAACAAGGAGTCCTGGAAGTGATGGTATGGCCCCACAGAGCCCTGATCTCAACATCATCGAAGTCTGTCTGGGATTACAAGAAGAGAGAGAAGCAACTGAGGCTACCTAAATCCACAGAAGAACTGTGGTTAGTTCTCCAAGATGTTTGGGCCAACCTACCTGCTGAGTTCCTTCAAAAACTGTGTGCAAGTGTACCTAGAAGAATTGATGTTGATGCTGTTTTGAAGGCAAGGGTGGTCACACCAAATATGGATTTGATTTAGATTTTTCTTCTGTTCACTCACTTTGCATTTAGTTAATTGATAAATATAATCTATTAACATGTCTATTTTTGAAAGCATTCTTACTTTACAGCATTTTTTCACACCTGCCTAAAACTTTTGCACAGTACTGTATATATATATATATATACAGTACTGTGCAAAAGTTTTAGGCAGGTGTGAAAAAATGCTGTAAAGTAAGAATGCTTTCAAAAATAGACATGTTAATGGATTATATTTATCAATTAACTAAATGCAAAGTGAGTGAACAGAAGAAAAATCTAAATCAAATCCATATTTGGTGTGACCACCCTTTGCCTTCAAAACAGCATCAATTCTTCTAGGTACACTTGCACAAAGTCAGGGATTTTGTAGGCATATAGTCAGGTGTATGATTAAACAATTATACCAAACGGGTGCTAATGATCATCAATTCAATACGTAGGTTGAAACACAATCATTAATTGAAACAGAAACAGCTGTGTAGGAGGAATAAAACTGGGTGAGGAACAGCCAAACTCAGCTAACAAGGTGAGGTTGCTGAAGACAGTTTACTGTCAAAAGTCATACACCATGGCAAGACTGAGCACAGCAACAAGACACAAGGTAGTTATACTGCATCAGCAAGGTCTCTCCCAGGCAGAAATTTCAAGGCAGACAGGGGTTTCCAGATGTGCTGTCCAAGCTCTTTTGAAGAAGCACAAAGAAATGGGCAATGCTGAGGACCGTAGACGCAGTGGTCGGCCAAGGAAACTTACTGCAGCAGATGAAAGACACATCATGCTTACTTCCCTTCACAATAGGAAGATGTCCAGCAGTGCCATCAGCTCAGAACTGGCAGAAAACAGTGGGGCCCTGGTACACCCATCTACTGTCCGGAGAAGTCTGGTCAGTAGTGGCCTTCATGGAAGACTTGCGGCCAAAAAGCCATACCTCCGACGTAGAAACAAGGCCAAGCGACTCAACTATGCACGAAAACACAGGAACTGGGGTGCAGAAAAATGGCAGCAGGTGCTCTGGACTGATGAGTCAAAATTTGAAATATTTGGCTGTAGCAGAAGGCAGTTTGTTCACGAAGGGCTGGAGAGCTGCATACGAATGAGTGTCTGCAGGCAACAGTGAAGCATGGTGGAGGTTCCTTGCAAGTTTGGGGCTGCATTTCTGCAAATGGAGTTGGGGATTTGGTCAGAATTAATGGTCTCCTCAATGCTGAGAAGTACAGGCAGATACTTATCCATCATGCAATACCATCAGGGAGGCATCTGATTGGCCCCAAATTTATTGTGCAGCATGACAACGACCCCAAACATACAGTGAAAGTCATTAAGAACTATCTTCAGCGTAAAGAAGAACAAGGAGTCCTGGAAGTGATGATATGGCCCCCACAGAGCCCTGATCTCAACATCATCGAGTCTGTCTGGGATTACATGAAGAGAGAGAAGCAACTGGGGCTGCCTAAATCCACAGAAGAACTGTGGTTAGTTCTCCAAGATGTTTGGGCCAACCTACCTGCCGAGTTCCTTCAAAAACTGTGTGCAAGTGTACCTAGAAGAATTGATGCTTGATGCTGTTTTGAAGGCAAAGGGTGGTCACACCAAATATGGATTTGATTTAGATTTTGCTTCTGTTCACTCACTTTGCATTTAGTTAATTGATAAATATAATCTATTAACATGTCTATTTTTGAAAGCATTCTTACTTTACAGCATTTTTCACACCTGCCTAAAACTTTTGCACAGTACTGTATATATATATATATATATATATATATATATATATATATATATATATATATATATAATATATATATATATATATCATTATTTATTATTTCTTTTGCAGAATATTGTTGTTGTTGGCGCAGGAGTTGCCAGCAGGGGGCGATACCTGTTGTAGTGGCTGGCATCGCTGAGCCAGGTGAGCTGCTCCTTCTCCTGCAGGGCTGTGTGAGAGGAGGAGCTCAGGTGCTTGCGCTGCTCTTTGGTCTTCTGGAGGACCCTCTTGTAGGAGAGGGTGCAGAGCCAGCACAGCAGCTTCCCGTCCACCTGGGGAGCGACACGGGACAGTCAGAGCCATGTGCAGACATCCACACAGACTGGCTGGGGGGAAACTAGGGAAACACATTCTTTAGCACAGGTTCCACCCAGTATCACAACCTGCCGATAAGCTGCTCCTAGGCGGCACTGTTGAAGCGTGTATCACACGGTTAACTGACTGTCAGGGGCTATCTTTATAATCTAATAATACTGCCACCCTAAAGATTATAATCAAGATTTTCCAGGGACCCCATTTCACAGAGCTGTGATTGTAATGTAACAATGTTAATAAGTGGATCTCTAATCACCTCTGCAGGGTTAATGCAGTTAAAGAGTGGCCACAGATCCACCACAGTTCAGATCATTACAATAGAGCCTATGAGCGAGTCACTGAGGGACTCAATGAATCAGCTGAGGCCACAGCTTTACAGCAGCTCCCAGTTAATAAAACATGAGAATTGCACATACTGCACGGGGCTACATTCTCAAAGCTATTTCCTCCTAATCATTATTCGAGCATTTTTTGGTCCCATTCTCTAATAGGAATAATAAACCATTATTAGACTCATCACAAGCCCTCGAATGAAATGTGCGAGTTGTTTATTTCTGGGTGCGTTTAGTTTTCTACTATCTGAAAGAATCAATTTGCAGTAAAAGGTTTGAGAATCCAGCCCCTGAGCTGTAACTGCGCCTGTTGATCAAGGTTTTACCAGTGCCTCTACTCCAGCACTAGGTAAGCCACAGCCAGGGTGAATGTACTACAAGCCAGGCCACTTCATCCCAGCAGAACCCCCTTGCTGGAGCAGCGTCTCTATGGATGGATTTGACAGCACAACGTGTGCTGCAGTGTTTCAGGGCAGGCTGAGGGAGCTGCTTGCCTTCTTCCTGTCGTCCTTCCTGTCGAAGGCACAGTGCTGTTTGCACTGCTCACACGTGTGGGGGGGGCCGTACTTCTTCTCCGAGTTCGTGCAGCGCTGGCATTTGTTACCGATGAACGTGGCGATTATGTTACAGTACTGACAGGGTTTGGGCTGCAAGACAGACGAGTAAGAGTCAGTTCAAATGAGGTCCTCTCCTGAGCGCCGCGAATGTTTTGTTAAAGACAGTTGAACTGTTCATTTTGATTATTAGATCAAGTTTGCAGTCCAACAAATACAAACTTTTTTTAACTGTTTCAGAAAGGGTTATACATTTCTAAAGACAAACATCAGTCCTTAAAACAGTCCTTAAAGTTTCATGAATAGGGCCCTGTACTTCACAGAAAAGCAAAACTTACTTGGTGGTTTTATTATGCTAGTTAGTCTATTGTAAAGCCTTTTTGGCTACCTCTGTAGCCCCAGATGAAATGACTTAAATCTGAACTTACTGTGCCATACAGTTTCACGTTCTGTGCACATTTCTTACAGATGGTGTTGGTTTTACTGCATGAGATAAAAGAGAACCTGGTCAGATTCTTCATAAGGGGGCGATCCCTAGTAAAGAGATGAGTGCTTCACCAGCATAACTGTGCTCAGATTTTAAACACTGGATAACTCCAAGGCATTAAACACAAGCACCACTACAGGTTAATGTTTCCCATGGGGATTTCGTGAGCGGGTACGACTGAAGGAACGCAAAGATAGAAGAAAAAAGTAATACCTTTCCTGCTGAAACTCTGTCCTGCAGTACGTGCACTTAACCATAGGATGTGCAATTCGACACTCCTGGAAAATACATTACAGTAAAATAAAATGATTAATGATTGATGCCACTGCCTAATCCTGCATGTTCACACGACTTATTTTCCTTTATTTATCCATCCATAATAATAAAATGATACTACCAACAAACAAGCCTGCTTCTCCAGGTAAGTCTGGGTGATGTGTAGCACAGCAGGGTCATTTAATATGTGTGAAGAGCTGAGGGACTAGGAGTGTGGCCTACAGGGTAGAGCTGAGGGGCTGGGAGCAAGGGGGCAGTGTGGTCGAGTGGTTAGATGCTGAGAGAGTGGGCGGGAGGGAGGCAGTGCAGTCGAGTGGTTAGATGCTGAGAGTGGGCGGGAGGGAGGCAGTGTGGTTGAGTGGTTAGATGCTGAGAGAGTGGGCGGGAGGGAGGCAGTGTGGTCGAGTGGTTAGATGCTGAGAGAGTGGGTGGGAGGGAGGCAGTGCAGTCGAGTGGTTAGATGCTGAGAGAGTGGGCGGGAGGGAGGCAGTGTGGTCGAGTGGTTAGATGCTGAGAGTGCGCGGGAGGGAGGCAGTGCAGTCGAGTGGTTAGATGCTGAGAGAGTGGGTGGGAGGGAGGCAGTGCAGTCGAGTGGTTAGATGCTGAGAGAGTGGGTGGGAGGGAGGCAGTGCAGTCGAGTGG
The DNA here is from genome assembly GCA_030684275.1 of Acipenser oxyrinchus oxyrinchus. Classification (NCBI taxonomy): domain Eukaryota; kingdom Metazoa; phylum Chordata; class Actinopteri; order Acipenseriformes; family Acipenseridae; genus Acipenser; species Acipenser oxyrinchus. The sequence continues at coordinate 7,722,910 of CM060289.1, forward strand.
TTAGATGCTGAGAGAGTGGGCGGGAGGGAGGCAGTGCAGTCGAGTGGTTAGATGCTGAGAGAGTGGGTGGGAGGGAGGCAGCGCAGTCGAGTGGTTAGATGCTGAGAGAGTGGGCAGGGAGGGAGGCAGTGCAGTCGAGTGGTTAGATGCTGAGAGAGTGGGTGGGAGGGAGGCAGCGCAGTCGAGTGGTTAGATGCTGAGAGAGTGGGCGGGAGGGAGGCAGTGCAGTCGAGTGGTTAGATGCTGAGAGAGTGGGCGGGAGGGAGGCAGTGCAGTCGAGTGGTTAGATGCTGAGAGAGTGGGTGGGAGGGAGGCAGTGCAGTCAGTGGTTAGATGCTGAGAGAGTGGGCGGGAGGGAGGCAGTGCAGTCAGTGGTTAGATGCTGAGAGAGTGGGTGGGAGGGAGGCAGTGCAGTCAGTGGTTAGATGCTGAGAGAGTGGGCGGGAGGGAGGCAGTGCAGTCGAGTGGTTAGATGCTGAGAGAGTGGGCGGGAGGGAGGCAGTGCAGTCGAGTGGTTAGATGCTGAGAGAGTGGGCGGGAGGGAGGCAGTGCAGTCGAGTGGTTAGATGCTGAGAGAGTGGGTGGGAGGGAGGCAGTGCAGTCGAGTGGTTAGATGCTGAGAGAGTGGGTGGGAGGGAGGCAGTGCAGTCGAGTGGTTAGATGCTGAGAGAGTGGGCGGGAGGGAGGCAGTGCAGTCGAGTGGTTAGATGCTGAGAGAGTGGGCGGGAGGGAGGCAGTGCAGTCGAGTGGTTAGATGCTGAGAGAGTGGGCGGGAGGGAGGCAGCGCAGTCAGTGGTTAGATGCTGAGAGAGTGGGCGGGAGGGAGGCAGTGCAGTCAGTGGTTAGATGCTGAGAGAGTGGGCGGGAGGGAGGCAGTGCAGTCAGTGGTTAGATGCTGAGAGAGTGGGCGGGAGGAGGCAGCGCAGTCGAGTGGTTAGATGCTGAGAGAGTGGGCGGGAGGGAGGCAGTGCAGTGAGTGGTTAGATGCTGAGAGAGTGGGCGGGAGGGAGGCAGTGCAGTCGAGTGGTTAGATGCTGAGAGAGTGGGCGGGAGGGAGGCAGTGCAGTCGAGTGGTTAGATGCTGAGAGAGTGGGCGGGAGGAGGCAGTGCAGTCGAGTGGTTAGATGCTGAGAGAGTGGGTGGGAGGGAGGCAGTGCAGTCGAGTGGTTAGATGCTGAGAGAGTGGGCGGGAGGGAGGCAGTGCAGTCAGTGGTTAGATGCTGAGAGAGTGGGCGGAGGGAGGCAGTGCAGTCGAGTGGTTAGATGCTGAGAGAGTGGGCGGGAGGGAGGCAGTGCAGTCGAGTGGTTAGATGCTGAGAGAGTGGGCGGGAGGGAGGCAGTGCAGTCGAGTGGTTAGATGCTGAGAGAGTGGGCGGGAGGAGGCAGTGCAGTCGAGTGGTTAGATGCTGAGAGAGTGGGCGGGAGGGAGGCAGTGCAGTCGAGTGGTTAGATGCTGAGAGAGTGGGCGGGAGGGAGGCAGTGCAGTCAGTGGTTAGATGCTGAGAGAGTGGGCGGGAGGGAGGCAGTGCAGTCGAGTGGTTAGATGCTGAGAGAGTGGGCGGGAGGGAGGCAGCGCAGTCGAGTGGTTAGATGCTGAGAGAGTGGGCGGGAGGGAGGCAGTGCAGTGAGTGGTTAGATGCTGAGAGAGTGGGCGGGAGGGAGGCAGCGCAGTGAGTGGTTAGATGCTGAGAGAGTGGGTGGGAGGGAGGCAGTGCAGTGAGTGGTTAGATGCTGAGAGAGTGGGCGGGAGGCAGCGCAGTTGAGTGGTTAGATGCTGAGAGAGTGGGTGGAGGGAGGCAGCGCAGTGAGTGGTTAGATGCTGAGAGAGTGGGTGGGAGGAGGCAGCGCAGTCAGTGGTTAGATGCTGAGAGAGTGGGCGGGAGGAGGCAGCGCAGTCGAGTGGTTAGATGCTGAGAGTAGGCGGGAGGAGGCAGCAGCAGTCGAGTGGTTAGATGCTGAGAGAGTGGGCTGGGAGGGAGGCAGTGTAGTCAGTGGTTAGATGCTGAGAGAGTGGGTGGGAGGGAGGCAGTGTGGTCGAGTGGGTCTGACAGGCAATATGACCTCCCCATAGTTTATAACATGAAGCACAGTGTTGTTTCAAATCCCAGTAAAGCAGATCATGCTGGTAACCCTCAGGAGAAGGGAAGAGATTAGTAAGTAAATAAAGCAAGCGCATATACTGCAGGTGATCCGCTGAAGGGACACTAATGAGGACTCAAATGTTATATTCTGCAGTGCTAACAGGAGCAGAACAGGGACTGAAGTCCTGCCACTGATCCTTATAGGGACTGACTAACAGTGATCTTAACTCTTTCAGCACGAAGCACTCTAAACTTGCAGTCATTAGGCAGTTTCCTGTTATACTATGCATTTACCATGAGTTTACTGTGTGAGTGTATGCTGTGGGTTTACTGTGTGAGTGTATGCATGTGAGTTTACTGTGTGAGTGTATGCTGTGAGTTTACTGTGTGAGTGTATGCTGGGAGTTTACTGTGTGAGTGTATGCATGTGAGTTTACTGTGTGAGTGTATGCTGTGGGTTTACTGTGTGAGTGTATGCTGTGAGTTTACTGTGTGAGTGTATGCTGTGAGTGTCTGCTGTGAGTGTATGCTGTGAGTTTACTGTGTGAGTGTATGCTGTGAGTTTACTGTGTGAGTGTATGCTGTGAGTTTACTGTGTGAGTGTATGCTGTGAGTTTACTGTGTGAGTGTATGCTGTGAGTTTACTGTGTGAGTGTATGCTGTGAGTTTACTGTGTGAGTGTATGCTGTGAGTTTACTGTGTGAGTGTATGCTGTGAGTTTACTGTGTGAGTGTATGCTGTGAGTTTACTGTGTGAGTGTATGCTGTGAGTTTACTGTGTGAGTGTATGCTGTGAGTTTACTGTGTGAGTGTATGCTGTGAGTTTACTGTGTGAGTGTACTGTGTGAGTGTATGCTGTGAGTTTACTGTGTGAGTGTATGCTGTGAGTTTACTGTGTGAGTGTATGCTGTGAGTTTACTGTGTGAGTGTATGCTGTGAGTTTACTGTGTGAGTGTATGCTGTGAGTTTACTGTGTGAGTGTATGCTGTGAGTTTACTGTGTGAGTGTATGCTGTGAGTTTACTGTGTGAGTGTATGCTGTGAGTTTACTGTGTGAGTGTATGCTGTGAGTTTACTGTGTGAGTGTATGCTGTGAGTTTACTGTGTGAGTGTATGCTGTGAGTTTACTGTGTGAGTGTATGCTGTGAGTTTACTGTGTGAGTGTATGCTGTGAGTTTACTGTGTGAGTGTATGCATGTGAGTTTACTGTGTGAGTGTATGCTGTGGGTTTACTGTGTGAGTGTATGCTGTGAGTTTACTGTGTGAGTGTATGCTGTGAGTTTACTGTGTGAGTGTATGCTGTGAGTTTACTGTGTGAGTGTATTCATGTGACTTTACTGTGTGAGTGTCTGCTGTGAGTGTATGCATGTGAGTTTACTGTGTGAGTGTATGCTGTGAGTTTACTATGAAATGATTGTTTTCTGTTGCTTTGGTTTTTTTCTGTATATCATATGCATAGTAACTCAACAGTACTTGCACACTTCAATTGTAGCTTCTTTCCTTTGCTGTCTTCCACAATGAAATCCTTCTGCTCACCGGCACATTCTTCTGGGGGTTTGTGTGTTTAGGCATTCTATTACATTTTGCCACAATTTGCAATTGCATTTTAAACTCCACGAGTGTGTAAACACTCTCTAGCGTAGTGTAATACAGCTTTAACTCTCGTGAGCAAGAACACATCGTTTCAAATCTTGCAAGCGTGTTACAGTGCTCCAATAGAAATGTAGGAATGTCCTGCACTCAGTAGCGGGGTGGGTTTAAAGTACTTCTGTTTGCAGTTACAGACAGCATTTCGAATTGTGTTTACTACGTACTCCGTTTATAAAGCACTGATTTCCACTGTCCCTTGAGTGGAGTGCACCTGTACTACCTTAATAATGTATATTAGTGTTGTTGTTAATAGCATATTACTGCTATTAACTATTATTATTATTATTATTATTATTATTATTATTATTATTATTATTATTATTATTATTATCAACAGTAGCATGTAGGTTAACCCTTTAAGGTACAAGGCACATGTGTGTCCCACAAATAAAACGATGCTAACTTTCTTATTTTTGCAATGAGGTGCACGAAAAACGCTACGAAGCTCGTTTTAATTCAACAGTTTCATTTTTTTAAAACATAATTAAGACCATAGTGGTACCTGTTGAAATGAGGGAGGAGTCAAACTTTATAGCTGCCATCGGTAGCTACAATGATACGAATATGGCGGCTGTAACATCTGCAGAGATGAATGTGAGGGATATTATCGCTGTTCGTTTTTTCTCCCAGTCCGTGGGCCCCTGTGCAGTTGCACCGGCTATTCCTCCGCCTCTGCCTACCCTTAATGCGCAAATAAATACGTATTTAACAATAACGACCGTTTTTGCTGAACCCTACCCATGTCAGTCCCATCACCTCCCTGGCTGGTCTAACACAGAGCTTTTCCCGCAGGCACCCCCCTCTCTCTCCTCCCAGATATTCACCACATTGTTACCGGGCGCCCTGCCCGTGCCAGTATGTGCCAGGGTGTGTGTAATGTAGGGTGTCCACCCCGCTGCGCTGCTGCCCTTACCTTGCACAGCTGCTGTCCCTGAGACAGCGCCTCGAACGGGCATCTTTGGTTACACTTCGTGCAGGCATACAGCGCAGCCATTTCACCGCTGTACTCTTCAATTTAAAAAAAAAATTACAAAGTCGATTGGAATAAACAAAAATGTGAACACAACTTGTCAACAGCCTCTTCGCTCCTGGCTGTCAGGGTCGCTCTTGTCCCTTTCCTGTCAAGTATCAATCGGTTCGTCTCGCTGTGGTGTCATCGGCCGACAGAAAATCCTAGTTCAAATCGGGGGAGGTGAATCCCGCCTCCTGACACCTTCGATTGGCTGTTTGAGACTCGGGGGCATGAAAGCAGTGATGTGAGTGGTGGATAGGGACGCCGGTCAACCCGGAATACATTTGGTAATTCTCAGAAAAGTGCGTCACTCGGTCTGTGTTGTTAAGTTACATAAAACCGACCTTGATACAGTGTTATAGTTTATTGTTTTAAAGGTGACAGCTCGTACGATGCATATAATTCTTTATTTTAATATATCGACTGTGAAATATCATGTGTATCAACCAAATATTAATTATTAAACACATAATCTGAATTATTAATCGACTTTCTTTATTTTGTTTGTGTATAATAAATGACTGTGCTGTCACCGCTACAGTTTTGTACAAAAATGGGAATACAAAATAGCAAAACCGGGACTATTTAAATAATTGTACTGTTTCATAACGGGACAAAAAAACAAGGCTGAATCCTCGGGCAATCCCAGTTTTCCTGTGACGTCTGGTAACCCTATACAGGGCTGAGGACTGCTTTCACAAGATAGCATTACAAATCGAGGAGCATTCACTGCTGTGTGCGCTACCGGCTTCCTTTTAACAAACGTGTCTACACAGGAGTTGAATCGTTTTCCTTTGTGTTTAATTGTTATTGGGCTAGCATGAATTAGTAACATTAGTACTTATGATTATTATTGTATTAATATTAATAATAATAATAATAATAATAATAATAATAATAATAATAATAATACACCTTCATATACAGAGACCCTGTTCATTTATATTGCAATCACAAAAATAAGTCCTTCCCAAATTTCTGAGTTTTTATGTCAAGTGGACAAACTAATCACTTGACCTAATGGGTTGATTTTTACCAACCTGTATAAACCACAGCTAGATTGTATTAGAGCATTTTACAGCATTGGGGAGTCACCCTAGATTTTATTAAGAGCCAATCTGTGGTTATCTCGGGGTTACCCCTAGAAATGGAGGCTGATGCAATCCAGGGGGGTCCTCTACAAACCCAGCGGTGGTTTATCAAAGTTCTGGACAATAACAAAATACACACAGGCGGGTCTGGTCCCTGAGTAAGAAAGAACCATTTTATTAAATTATTCCACTCTCTAAACACAACAGCGAGGGTTCAGAAAATGTACATCATTGCATAAGGACAACAGCAACACCATTCCAAAGAGGGGGGGGGGGCTCCGTACAAACAGCAGGGATTCCCCCGTTCAAAGCAGGGTGGTTCAGTCTCACAGCTGTCTCCTCATCATGACTAAATCAAAGAGAAGGACCTCAACACCTCACTGCCACTGATGAATGATTGATCGATGACACTACAGTAGCACTGACACTGATGCTGCAAGCCTGCTGTATTTTATTTCTCTAGACAGCATCCAGTTAGTTAATACAATGTAGTTGCGACAGAACTCAGCATGGTATGTGTAAAGCATTAAGTTTACAGCCAATATTTGGAAGCACATATTAAAGTATTGATAATGCATTTATTATTTATATATTTGTGCTGTTAGGGGCTCAATGAAACATGAAAGCATGCTAGTGCCCGTGCTGTTAGGAGCTCAATCAAACATGGAAGCATGCTAGTGCCCGTGTTGTTAGGGGCTCAATGAAACATGGAAGCATGCTAGTGCATGTGCTGTTAGGAGCTCAATGAAACATGGAAGCATGCTAGTGCATGTGCTGTTAGGAGCTCAATGAAACATGGAAGCATGCTAGTGCCCGTGCTGTTAGAAGCTCAATGAAACATGGAAGCATGCTAGTGCATGTGCTGTTAGGAGCTCAATGAAACATGGAAGCATGCTAGTGCACGTGCTGTTAGGGGCTCTTCAAGTCATTTTCTTTTTAGAAAAAGCTTTGAAAATAAGAATGTGTTTCATAGGTGATTTTTACTCAGAACACATTTGAAATGCAGTGTGTAACTCATACTACAAAAGAGACCAGTTTTGTTGCATTTTATAATGTACTGTATTTATATTACCATACATGGTAAATATGTGCATCTGTTATTAAAAATATCCAAGTGCAACACTAACTGAAAGCAAGGCTTGCTAACACATTTCTTTAACCAAGTATCAAATATCCAATGTACAAGGCATGGGCAAAACAAATGGAAACACCTGTACAATGTAGCACACATGTGCTGTGCCATGGCATTTAGTTCTATATAAAAGCTGCATCTCCCTGTTGCAAAGCCAGTTTCGTTCACTATGGGACAGCAAGACGGGATATCTAGAGGGCTGGTGGTTGGCGCTCGGTTGAAAGGTGCTTCTGTGTCTAACACTGCCTGCATCACTGCAGTTTGATGAAACACTGAGGAGTGGGCAACACCCTGCACACTACCTGGATTCCCAAGGTGGCTTTCCACCTGAAATGCTTCAAATAACACATTCGTCTGATTTTATTTCAAGGCCTCCTTTTAGTCCTGCTGTCCTAAATCAAGGACAGGCCAACACACCGTATATTCCAAGCTTGTCCCCTTCAACATGTCTCATGTTCTGCGATTGGTGTCAAAATGCAGTTTGTCCTCCTTCTCTTTTTGTCTCTCACCAGCTGGGTGCTCTGTGGCTCAGAGGTTAGGGTGCAGGACCGCAATGCAAGCGCAGAAGGATACGGGTGCAAGCCATCCAGACATGTAGCTTGCGGCAGAAAAGAGGGTCCCGACACAGAGCACCCAGCTAGCGCTACATTCCGGAGGAAGGATATCAGGTGTGATGTGCGTTCCAAGGCCACAGAAAGAAGTCCCGGTTATCCTGACCTTTGTGTGGGCTCAGTCTGGTGTTGCATGGTTTTGTTTTCTTCTTTGAACAGACAGACAGACAGACATACAGACAGACAGTTGTGACAGTGTGGGGTGAGACCCCCACAGTCCAGGGAACTTTGAAAAGCCCCCAGCACAGTCACTGGGGACTAGTCCACACTGTAACACACAGCTTCACTCTTCAGATCCTACAGCGAGAAAGAAAAGCAGGATGGAAACATGCAGTCAAGATGGAAGATGGAATTAGAGCAACTAGAACAATTAGACAGAAATAAATGGCAGGAAGGTGCAGCTCAATTATGGGCAATTGCTTTTTTACATTCCCCTCATGCTGAGTGCTGCTGGGTTCTGCTGTTCTAGTGCTGAATTACAGATTTGTTTTTCACCTGGCTTTGTGCTTGTCTAAGTGCCGGGACTGATTAGCCTTCCTCATTGCATTCACATGTGACAATGAGACCCTTTAACTGAAAAGCGACTTCGGACTCTCCCGGTGAGCTCAAAGCAGCTCAAATACTGGAGCAACAGAACCACTCACAATGACTGCAAACACCATCAAAGAGAAAAGAGTTTTTTTAAATGGCATTTGAATCTATTTACTCTTTAATAAATGATTTGATTCCTTTTATAAAATGTGCTTTTGCCATTGTTTCATAATAGTCCTTGTTGTGTTAAATAAAGGTGTCGCACCTCAAACTAATTGACTGAAAACAGAGCAAGGGATGGGATTAGCTGTTGTGCCAGTGATGGTGTCTTTATATTATTCAAAAGCCTGCTGTGTGTCTCGAGAGGACAGTTAATAGAACAGAACCTAAGCTAGCTGCAGTACCATTTTCACTCACCCCCATATTTTTGTGCAGTGGAACTTTTAATTTACTTTTAAATATAATATCTAGGTACTATACCAGTACAGGACACCCCCAAAGCCACTGGACATACTGTATCAGTCTTTCAGGGAGATAATTCCCTGTTTCAGCAAAGCAGCAGGCATGGGGTAACTGTAACAGGTGTAGAACCGACATGAAGGAATGGGCTGCTCTCTAGGGGTAGATTAGAAATATTCAACTACACCATGATCAGGGGGCAGTGAAAACGTTACACAAGCGAGTGAAGAGTACGGAGATGGATTAAACCAGAGAGGTCAGCAATGACGACAGAGCAAGCAACTTCAAAACACACGAGAGAGGGGCAAACCACACAGGGAGGACACTTTCCTTAAAGATTGTCATGTGCAGGAGGTCTCTCATTGTCATCTCGTGCAGTTTGGAGAGTGTACTCAGGAATTACTATTAAACATCAAAAGTGTGGCTGCTTTTTTATTTTTTACTTGATGTTAAAATTCTAGGTGTCTAATGAATAAGTGTCTTGCATTCTTTGCAGGTCGATATCTATACAGAGAATAAGATGCAGTGGAATTGTGACAAACCCTTAGCAGTGATTGGTTGTTTTGTGGTCAGCAGGTTTCTGTGCAGTGCTCTAGAGCTGCATACAAGTCTCCAGTGTTGAAGGAGTTCAATTTATGCGTCTGTTAAAAATGAGACAGCCAATAGCACATAGGGGGGCTTACTCAGGGTCTAGGACAGGCCAATAAAACCAGGGCGGGCTCTTATAAAGAGCGAGGATTGTATAGGATTGGATATATTCTTAAAGAAAGTCTTCTCACAGTCATGCAGCACGCAGGAACAGCAAAGATTTCAGGGGGCAGAGTGGATTTCAATATAAAAGGAGCCAGGGAAGGGAGGCGTGCTGGATTAAACTGTATCACTGCCACTCTCCCACACAGCCTGGCCACACAGACCCTACTGCGGCTCCTCGCTGATCACAGCGTGTGAAGGGTTAAAAAAACAAGACAAACAGGAGAGAACATAAGTGAGTGCTCACAGACATCAAACACTGCCCAGGAAATTAAACAAACCTCCCATCTCTAACTGCACAGTGGCACCATCCCCAATGCTGACTTTATCACAGTTAAAGTGGAGCTTACATTATTTACTATTTAACATTCCCTTTAGTTTTTTTTAATCTTTGCATTCTGGATCAGTCTTGTGTCTGCATTGAGGTGCTTTGACGATGATTGATATATATATATATATAATGTAGGCTAGAGCAGCATCTATATATTAGTACGCGCTAGCACCATCTAGTGCACAGCTGTGTATTGCCAGCAGTGCAGAAGTAAACCTGATCCAAAGTGGCCGACCACTAGATGGCGCTGGCTCCTACTTCTATGAAGACACTTTGGCGGAGCTGTTAGCTGTATCTATGTTAGCAACTAGAACTGAAGAGCAGCTCTTGAACTGAGGTGAAAGCACCTGAACACAGACACGCCAACCCAGTATCTGAGTAACTGAAATCACAAGCACTCAATGATTGCAAACATCATGAAAAGGTAAAGGGAACAGAACAACAAGAAAAAGACATGTGAAGCTCTTCAAATATACTCAGGATTCTGGGAGCTCTGTTGAGGACACAGAGGGGCCCGAATCTGTTTCGACTGAAACCCCAACACGTTCTTATTGCCAGTGTGACCAGTGAGGCTCTTACATGGTCTGGTAGGTGCTGTCTTTGGTCTTGAAGAACTTGACGATGAAGAAGACGGCCGACTGCATTCCCAGCACCAGGATGATCCCCCCGATGAAGCTCGACAGGTCAAAGTTCGCCTGCTTGTACACTGGGGCCGGCACCGTGGGGGGCGGGCCGTCTGCAAGGGAGGAACACACCAATCAGGGGACAGGGCTGCAGGGCGGGGCGTCTGCAAGGGAGGAACGCACCAATCAGGTGACAGGGCAGGGGCGGGGCGTCTGCAAGGGAGGAACACACCAATCAGGGGACAGGGCTGCAGGGCGGGGCGTCTGCAAGGGAGGAACGCACCAATCAGGTGACAGGGCAGGGGCGGGGCGTCTGCAAGGGAGGAACACACCAATCAGGTGACAGGGCTGCAGGGCGGGGCGTCTGCAAGGGTCGAACGCACCAATCAGGGGACAGGGCTGCAGGGCGGGGCGTCTGCAAGGGAGGAACGCACCAATCAGGTGACAGGGCAGGGGCAGGGCATCTGCAAGTGAGGAATGCACCAATCAGGGGACAGGGCTGGGGCGGGGCGTCTGCAAGGGAGGAACGCACCAATCAGGGGACAGGGCTGGGGCGCGGCGTCTGCAAGGGAGGAACGCACCAATCAGGGGGAGCCACACATCCACACCCAATGTGAACCTTTTCTTTGAATTCACATTGCGTTGTTTTTGCAGTCTTCGGGAGTCCTGGATGCATTCCAGGTATTGTAGGTTTTGAGTTCTGGTTTATCTTTTTGCACAGGCATGGAAATAAGAGGAATCCTTGGTCACTTCCTCCCTGTGGCTGATTAAAGTAGCTTCAAAGTACACTGTACAGTATTCAATTCAATTAGTTATGATGATTTTTCCTTCTTTATGCAAGTCAAGGTTGTTATAATAGTAGAAAACACTAGTGGAGGCTTTGTTCATGCTCATAATGCATCAGAGTAGAAAAATGCAATATATCTAAGACTTTTGCACAGCAGTGTGTGTCTATATATATACTGTACATATATATATATATATATATATATATATATATATATATATATATATATATATATATATATATATATATATATACAGTACTGTGCAAAAGTTTTAGGCAGGTGTGAAAAAATGCTGTAAAGTAAGAATGCTTTCAAAAATAGACATGTTAATAGATTATATTTATCAATTAACTAAATGCAAAGTGAGTGAACAGAAGAAAATCTAAATCAAATCCATATTTGGTGTGACCACCCTTTGCCTTCAAATCAGCATCAACTCTTCTAGGTACACTTGCACAAAGTCAGGGATTTTGTAGGCATATAGTCAGGTGTATGATTAAACAATTATACCAAACAGGTGCTAATGATCATCAATTCAATATGTAGGTTGAAACACAATCATTAACTGAAACAGAAACAGCTGTGTAGGAGGAATAAAACTGGGTGAGGAACAGCCAAACTCAGCTAACAAGGTGAGGTTGCTGAAGACAGTTTACTGTCAAAATGCCAAAACACCATGGCAAGACTGAGCACAGCAACAAGACACAAGGTAGTTATACTGCATCAGCAAGGTCTAGCCCAGGCAGAAATTTCAAGGCAGACAGGGGTTTCCAGATGTGCTGTCCAAGCTCTTTTGAAGAAGCACAAAGAAACGGGCAACGTTGAGGACCGTAGACGCAGTGGTCGGCCAAGGAAACTTACTGCAGCAGATGAAAGACACATCATGCTTACTTCCCTTCGCAATTGGAAGATGTCCAGCAGTGCCATCAGCTCAGAATTGGCAGAAAACAGTGGGACCCTGGTACACCCATCTACTGTCCGGAGAAGTCTGGTCAGAAGTGGCCTTCATGGAAGACTTGCGGCCAAAAGCCATACCTCCGGCGTGGAAACAAGGCCAAGCGACTCAACTATGCACGAAAACACAGGATCTGGGGTGCAGAAAAATGGCAGCAGGTGCTCTGGACTGATGAGTCAAAATTTGAAATATTTGGCTGTAGCAGAAGGCAGTTTGTTCACCGAAGGGCTGGACAGCGTACACGAATGAGTGTCTGCAGGCAACAGTGAAGCATGGTGGAGGTTCCTTGCAAGTTTGGGGCTGCATTTCTGCAAATGGAGTTGGGGATTTGGTCAGAATTAATGGTCTCCTCAATGCTGAGAAGTACAGGCAGATACTTATCCATCATGCAATACCATTAGGGAGGCATCTGATTGGCCCCAAATTTATTCTGCAGCATGACAACGACCCCAAACATACAGCGAAAGTCATTAAGAACTATCTTCAGCGTAAAGAAGAACAAGGAGTCCTGGAAGTGATGGTATGGCCCCACAGAGCCCTGATCTCAACATCATCGAGTCTGTCTGGGATTACATGAAGAGAGAGAAGCAACTGAGGCTGCCTAAATCCACAGAAGAACTGTGGTTTGTTCTCCAAAATGTTTGGGCCAACCTACCTGCCGAGTTCCTTCAAAAACTGTGTGCAAGTGTACCTAGAAGAATTGATGCTTGATGCTGTTTTGAAGGCAAAGGGTGGTCACACCAAATATGGATTTGATTTAGAATTTTCTTCTGTTCACTCACTTTGCATTTAGTTAATTGATAAATATAATCTATTAGCATGTCTATTTTTGAAAGCATTCTTACTTTACAGCATTTTTTCACACCTGCCCAAAACTTTTGCACAGTACTGTATATATATATATATATATATATATATATATATATATATATATATAGTAGCACATCACCAGATACTGCTAGCTCTCAGTTCTATAAAGACAGGTTGTGTGTATATATGATAATGTGAAGGTAAGGGGTCTGGAAAGAACAAGACAATGAAATGTGAAGTGGCTCGTTACGCTGAGGATACAAACCCAAGCTGCTCTGCAGGGGGAGTCTTATTTCCTCCCCTGCTGTATTATTAATGCATTCATTAAACATTTATTCCACTTGCCTTACATGTTCACTGACCTGCATTCTGACTGTCAATAGAATGCGTTTAGGCATGTTTTAAACGCACAGCAATCCTGGCTGCAGTTGTATTTTGGAGTGTACAGGTTGCTCGTGGGCCGGGCTCCTGTCTTGGTAATGTGTTTTAAACACACAGCGATCCTGGCTGCAGTTGTATTTTGGAGTGTAGGCAGGTTGCTTGTGGGCTCGTAGGCCAGGCTCCTGTCTTGGTAATGTGTTTTAAACGCACAGCGATCCTGGCTGCAGTTGTATTTTTGGAGTACAGACAGTTTTGCTCGTGGGCTCGTGGGCCGGGCTCCTGTCTTGGTAATGTGTTTTAAACGCACAGCGATCCTGGCTGCAGTTGTATTTTGGAGTGTACAGGTTGCTCGTGGGCCGGGCTCTTGTCTTGGTAATGTGTTTTAAACGCACAGCGATCCTGGCTGCAGTTGTATTTTGGAGTGTACAGGTTGCTCGTGGGCCTGGCTCCTGTCTTGATAATGTGTTTTAAACGCACAGCGATCCTGGCTGCAGTTGTATTTTGGAGTGTACAGGTTGCTCGTGGGCCGGGCTCCTGTCTTGGTAATGTGTTTTAAACGCACAGCGATCCTGGCTGCAGTTGTATTTTGGAGTACAGACAGGTTGCTCGTGGGCCGGGCTCCTGTCTTGGTAATCTGTTTTAAACGCACAGCGATCCTGGCTGCAGTTGTATTTTGGAGTGTACAGGTTGCTCGTGGGCCGGGCTCCTGTCTTGATAATGTGTTTTAAACGAACAGCGATCCTGGCTGCAGTTGTATTTTGGAGTGTACAGGTTGCTCGTGGGCCGGGCTCCTGTTTTGGTAATGTGTTTTAAACGCACAGCGATCCTGGCTGCAGCTGTATTTTGGAGTGTACAGGTTGCTCGTGGGCCGGGCTCCTGTCTTGGTAATGTGTTTTAAACGCACAGCGATCCTGGCTGCAGTTGTATTTTGGAGTACAGACAGGTTGCTCGTGGGCCTGGCTCATGTTTTGGTAATGTGTTTTAAACGCACAGCGATCCTGGCTGCAGCTGTATTTTGGAGTGTACAGGTTGCTCGTGGGCCGGGCTCATGTTTTGGTAATGTGTTTTAAACGCACAGCGATCCTGGCTGCAGCTGTATTTTGGAGTGTACAGGTTGCTCGTGGGCTGGGCTCCTGTCTTGGTAATCTGTTTTAAACGCACAGCGATCCTGGCTGCAGTTGTATTTTGGAGTGTACAGGTTGCTCGTGGGCCGGGCTCCTGTCTTGGTAATGTGTTTTAAACGCACAGCGATCCTGGCTGCAGTTGTATTTTGGAGTGTACAGGTTGCTCGTGGGCCGGGCTCCTGTCTTGATAATGTGTTTTAAACGCACAGCGATCCTGGCTGCAGTTGTATTTTGGAGTGTACAGGTTGCTAGTGGGCCGGGCTCCTGTCATGGTAATGTGTTTTAAACGCACAGCGATCCTGGCTGCAGTTGTATTTTGGAGTGTAGGCAGGTTGCTTGTGGGCTCGTAGGCCAGGCTCCTGTCTTGGTAATGTGTTTTAAACACACAGCGATCCTGGCTGCAGTTGTATTTTGGAGTGTACAGGTTGCTAGTGGGCCGGGCTCCTGTCTTGGTAATGTGTTTTAAACGCACAGCGATCCTGGCTGCAGTTGTATTTTGGAGTGTACAGGTTGCTCGTGGGCCGGGCTCCTGTCTTGGTAATGTGTTTTAAACGCACAGCGATCCTGGCTGCAGTTGTATTTTGGAGTACAGACAGGTTGCTCGTGGGCCGGGCTCATGTTTTGGTAATGTGTTTTAAGCGCTGGTGATCCTGGCTGCAGCTGTATTTTGGAGTGTACAGGTTGCTCGTGGGCCGGGCTCCTGTCTTGGTAATCTGTTTTAAACGCACAGCGATCCTGGCTGCAGTTGTATTTTGGAGTGTACAGGTTGCTCGTGGGCCAGGCTCCTGTCTTGGTAATGTGTTTTAAACGCACAGTGATCCTGGCTGCAGTTGTATTTTGGAGTGTACAGGTTGCTCATGGGCCTGGCTCTTGTCTTTGATAATGTGTTTTAAATGCACAGCGATCCTGGCTGCAGTTGTATTTTGGAGTGTACAGGTTGCTCGTGGGCCGGGCTCCTGTCTTGGTAATGTGTTTTAAACGCACAGCGATCCTGGCTGCAGTTGTATTTTGGAGTGTAGGCAGGTTGCTCGTGGGCTCGTGGGCCGGGCTCCTGTCTTGGTAATGTGTTTTAAACACACAGCGATCCTGGTTGCAGTTGTATTTTGGAGTACAGACAGGTTGCTCGTGGGCCGGGCTCCTGTCTTGATAATGTGTTTTAAACGCACAGCGATCCTGGCTGCAGTTGTATTTTGGAGTGTACAGGTTGCTTGTGGGCCGGGCTCTTGTCTTGGTAATGTGTTTTAAACACACAGCGATCCTGGCTGCAGTTGTATTTTGGAGTGTACAGGTTGCTCGTGGGCCGGGCTCCTGTCTTGGTAATGTGTTTTAAACGCACAGCGATTCTGGCTGCAGTTGTATTTTGGAGCGTAGGCAGGTTGCTTGTGGGCTCGTGGGTCAGGCTCCTGTCTTGGTAATGTGTTTTAAACGCACAGCAATCCTGGCTGCATGCTGTAGAAGCTGGTCTTGGTAACCGATCCCCTTCAGCACGCTGCTCCTGAGGCTCATGAAATAGTCACAGGAAACCCAGCCCAGCTCTCTAGGGTTACTGTCCTCAATTAATCATGGCCTCATACTCTCAGTGCTGTGATCAACGCTCACTGCCAGACCCTTGATAGTATATCCATGGAACAAATGCACAAATATGGTGCAGATTCATATATGCAACAGTAATTATAATATCAAAAAGCTATCATGCAATGAAAATGAATGAATAAGTGACACATAACAGGTTTTTCTTTAATAGCACTACTGCCTGTAACATCATTCTCCAGAGCCTCACCGTGTGGCTGCCAGGCTCCCTGTGCTCCTGTTAACCAGTTCCACAGCCCCTCTGTTTGCAAGCCTTGCTTTCAGGCACTCTTACACTTCCTAGCTCATTTCACCCAGAGCGTGAAATTGTCCTTCAACACCTTGTTTCCTGTCATTAACCAACCAGCTCCCTCCCCTATTGACTGACATGCTTTGCAGGTGACCAAGAAAGTGAAACAGTAACAGGAAGTGACTTTCTGAAAGCAAGGCAAGCACATTGAGAACTTTCTTTCTCATTTTTCTTTTCTTAAATTAAAATACATGTTTGCTTTAACATGTGTTTCTTTCAAAACTACACACGTGGTAGCTACACAGCCAATGGAAGTGCAGGACCGGGACAATTGATAGAATTATTCCAATAGCTAGACCCCCTTTAAGGTGTCATTAGTTATTCCGTTGAAATTTCTCTTCTTACCTGTCCCGCTGGGGGTGGAGCTCCTGGGGGCTGAAGTGGGAGTAGCTAGAGCCACAGGACAGGCAGATAAGCAGACAAGCATACGGACAGCAAGAGGAAGAGAGAGAGACAGAGAGACAGAGAGAGAGAGAGACAGAGAGAGAGACAGAGATAGAGAGAGACAGTGAGAGACATAGAGGGGTGTCAATTACATATATAGGGGCACAGCCCCAGATCTGCATTCTCAGATGGTAACTCTGTTGCACTGTAATTCTGGTTTCATCCATAACTTGAAAGTCTCAATTATGAACTCAGAGTTACAAAGAAACGGATTCACAGGTGCACTGAAGGCATTATCAGGCATCTGTCTGCTTGACTTATAAGTAAAGGAGAAGGAGAAGATTTTAAAATGGTACAGTTTAAAAAAACAGTATTCAGAAAAAACCTAAAATGACAGTAAAACCCGTCCCATCATCAAACTGGGGCTGCCTACCTGTCTGCTTGTCTGCCTGCCTGCCTGCCTGCCCGCCTGTCTGTCTGCCTGCCTGCCTGTCTGTCTGTCAGTCTGCCTGTCTGCCTGCCTGCCTGCCCACCTGTCTGTCTGCCTGCCTGTCAGTCAGTCTGCCTGCCTGTCTGAAGTCTATGACCGGGTATGTTACAGAACACCCATCGCTTGGTTTCACAGGCCCCAGTTACATCCATGGAACAAATACCTCTTCAGTTTTATCTGCTTGTTCATCAAGCACATTATAAAGCAGGTCACTGTAATGAACTGAAATAAATCAATTAGAACAAACAGATGCACCTTACAATGAATGGGAATTAATACACCAGACTGCTTGAAATGGTTCCACTGTTTGGAAATGTTAACCATAGCAAAACAGAGAATTTAAGACACACACGTTAGATTAGGGGTGGCTAATTGCTGCTTATTTTCCTTCTAAGCCTTGTAAGAATGTTTTGAAATCCTGTAATGTGATCAGGAAGCTGGCAGCAGTGATCAGGGAGGCCTGGGCTTGTGCTGGTCACAGGACCCTGGACCCGGAACATTCCTGGAGCGTGACCTCCCCCCCTCCCGCCTAGCTGTGGAGGGAACCTGTCTGAGTGCCTCCCCCTCTCTCCCCAGTCTCCCTCCCTCCCCTCTCTCCTCCAGTCTCCCTCCCTCCAGTTTGGTACTGGAACGAGAAGAGATAGAGTTGTACAGGTCCAGACTGGTTTCACCGTCTAAGTTGTGATCCCAATTCGACGAGCAGTGAAAGAAGTGAGATTGCTGAGCTGCGTCCTGCCCCCTCTCAGCTCTCTTACCAGCACACAGGGAGGCTTCGTTGTACAGGGAGCAGCCTTCCGGCACCTCGCTCCCCCACACACAGCTTGAGTTGCCTGGAATAGAAAGAGAGGAAATTATTCATGCAAACCCACAAAGGAAAATGAAAAACAAACATCTGTGTTTGCATGAAACAAACAAGCATGGCAGTGACACTCATCCCCCACCTCCACCTGTGTAACTGTGACATACTGTACAGAGCAGTGTGGACAGACAGGTACGGTATGACCTTCATTCACTGGTTCCTAAGATATAGCTTTCAATAGCTCAACCAATCACAAGCCAGACATGAATGACAAGTCTCCTTGACCTAGATAAATAAACACAGTGTCTCTCTGCACGAAGGAGCAGTTACATTACTGCTGCCTGCAGTTTGAATTGATTTGCCATTGAAAACATGCCTTCGCACTTGATAACGTTCATATGCCTCACAGTGCAGCCTCTGCATTTTGAAGGTGAACTTGCAGAGAATGAATTCATACCCCCTTGACTACACCCTGGAAATACATAAACTTGATTTACCTGGAACATCTGAGGCTGTACTCTTTATGCTTATTTGAAAAAGACCAACACATTTGTCATCACATTATACACAATTATGTCACTGATCTAATTCCATTGAAATGATCATGGGCCGTCTGCAAAGGGTTAATCAGAATAATTAGATGGGGAGAGTCACATTGGCTCTGGCGCTGAGCTCCAGACCTGCACAGCTGACCTTGTCCTCTAGGGGGCAGCAGCTCGCTGTCTTACAGTCCGATGCAAACTGACTAGCAAACAGGGAGATGCAGCTTCTATACATTGCAGAATCCTCAGTATAGACTGTGCTGGTGAAGGCTCCGTCTCGAGGAGCAGGGTCGGGTGTGACTAGGAACAGCTCTGGAACCAGCACAGCTGCAGTGTGAATACATATTCAATTATTCAAAAGACTCGGTCGGGTTGCTACGGCAACGCTGGGAGATCACAAGGAAGGTTATTGCACACCCCCTGGTAATGCTGTAGAACAAGATTGCTTTCTGGTCACTCCTGGCATAACAGTGACTGGCTGTGATGCCCAGCCATGTAAATCTCATCAATAATACCAGAGTTAATAACTGTACATCTTGAGAGCCACACCAAGCAGCTCTTGAAGGTATAATGCATCATGTGTTTGAGCAGGCAATGAAGATGCGCAGAAAGCTGCAGATTGCGCTGGAGTGCCTTCACAATGTGATCTGATCCTCACACCTCCCACACGCTCTGCAGGCAGCACCCTGCTGCTGTCGCCTTGCCTTTCTGTAAAAGCTAATCTCACTCTCAGACGCGCAGGAGGAGCAGAGGTGTTCCCTGAATGCAGTCTGAACGGGTGGGGTGTGAAAGCCAGCATCCCTCCACTGATTAATCAGGAGACAAACACGAGCAGTGATGATACAGAACACACCATGCAGGCATGTGCAGCCAAATGAATCCGCCACTCAAGAACCACTCAGTGGATTCCAAGCAGCTACGCTGGGTTTCACCTGCACCATCTGTGTGCCCAATTCCATTTCTAATCTGAATGCATCTACACACAGGATGAGATGTACAGGATATCGGACAAATCCATGAAGGTGATTTATAATGAAGGGAAGAGACTGGACTGAGCAGGACACAGTAACAAGTCAGTTATAAAATGTGTGGGTTGAAAGTGTCAGTGTAACAGGCAGTGTGATACACTGCTGTTACGGACTGTGTTCCCTGTCGGTGAGCTTAAAAGCTCTATAACCACGAATGCAGAGGAGCCGGCTCTTTTGCATAGTGGTTAAGAAGCTTGCTTGAGGTGTGCGGGGTCGCTGGTTCACACCCAGCCTCCGCCCTGTTACAGTAACTCGTATTGATGAAGCCTCACCTGAATCGCACTGCAGCCACACGCAGTCTGTGATATTGAGCGAGGCGTCCCCAGCCAGGCAGCCGCCACACGAATCCATCAGCGTGCAGCCCCCTAGACAAGAGAGACAACCGTCAGAGCAGGAACACTGCAGCCTGGTCCTAGAGACGGCTAACCAAGCAAGCAGGAGTCCTAGAAAAACAACCTGCTATCAAATCAAACACAGCAGCCTGGTTCTAGAGACGGCTAACCAAGCAAGCAGGAGTCCTAGAAAAATAACCTGCTATCAAATCAAACACAGCAGCCTGGTCCTAGAGACGGCTAACCAAGCAAGCATGAGTCCTAGAGACAGCTAACATTTCTTTAAAAATCATTTTCTTCAAAGTCTCAGAAAATGTTGTGAGAAATACAGGGATGAAATAATACTCCCATTGCACAGCTGTGTGATCCATTCCGGGTTTCACTATGAGTTTAATAAGATACACCTGAGCTTGTTACCTCTACACTGGGGCTAATTAAGCTCATAGTAAAACCTGGAATGGGTGAAACCGCTATCTTATAGGAGTCTTATTTCCATCTTTCTGACGAGAGAATTGTATTTTTGAAATGCGAATGCAATTAGTAGGAATCTGTACAGGTTTGCAAAACCAGCCTTTAAAATCCATTTCTTAGCACTGGGATAAACTTCTTTTTTCTCATGTTAAATATGAACATTTGAACAAATATCTGAATATAATTTGGAATGAGCTGGAAAACTAAAGTATAATGTGTACCACATTACAATAACATCCATTGCAGGCAGTGTTTGCTTGAATATTTATCCCAGCACTGGAAAGCCTTGCCTACTAATAGGACTAGCAATATTATCACCCTTTATTACCCTTCTGTGATCAGCATGACTGCAATCAAACATTTAAACAGCTGCTCCTGGTTCCCAGCTACTTCCTATGCTCTAGAGACATCATTATTCTAAAGTATGATTGTAAACACACCATGTGACCAACAGCACAAGATTAAAGTTTATAAGTATATTGTTCTGTATTGGAAAAAAAAAAAACTGTGAATGCCTAATCCAAAAGCATTCTGTCCACAGATTAAAATATTAAAGGGGTTAGAGCTTTTGAAATAAGCTGGTCGAGCATTTCCATTTGCTGTATAGAGCAGCTGTGTTATTGCAAGCTTGTATTTGCTGTATAGAGCAGCTGTGTTATTGCAAGCTTGTATTTGCTGTATAGAGCAGCTGTGTTATTGCAAGCTTGTATTTGCTGTATAGAGCAGCTGTGTTATTGCAAGCTTGTATTTGCTGTATAGAGCAGACGTGTTATTGCAAGCTTGTATTTGCTGTATAGAGCAGCTGTGTTATTGCAAGCCTGTACTTGCTGTATAGAGCAGCTGTGTTATTGCAAGCCTGTACTTGCTGTATAGAGCAGATGTGTTATTGCAAGGCTGTATTTGCTGTATAGAGCAGCTGTGTTATTGCAAGCTTGTATTTGCTGTATAGAGCAGCTGTGTTATTGCAAGCTTGTATTTGCTGTATAGAGCAGATGTGTTATTGCAAGGCTGTATTTGCTGTATAGAGCAGCTGTGTTATTGCAAGCTTGTATTTGCTGTATAGAGCAGATGTGTTATTGCAAGCTTGTATTTGCTGTATAGAGCAGCTGTGTTATTGCAAGCTTGTATTTGCTGTATAGAGCAGCTGTGTTATTGCAAGCTTGTATTTGCTGTATAGAGCAGCTGTGTTATTGCAAGCTTGTATTTGCTGTATAGAGCAGCTGTGTTATTGCAAGCCTGTACTTGCTGTATAGAGCAGCTGTGTTATTGCAAGCTTGTACTTGCTGTATAGAGCAGCTGTGTTATTGCAAGCTTGTATTTGCTGTATGGAGCAGCTGTGTTATTGCAAGCTTGTACTTGCTGTATAGAGCAGCTGTGTTATTGCAAGCTTGTATTTGCTGTATAGAGCAGCTGTGTTATTGCAAGCCTGTACTTGCTGTATAGAGCAGCTGTGTTATTGCAAGCCTGTACTTGCTGTATAGAGCAGCTGTGTTATTGCAAGCTTGTATTTGCTGTATAGAGCAGCTGTGTTATTGCAAGCTTGTATTTGCTGTATAGAGCAGCTGTGTTATTGCAAGCTTGTATTTGCTGTATAGAGCAGCTGTGTTATTGCAAGCTTGTATTTGCTGTATAGAGCAGCTGTGTTATTGCAAGCCTGTACTTGCTGTATAGAGCAGCTGTGTTATTGCAAGCTTGTACTTGCTGTATAGAGCAGCTGTGTTATTGCAAGCTTGTATTTGCTGTATAGAGCAGCTGTGTTATTGCAAGCCTGTATTTGCTGTATAGAGCAGACGTGCCACAGTACTGAAATCTTCATTAATGATCAACAAAACGAGAATACGTTAAAAAAAAAAAAGATGTAAAGCTGGTACATTCGTATCTCACAGAAACTGGAGAGGAACAGGAAATTAAAACAAAGTAAAGGCAATCATCCAAATAAAGCTGAAGCTCTAACGGATAACGACACAGAACGTCTGTACAGCGCTGAAACATTACGTTTTAAAAAAACTGTACTGCTGAACCTCGTCTTCTTTATATTAGCATCACAAGGGTATCCATGTATTATAAAAAAATAAAACAATAGATGGGCCCCTTCAGTGAGTTACAGGAAAACAATTCCATCTCGGGTTTCTGTGATAGTTTATAAAAATCCTAGATGAAATTATTTTCCTGTAACTCACTGAAACCCATCTATTATTCTCTCTCTCTCTCTCTCTCTCTCTCTCTCTCTCTCTCTCTCTCTCTCTCTCTCTCTCTCTCTCTCTCTCTCTCTCTCTCAATCTCTCTCTCTCTCGAATAATAGATGGGCATCAGTGAGTTACAGGAAAATAATTTCATCTGGGGGTTTCTGTGACGTCATAAACTACGAGACCGTAGAATACGTTAAAAAAATGATGTAAAGCCGGTACAATCATCCTTCACTAACGGGAGCACCAACCAAGCGAGCGACACAAATCTTCAACTCTGACAGCGACTAGTAATTAAAAAAAAAATAAAAAAGCATACCCAATTGAAACACATTTTCCTATTTTTGCAGTTCCTTATCTACCCAGTTTAATTCACCGTTCCTGAAATATCAAAAACGAAATCATATTTAAGATTCTTTAATATTTACTTATGTACGTTATTATTATTCATTAAATTAACTTGCAATTTGAACCTTAACACCGGTTTTAGCGTCTGTTATGTATTACAGATACTAATATCCATGTATTATATAAATAATAATAATAATAATAATAATAATAATAATAATAATAATAATAATAATAATAGATGGGCTTCAGTGAGTTACAGGAAAACAATTCCATCTCGGGTTTCTGTGACTCGACCTGTCTCGTAGTTTATGACGTCACATAAACCAGAGATGGAATTATTTTCCTGTAATAGTTCAAACAATAGTCCAACAATAGCTACAGTCTCTAGTTTTTAACAGTTTTGACCCCAGTTGTCGTCATTCTAATTATTCTCCCGGATCAAGCCAGGTGGCTCTGTCAGGACTGCATGATTGAACTCTTTACCTGGCGTTTGACAGCAACAGATCTGCATCCCCGCCACCACGAACACAGCTCCCAGAGCGATCTGGAAAGAAATCATCTTCTAGGCAGAACAATGTTATATTACTAGACAGCTACACCAACAATAATCCCGCGTGGATGCACAAGAGGGAAAACAAAGTCCTGAAGTAAGTTTACTCTTCAAGAGAAGTCGGAGCCGTTTGCCTCGCTTGTACAACACCGTTAGCGGCTATTGAATTACCCCTGCCTGCTGCTTGCTGTCTGTGCGGAGCTTAGATAGACCAGCCTGAAACTGACACCCAAACAGGCGGACGCCCCAGAGTCCGGACCGGTGATGTGATCTCACTGGAGCTCTCTCCCGATGAAATCGACACCCCGCGCCTGCGTGCTGGGCAGTGTGGGGGTCTCAGGTACCAAAACGAGTGTAACTTTCCAATAATATTAAAAAAAAAAAACTCCCTTTATTTGGATAGTACGGGAGAGCCCTAGGGCCATGCGAGAAACAAATACAAACTCGTCTCTAAACTCGAAATGTCGACTTTGGAACTCGAAATAATTTCATATTTTCCAAGCCGGTCTTTACATAGAAAGGCCAGCCATAATTAACTAACAGGTGCGGGTGAGGGCATTTTCATGTGGATACAGGTGTGTAAAACGCATTGCCCCAAAACAAGATATATGTGCGCACAATATATATAAAATGTGAAATTACCTTGGGGCAACACGTTCTTCATATAGGAATTAAACCTTTAATGACACACTTAGACGCCTTTGGTGACGTTATTATAATACTTAATATTATAAATAAGTCATTTGCATTGCTCCAAACTCGTATGTATTTTTTGAAGAGACATTTGTCTATGAAGTATAACAATGATCAATTATGGTAAGCTCTTTATTGATAAAACAGCCTTAATTAAATACTAGAATCCCTAAAAAGAAACGTAAATTCATTGTCGGTCAATCCCATGGAAAACATATGCGTGCTCCAAACTTGAGCTGCTTTTCCAAACAGATATTATTCTATAATATATGTAGAAAAGGAATTTATACGACACAGCTCAGCAATCCACTGTAGAAGGAAATTATATTTTGTAAATATATTGACATTCAATATATTCTTGAATGTTGAGTTGTTGTTGTTTGGGTTTTTTTACATTTGTATAACGATTAACTTTACAAGTATTCACATGTCAAAAAAATATTAGATTAGGATTTATATGTTTTGTATTTTTGACATTTATTCTCATTTAAACAGCATTGTATTTACCATGTATTTATCACGTATATCCTGTTTTCTATTGCATTTCTATTGCTCAATTATATACGGTATACTTTAAAAAAAAAACCTGTTATATTCGCAAGCTCGGCATTGCATAAGAACGTGAGAACATTTCCGAACGAGAGGAGTTCCATTCCACCCAGCGCTACATCATGATTCATGAGGCTGGAAACATGTAACTGTTAAGAATGACCACCAGAGGGAGCCAGTGCCCTGCCTGTAAGAGTGACGCTTCTGAAGCAGTATAAAGGAAGGGAAAGAAAACAAAATATTGAAGAAAGATTTTTAATAAACCAGCAAGAATGAATACTGTTATCATATTCTTATCTGTAGAAACATTCAGGACAACGGCCATTTATTCATCTATTCCTCCTTCTTAGTGCCAGAGGCCATTTTTGTTAATATTTTGACTGATTCCTTATTTAGTGCATCTATCTATCTATCTATCTATCTATCTATCTATCTATCTATCTATCTATCTATTGCCTATTTTGGTTATTTAAAGACATATTAAGAATATTTGTACATCAATATATGGATATGTGATGCATATCTGTAACATATAAAATGGTTACATTGCATATATTTATAATACATTGAAAATATGTGTTATTTTGGTATGGGTTTACCATAGTTTGGCATGGTTTGCATGTTTTTCAATATGCTTTACCAGACCTCTCAGTGCTTTACAATGCTTGCCTATGCTTTACCACACTTCTCTGTGCTTTACAATGCTTCCCTATGCTTTACCATACCTCTCTGTGCTTTACAATGCTTCCCTATGCTTTACCAGACCCCTCTGTGCTTTACAATGCTTCCCTATGCTTTACCAGACCTCTCTGTGCTTTACAATGCTTCCCTATGCTTTACCATACCTCTCTGTGCTTTACAATGCTTCCTTATGCTTTACCATACCTCTCTGTGCTTTACAATGCTTCCCTATGCTTTACCATACCTCTCTGTGCTTTACAATGCTTCCCTATGCTTTACCAGACCTCTCTGTGCTTTACAATGCTTCCCTATGGTTTACCAGACCTCTCTGTGCTTTACAATGCTTCCCTATGCTTTACCATACCTCTCTGTGCTTTACAATGCTTCCCTATGCTTTACCACACCTCTCTGTGCTTTACAATGCTTCCCTATGCTTTACTACACCTCTCTGTGCTTTACAATGCTTCCCTGTGCTTTACCATACCTCTCTGTGCTTTACAATGCTTCCCTGTGCTTTACCATACCTCTCTGTGCTTTACAATGCTTCCCTATGCTTTACCATACCTCTCTGTGCTTTACAATGCTTCCCTATGCTTTACCATACCTCTCAGTGCTTTACAATGCTTCCCTATGCTTTACCAGACCTCTCTGTGCTTTACAATGCTTCCCTATGGTTTACCAGACCTCTCTGTGCTTTACCATGCTTCCCTATGGTTTACCAGACCTCTCTGTGCTTTACCATGCTTCCCTATGCTTTACCACACCTCTCTGTGCTTTACAATACTTCCCTGTGCTTTACCATACTTCTCTGTGCTTTACAATACTTCCCTATGCTTTACCACACCTCTCTGTGCTTTACAATGCTTCCTTATGATTTGCAGGCAGGCAGACAGACAGACAGACAGGTAGGCAGACAGACAGACAGACAGACACAGACAGACAGACAGACAGACAGACAGGCAAGGAGACAGACAGACAGACAGACAGACAGACAGAACAAATGTTTTTTGGGGTGGCTTCTATGCCCACCTTGTTGGTGTGTTACTCATGTAATGTGGAGCTTGCCCTTTGTGTTTTGAGAGGGCAGCAGTGTGCATGTCCTGATGAACACAGCGCTGCCTCTCTGGGTTGTGATTCACAGGGATTGATGAGACAGTCTCATTAAACACACTGTGGGCGGCACAATGTAAAGCTGTTTCTATGGGAAATGTCATGTCAGAAGATCAATGAAGTGTGAATCATGACTCTTCTGTTTTTGTTTTGTTTTTTAATAATATGTGCATTTCCAGATCATCTTCTTAGAGAAAAAAAAAAACTATTCTACCAAAATCTATTTCATCAAACATTGTGGCTGGATTCTGGTTATTTCAAGATGACCTAGCTCGTAGTGTTAGACCTAAGATTCAAACTAAAATATATCCATTTATATCTAGGGACCCACTTAATCAAGTGTGACAAACCCTGGTAGGGACATTCCTTAGCTATTGAGAGTATAAGAAAAAGTGTTTTTGAAGTTCTGGGTAATATGTAGAGGAATCTGTGGTGCAACACTTAACCTGTCCCCCCTGCGACACTCTGTCCCGCGGAAATAAATGTGTCCTATGTGGTATTTCTTCCTCTATAAATATTAAACTCATAATCGTGCTGAATTTAGAAACACTAGAAGAAAAACAAAGTTCAGTGACAAACATTTCCACTAGAAGTCTTTCTCAGCGTCTTCAGTGTAAATTCAATGACAAACAACTAGAAGTCTTTCTCAGCGTCTTCAGTGTAAATTCAATGACAAACAACTAGAAGTCTTTCTCACCGTCTTCAGTGTAAATTCAGTGACAAACGACTAGAAGTCTTTCTCAATGTCTTCAAATGGCTGATGCATTTTCTACATCCTCTAGGGGCAGAGTGTTTTAAAGAGAGCTTGTTGATTACACACTGGTGTACCAGCTGACCTTCAAGACAAGACATGTTTGAGAGCTCTATTGAGGCCATTGGAAGATTTAAACCTCTTTTAAAAAGTCACCAGGATGTGACGACTGTAACAGAAAATGATACAAAAAGTGAATCTAAACAACAATGAGCTAGCAAAGTTATTTCTCCCCTCATATCAGCATGTACATGCTTTATGTAATGCGGCTCCAGTGCAGTCACTGTGCCTGTATTTTGAAGTGATTACTGAGGAGCACTATAAGAATGACACAGTCCAGCCTTCTACCACACTTTGACAAGCAAGCTAAAAATAATCAGTGGCTACATCATCCCTGCTGCAAAACCCTTTCATTCCAGCTGCACAGCATATCAAATATACATTTCTGTAGCCTTCGGGAGCATGCAATATTAATCCAGGGAGAGGGGGAGGGGTGGGGCGACCACTCTGCAGTAGTTATGTAATGTTGCTGCTTTATAGAATCCAAGGTGATTCAAGAACCAAACTCACAGGAGTGTCCATAGTGAAAGCACGGTGAAAGCACAGTGAAAGCATGGGAAAGCACAATGAAAGCACGGTGAAAGCACAGTGAAAGCACAGTGAAAGCACGGTGAAAGCACAGTGAAAGCACGGTGAAAGCACAGTGAAAGCACAGTGAAAGCACGGTGAAAACACAGTGAAAACACAATGAAAGCACGGTGAAAACACAGTGAAAGCACAGTGAAAGCACGGTGAAAGCACAGTGAAAGCACGGTGAAAGCATGGTGAAAGCACAGTGAAAGCACGGTGAAAGCACGGTGAATGCATGGGAAAGCATGGTGAATGCATGGGAAAGCACAGTGAAAGCACAGTGAAAGCATGGGAAAGCACAGTGAAAGCATGGTGAAAGCACAGTGAAAACACGGTGAAAGCATGGGAAAGCACAGTGAAAGCACGGTGAAAGCACAGTGATTGCATGGGAAAGCACAGTGAAAGCACAGTGAAAGCACAGTGAAAGCACAGTGAAAGCACAGTGAAAGCACGGTGAAAGCACAGTGAAAGCACAGTGAAAGCATGGTGAAAGCACAGTGAAAGCACGGTGAAAGCACAGTGAAAGCACGGTGAAAGCACAGTGAAAGCACGGTGAAAGCACAGTGAAAGCACGGTGAAAGCATGGTGAAAGCACAGTGAAAGCACAGTGAAAGCACGGTGAAAGCACGGTGAATGCATGGGAAAGCATGGTGAATGCATGGGAAAGCACAGTGAAAGCACAGTGAAAGCATGGGAAAGCACAGTGAAAGCATGGTGAAAGCATGGGAAAGCACAATGAAAGCACGGTGAAAGCACAGTGAAAGCACAGTGAAAGCACGGTGAAAGCACAGTGAAAGCACAGTGAATGCATGGGAAAGCACAGGGAAAGCACAGTGAAAGCATGGGAAAGCACAGTGAAAGCACAGTGAAAGCACGGTGAAAGCATGTGAAAGCACAGTGAAAGCACAGTGAAAGCACGGTGAATGCATGGGAAAGCATGGTTAATGCATGGGAAAGCACAGTGAAAGCACAGTGAAAGCATGGCGAAAGCACAGTGAAAGCACAGTGAAAGCACGGTGAATGCATGGGAAAGCATGGTGAATGCATGTGAAAGCACAGTGAAAGCACAGTGAAAGCATGGGAAAGCACAGTGAAAGCACAGTGAAAGCATGGTGAAAGCACAGTGAAAGCACGGTGAAAGCACAGTGACAGCACAGTGAATGCATGGGAAAGCATGGGAAAGCACAGTGAAAGCACGGTGAAAGCACGGTGAAAGCACAGTGAAAGCATGGGAAAGCATGGTGAAAGCATGGTGAAAGCATGGTGAAAGCATGGGAAAGCACAGTGAAAGCACAGTGAAAGCACAGTGAAAGCACGATGAAAGCACAGTGAGAGCACAGTGAAAGCATGGGAAAGCACAGTGAAAGCACAGTGAAAGCACAGGGAAAGCACAGTGAAAGCATGGTGAATGCATGGGAAAGCACAGTGAAAGCATGGTGAAAGCACAGTGAAAGCACAGTGAAAGCACGGTGAATGCATGGGAAAGCACAGTGAAAGCACAGTGAAAGCACAGTGAAAGCATGGTGAAAGCACAGTGAAAGCATGGTGAATGCATGGGAAAGCACAGGGAAAGCACAGTGAAAGCATGGGAAAGCACAGTGAAAGCACAGTGAAAGCACAGTGAAAGCACGATGAAAGCACAGTGAAAGCACGGTGAAAGCACAGTGAAAGCACAGTGAAAGCATGGTGAATGCATGGGAAAGCACAGTGAAAGCACAGTGAAAGCACGGTGAATGCATGGGAAAGCATGGTGAATGCATGTGAAAGCACAGTGAAAGCACAGTGAAAGCACGGTGAAAGCATGGTGAAAGCATGGTGAAAGCACAGTGAAAGCACAGTGAATGCATGGGAAAGCACAGGGAAAGCACAGGGAAAGCATGGGAAAGCACAGTGAAAGCACGGTGAAAGCACGATGAAAGCACAGTGAAAGCACGGTGAAAGCACTGTGAAAGAATGGTGAATGCATGGGAAAGCATGAGAAAGCACAGTGAAAGCACGGTGAAAGCACGGTGAATGCATGGGAAAGCACAGTGAAAGCACAGTGAAAGCATGGTGAAAGCACAGTGAAAGCACAGTGAAAGCACGGTGAATGCATGGGAGAGCACAGTGAAAGCACAGTGAAAGCACAGTGAAAGCATGGTGAAAGCACAGTGAAAGCATAGTGAATGCATGGGAAAGCACAGGGAAAGCACAGTGAAAGCATGGGAAAGCACAGTGGAAGCACAGTGAAAGCACAGTGAAAGCACGGTGAAAGCACGATGAAAGCACAGTGAAAGCACGGTGAAAGCACAGTGAAAGCACAGTGAAAGCATGGTGAATGCATGGGAAAGCACAGTGAAAGCACAGTGAAAGCACAGTGAAAGCACGGTGAATGCATGGGAAAGCATGGTGAATGCATGTGAAAGCACAGTGAAAGCACAGTGAAAGCACGGTGAAAGCATGGTGAAAGCACAGTGAAAGCACGGTGAATGCATGGGAAAGCACAGGGAAAGCACAGGGAAAGCATGGGAAAGCACAGTGAAAGCACAGTGAAAGCACGGTGAAAGCACGATGAAAGCACAGTGAAAGCACGGTGAAAGCACTGTGAAAGAATGGTGAATGCATGGGAAAGCATGGGAAAGCATAGTGAAAGCATGGGAAAGCACGGTGAAAGCACAGTGAAAGCACGGTGAAAGCATGGGAAAGCACAGTGAAAGCACAGTGAAAGCACAGTGAAAGCATGGTGAAAGCACAGTGAGAGCACAGTGAAAGTATGGGAAAGCACTGTGAAAGCACAGTGAAAGCACAGGGAAAGCACAGTGAAAGCACAGTGACAGCACGGTGAATGCATGGGAAAGCACAGTGAAAGCACAGTGAAAGCATGGGAAAGCATGGTGAAAGCACGGTGAAAGCACGGTGAAAGCATGGGAAAGCACAGTGAAAGCACAGTGAAAGCACGGTGAAAGCATGGGAAAGCACAGTGAAAGCACAGTGAAAGCATGGTGAAAGCACAGTGAAAGCACAGTGAAAGCACGGTGAATGCATGGGAAAGCACAGTGAAAGCACAGTGAAAGCATGGTGAAAGCACAGTGAAAGCACAGTGAAAGCACAGTGAAAGC
This sequence comes from Acipenser oxyrinchus oxyrinchus, assembly GCA_030684275.1. Lineage (NCBI taxonomy): Eukaryota > Metazoa > Chordata > Actinopteri > Acipenseriformes > Acipenseridae > Acipenser > Acipenser oxyrinchus. Next base: position 7,753,761 of record CM060289.1, read on the forward strand.
ACGGTGAATGCATGGGAAAGCACAGGGAAAGCACAGTGAAAGCATGGGAAAGCACAGTGAAAGCACAGTGAAAGCACGGTGAAAGCACGATGAAAGCACAGTGAAAGCACGGTGAAAGCACGGTGAAACCATGGGAAAGCACAGTGAAAGCACAGTGAAAGCACGGTGAAAGCACAGTGAAAGCATGGGAAAGCACAGTGAAAGCACAGTGAAAGCATGGTGAAAGCATGGTGAAAGCATGGTGAAAGCACAGTGAAAGCATGGGAAAGCACGGTGAAAGCACGGTGAAAGCATGGTGAAAGCATGGGAAAGCACAGTGAAAGCACAGGGAAAGCACGGTGAAAGCACAGTGAAAGCATGGGAAAGCACAGTGAAAGCACAGTGAAAGCATGGTGAAAGCATGGTGAAAGCATGGTGAAAGCACAGTGAAAGCATGGGAAAGCACGGTGAAAGCACGGTGAAAGCATGGTGAAAGCATGGGAAAGCACAGTGAAAGCACAGGGAAAGCATGGGAAAGCACAGTGAAAGCACAGTGAAAGCACTGTGAAAGCATGGTGAAAGCATGGTGAAAGCACAGTGAAAGCACGGTGAAAGCACGGTGAAAGCATGGTGAAAGCATGGTGAAAGCACAGTGAAAGCATGCTGAAAGCACAGTGAAAGCACAGTGAAAGCACAGTGAAAGCATGGTTAAATATGGTAATGCACCAGAGGTATGGCAAAGCATATTAAAAAGCAAGGCAACCATGGTAAGCTATGGTAAATGTATAACCGTGGGTAAAGCTTGGGGGGAAAATAACACAATTACCCTGCAGATTTATTGTGGTAAACTTGTATAAGGGTAACCAGGGCTTCTAACACAAGATCTAGAGCAGTACCACAAAGAAACCCAGTGCAATACCAAACACAATGCAGCTCCTCAGAGTGAGCTCCACTGCACCGCTTCCTCGCCTCTCGGCACCTTTCTGCAGAAGATATTTTTTGTATAAGCACCAGCCTATAGATTTGAAAGTTTCAACTGCTGCAGATCCCAGATAAAGCTAAAGACACCGCCGTGTGGTGTGCAGGGTGAGTCATACAGTCAGGGCAGCGCTGGGGTCCCCCGAGGGTCTCCCCTGGTGAAGGCACGGCCGTGTGGTGTGCAGGGCGAGTCATACAGTCAGGGCAGCACTGGGGTCCCACGAGGGTCTCCCCTGGTAAAGACATGGCCGTGTGGTGTGCAGGGCGAGTCATACAGTCAGGGCAGCACTGGGGTCCCCCGAGGGTCTCCCCTGGTAAAGACATGGCCGAGTGGTGTGCAGGGCGAGTCATACAGTCAGGGCAGCACTGGGGTCCCCCGAGGGTCTCCCCTGGTAAAGACATGCCCGTGTGGTGTGCAGGGTGAGTCATACAGTCAGGGAAGCGCTGGGGTCCCTGGGGGTCTCCCCTGGTAAAGGCACGGCCGTGTGGTGTGCAGGCCGAGTCATACAGTCAGGGAAGCGCTGGGGTCCCACGAGGGTCTCCCCTGGTAAAGACATGGCCGTGTGGTGTGCAGGGCGAGTCATACAGTCAGGGCAGCACTGGGGTCCCCCGAGGGTCTCCCCTGGTAAAGACATGCCCGTGTGGTGTGCAGGGTGAGTCATACAGTCAGGGAAGCGCTGGGGTCCCTGGGGGTCTCCCCTGGTAAAGGCACGGCCGTGTGGTGTGCAGGCCGAGTCATACAGTCAGGGCAGCACTGGGGTCCCACGAGGGTCTCCCCTGGTAAAGACATGGCCGTGTGGTGTGCAGGGCGAGTCATACAGTCAGGGCAGCACTGGGGTCCCCCGAGGGTCTCCCCTGGTAAAGACATGGTCGTGTGGTGTGCAGGGCGAGTCATACAGTCAGGGAAGCGCTGGGGTCCCTGGGGTCTCCCCTGGTAAAGGCACTGCCGTGTGGTGTGCAGGCCGAGTCATACAGTCAGGGCAGCGCTGGGGTCCTGTATGGCTGTGTGCTCTGTTCACTACAGGGTTGGGACGCGGCTCCCGCTATATTCCCAGTCTCCCGGGAAGGAGCTGTTTGATGCGAGACGTGCTCGTTTCATTGTGTTTTCTGCTGGTTTAGCAAGATAAACACATGACTAATGCAGCCTCTGCTTGCCAGACCTTGTCTTCACAGATATACTTTACTATGGAGTATAGCTTATTTGTGATTTTCATAGGATACAAACTATCTGATACAAAGAAATTGCTGATGGCTGTATCGCATCAATATCAGGGTCTAGTACTATATATTATAAAGACATTTCAGAGGTCTGAATCACATCAATATCAGGGTCTGCTATATATTATGAAGACATTTCAGATGGCTGGATCGCATCAATATCAGGGTCTAGTGCTATAAATTATAAAGACATTTCAGAGGGCTGGATCGCATCAATATCAGGGTCTAGTGCTATATATTATAAAGACATTTCAGAGGGCTGGATCACATCAATTAATATTAAAACATACCCCCCCTGTATATGGCAGTCCTGTGTGTCTATGCTTGCAGCTGGGGCCGTCCTGCACAGAGCATTGTCCTGCAGTAACACTAGAACTCATTTCGCTCTGTGTTCCAGACCAGGGCTCTGGGAAATAGCTGGAGCTTTGCTATTTTTAAAGGGATCCGTTTCATTTCACCAGGTGACAGAGGAGTCAGGGAAAATGATCTCTTGTTTCTGCGGCTGCTGTTTTAAAAAATGTATGAACCAGCCCGCACCGAACATCCATTTAATACTGGGTCATGTACCTCAGCTAGATTTTACATTTATATAACTCTTTAAGAAATATACGGGAGATACATTACACCCGTGGTTGTGTGTTGATCTCACTTGCTGTACGGTATTTCCATACTCAATAACCCAAATTGAAATTCTTCTGAAAAGACTCCCAAGAGCTGAATTTCTGAAGTGCGGTAGAAATGGGGCTGTGCAGCGTTGAGATAGTGAATCCACAGTGAATTCAGAATCAGAGCTATCAGTGTGATGGAAAAGTTAATGACCACGACGTATAGCAACAATATGAGCAGAATAGTATAGAACAAGAAATAGCAATGCAATGTTTCATTCAAATGTGATTAGCAATTCTCCAGATTCATTCAGTGTGACATCCAGACGTATTGTGGCTCATTAAGGACAGTGGGAAAAGAGTACAACTGGGAGTAAGGACATGGAAAATCTCCATACTATATGCCATACTCCATACCATACAATATTCTGTAAATATAGAGTGGGCATACCTATTTTAGGTTTAAAGGTGGACACTAAAGGTTGTGGGTTGAGCACTGAGCTGTGCTGAGTCTGTGTTACTGAAGCTCAAGAAAGAGTCTGTGTTACCGAAGCTCAGAGAAAGAGTCTGTGTTACTGAAGCTCAGAGAAAGAGTCTGTGTTACTGAAGCTCAGAGAAAGAGTCTGTGTTACTGAAGCTCAGAGAAAGAGTCTGTGTTACTGAAGCTCAGAGAAAGAGTCTGTGTTACTGAAGCTCAGAGAAAGAGTCTGTGTTACTGAAGCTCAGAGAAAGAGTCTGTGTTACTGAAGCTCAGAGAAAGAGTCTGTGTTACTGAAGCTCAGAGAAAGAGTCTGTGTTACTGAAGCTCAGAGAAAGAGTCTGTGTTACTGAAGCTCAGAGAAAGAGTCTGTGTTACTGAAGCTCAGAGAAAGAGTCTGTGTTACTGAAGCTCAGAGAAAGAGTCTGTGTTACTGAAGCTCAGAGAAAGAGTCTGTGTTACTGAAGCTCAGAGAAAGAGTCTGTGTTACTGAAGCTCAGAGAAAGAGTCTGTGTTACTGAAGCTCAGAGAAAGAGTCTGTGTTACTGAAGCTCAGAGAAAGAGTCTGTGTTACTGAAGCTCAGAGAAAGAGTCTGTGTTACTGAAGCTCAGAGAAAGAGTCTGTGTTACTGAAGCTCAGAGAAAGAGTCTGTGTTACTGAAGCTCAGAGAAAGAGTCTGTGTTACTGAAGCTCAGAGAAAGAGTCTGTGTTACTGAAGCTCAGAGAAAGAGTCTGTGTTACTGAAGCTCAGAGAAAGAGTCTGTGTTACTGAAGCTCAGAGAAAGAGTCTGTGTTACTGAAGCTCAAGAAAGAGTCTGTGTTACTGAAGCTCAAGAAAGAGTCTGTGTTACTGAAGCTCAGAGAAAGAGTCTGTGTTACTGAAGCTCAGAGAAAGAGTCTGTGTTACTGAAGCTCAGAGAAAGAGTCTGTGTTACTGAAGCTCAGAGAAAGAGTCTGTGTTACTGAAGCTCAGAGAAAGAGTCTGTGTTACTGAAGCTCAGAGAAAGAGTCTGTGTTACTGAAGCTCAGAGAAAGAGTCTGTGTTACTGAAGCTCAGAGAAAGAGTCTGTGTTACTGAAGCTCAGAGAAAGAGTCTGTGTTACTGAAGCTCAGAGAAAGAGTCTGTGTTACTGAAGCTCAAGAAATTGATTGAGGGGAGCCCTGGGATAGTGGAGGCAGGGATAATGCAAGTAGTCCATGATGGGCCCTTAGAGGGTGTGTCTTTGCCAGAACATGTATCTTTAAACCCTGCAATCAGTTAAGGTATATTTAAAACGAGCCAGTTTACCTACAGCCTGGGAGAAGAAGAAGGAACCCCCACTTGTGTTTAACCTACTGCAACATTGGCTGCGTCTTGAGCTGAAGGAAGGGGTGATTGTGAAGGTGCAGGACCCAGCGACGAGCAAGATGTTTATGCAGATTGTCATCCCACAAAACAGCGCTGAGCAGATCTGAGAAGAATACCATGAACGCTCTGGCCACCTTGGATTGGAGAAGACGCTGTCAGTGCTAAGAAGGACTTTCACTGGCCAGGAATGGAGAATGATGGCCTCCGCTGGCTTGATGCTTGCCTGCACTGCATTCTGCAGTAGGCGAGGCTGAGGAGGAAAGCTTGGAGGAAGAGTTGGATGGCGTCCGTGGTGTGCAGTGACTGACAGAGGAAGGTGATTTGCTGTATTAGGGAGGGTGGAAGCTGCTTTACTACTGCCGCAGAGTTAGGGACGTCTCCCACACTTCATACCTGTTGATGGTGTTTTGCACCTGCGTTAAGAACCAGCCGGTTGTGATTGGCATGTTTGCATTGCGTCAGCGCTGTTCACTTTTCTGTATTCCCCAACACTCTGTGTAAAGGGGTATTAGCAGCCTGTCTTTTAGCTAGTTTTGTACTTATAGAATTGTAATAAATACTGGCACTGATAGATATTTTAGTTCTGTTTTTGTACATTTTAGTAAGCAAGGAATATTTAACATCTATATTTTATTTTTAGTTTCATTGCAGTTTAATTGATAAGGACTGACTGCCTTTTGTTTGGTTTGTTTGTTAGTTCTGGAAGTATTGCACATTTCTGAATGAAGTAGACTCTTTGTA